>JAFBJS010000115.1:99612-162471 GCA_016785265.1 Paraplagusia blochii
GTTTAGACATGTTCAGAGGAGGGACAGTGAATACATTGGTAGGAGAATGATCCTAGACATGGAGCTACCAAGTAGGAGACAAAGAGATTGATTGATGCACTGAAGGAGGACATGGAGGTGGTTAGAGTCTGCTACAGCTCAAACAACTATAGAAACTAAAGTCGAACAGTCAGTAATCTAACTATTGTCGCTCTATTTTAATCCTCAAATTAACGTATAACCTTAAGATGAAATACCCTGGCTTATTAAATTTACCACTTTTTGTTATAAAATACCGGTCATAACATTAAAAACTGGTGCCTGAGTCTCAGAGAGTGTCTGTTCTATACATAATCACAATAATCATATACTGTAAGACCTGAAAAACCTGACAAATGTAGACAGCTAACGTAACCTAGCAATGTCTAGCTATTGACGCCATGTCAGTGAAATAAATGAAATCTTACGGTGTCACAGAGAGGCAGACATGTCCGCAGTGACAGTACAATCACAGTCAAGTGCGTGTTTAGCGACGTGACGGTCTGAAAACTCAATTCCTAATAAAACGATCTGAGAACAACCAAAACTACACACTTCGGCAGCTCATGCTAAAAATGAGTTTTCTGTTTCGCCTGCAGATCAAGAGTTTAACGGGGAATTAGCACCATCTACTGGACTGGAGTGCAATTGGCGAATTAAACAGCTGAAATACGATATATTGTGTCGCCGTTGTAACTCATAACAATATGGGGCATTTATGGAAAGTCGTTTAAATATTTGTTCAGTATTGAACATATAAATACAGACTCATTTCTGCTCGTTTAGATCCCTGTCTTACGCTTTATTTTACCATGTTGCTCTTGTACTGTGAGCTGCACGGCTAATACATTTTTATAGCATTTTTGAGATAATAATTTTACCATTTATTGAACTGTAACACTCCCATAATCATATCCTTACTATTATCACCATGGCGCTACTGTTAAAAAGTAGTATTACCGTTTTGACGAAGCAAGTCCCTGGTGGTCTAGTGGTTAGGATTCGGCGCTCTCACCGCCGCGGCCCGGGTTCGATTCCCGGTCAGGGAATACATGTTTTGCTTCAGAAAGAAGGTTAGTCTAACTTGTTTGGCATGTTGTTAAATTATTGTTTTCTTTATTTAAAGTCACGTGGTGTTCCATCTCACCGTCCACTATATCCTCAACCCCAACTCCAACTACCTTCAGGTCCTCACTCACTGCATCCATCAATCTCCTCTTTGTCTAATATAAACACTGTCCTTCCTAAAAGTCTAAAAAAGACATTGACTCAATAAAAAGTCCCATACCTTGCAACCTGCTTGAACTGGGTTGTTGGATCCACTGGTCCCACACACATCTGAAGAAACTTTGAGAGGCATGTGATGATCTTCCACCCTCTCACTCAGACTTAACATCCACAATGACAGATTAATCCAAAATCTAATCAGATTTTTCAGCTGATTAGATTCCAAACTAATTCGTCCATGTAAATCCTTGTATCTGTCAACAACACTCTGCAGTGGCCTGTCGTCACTGCAGCATGTTTGGACTATATCCGCACCATTTCACTGCAACCTGCCCCCTCCAGGGCAAAGTGGGATGTGCACTCATTTGTGACCATCCTCCTCTGGCACCTCGCTGTTCTCCATCTTCTCCTTCTGTCTGACATCGTTTCTGTCCTTGAGGATGTGTCTCACAACCAGTTCTGCAGAGCTGGACTGTTCACAGCCTGTGCAGCGCTGCATGTTCTTTTCAGGATCCAATCATTACAGAACCCTCACGTGAGCATCCAATTTACAGAGCACAGTGTGCAGAGCAAGTGTTGTTCACTGTTTTTATTTCTACAATCTTGGATTTTTGGTGGGTAATTTGTGGCCTAGTGTGCAAGGAAGTGGACTTGGGTCCCCTGGTTTGAATCCCCCTACCACCAAGTTACCGCTGAGGTCCACTGATCAAGGCACCGTCCCCACTCACATCTCCGCGGGCGCTCACAGCTGCCCACTGTTCACTTTAGTGATGGGTTAAATACAGAGGTGACATTTCGTTGTGTGCAGTGGTGTGATTCACAATGTCACCATGACAAGGAGTTTGCTTTCCTGTTTTTCTTCTGCCCGTGTTTATTATTTCCATCACCCCTGGGTCTGAATATTGCCTGGCTCTGCTTCCTCCACAGCTCTTTAATAGCAGTCATTTTATGTGTAGTCAGTCCAGTCCCACAGTTGGCACAGGATGTGTTAGAAACTCCTGCTGACAGGTTCTGTGAGCGTAAGCTTGAATTTTGCTCAGCCGCAGTGGACGGTGATGAAGGATCCAGTTAAAAAAAAATATCGGCATGTCTTACTCGACTGGAGAACAGTTTGATATATCTGAGGGTGTTATGAATACACATCCTGACCAGGTCCAGATCATGCAACTGAGCATCACCAGAATCCATGTCCTGTACTGGAAACACAGCCCTGTCCGATACTGGTTCTTTAATCTAAGTATCTAGAACAGGCATGGGCAAACTAAGGTCTGGGGGCCGGATGTGGTCAGTTGAGCTTTTTGATGCAGTCCGCCAAAGTTTTATAAATTAAATAATTTATTTATATGGTCATTATACTTGCGTGTCCCAGTAGATTACGTCCGAATTTTAGGTTTTATACATGACTTTTACCTGCCACGAAAGATTCATCTTTGTGCTTTGGCTAAATATGTTTACCTGAATATGTGATGAGCAAAGACAGACAGCGATGGTTTGACACTACAGAACTTTACTTGAATTTGATCCAAGTTCATTGTCTATACAGAGCATATTTACAAGATCTGAATTCCGGGGAGAGGGAGGAAAAGAAATAAACACTAGATACAACTGAGGTATTAGCTAAAAGCATTTACAGGTATGTCATTTTACTATTAAATATCAATGATGATAAACAGAGATGCAGCGTCTTCTGCTTAAAAAACATCTTTTTATATCACAACATGAGGTAGGAGAACAGTGTCTCATTTCATGCAAGAACAAAAGTCTCATCACACTGTAGTATTGGCAACATAGTATGCATTGGTCTTACACAATGACTGGGCTTTGTAATTGTAAAGGACTTTTCTGCAAAGCCTTTTTTATCATTTGAACCAGGAAGTATAGAAATGATCATTTTCTTCATGAATTATTTCTACCTTAACAGCACAGAGTAGTGAGCGGCTGGTTCTGAAACACCCAGCTCTGAAATATTCCTTCCACAACGTCAAAAAAAGTCACCGTACTTTGACTCACTGTGCAAATCTGTTACTGTCCGTTCATGTGCTGAAGCCCAGCTGCTTTAAACAGGTTGGACTTGAACAAACTTCACAAAACCCTGTACAGGGGACCGCCAAGTTCTCACAATGCTGCAAAATGCAAAAAGGCTCAGCACGCTGTGATACAGGGGGCGCTCTCAGTCCCGGATCTTTGTTTATTATTTGTGATGTCAATGAAAAGAAAGTAATTGCAAGGTACACAGAAAATAAAACATATTTGCACCATGTTATGTGATGGATTACCAGGATCATTTCTGTTATTCTGCTTTAGAGGTAATCAAACCTACTAATACTGATCGTCTTCTGAATGATGCGTCCTGACCAGAATAAATAAATCTCAACATCTGCACTACACATGAAGGGCTACACGAGCAATCGGTTTCTTTTTCATTTTTTCAAGCTGCCGTGCATCAGTCACATGTGGGAGCTCATCTCACACACCCACACACACGCTTACACACACACACACACACGCTCACACATTTCAGTTGAAATGTTCCCAAATGTGACCAACATTATAGTACACCTCTTAACCCAAAGTATAAAACAACTTGCACATAGTAAATGTTCATGCATGTGGGCCATCTCAATAGTTGCTGTTTGAAATATGGTGGGGCTTCTTTTTCACAATAAAAAAAATGAACTGTAGAGTGGCCTGTTCACACTAAACATAAGGGGAAGCAGCAAACATGCAACACATTTTTGTTGTTTTTGTCTCTTTTTTTTTTCTAAAATGATTTTTTTTTTAAGCAAATGTTTTTAATTTCGCTCAAAGGGCAAGAAAAGCAGAAACAAAGATGTTAAGTTACAAGTTAAAGAGTTCATCAAGATGAAATCCACTAAATAAACAAAAGTGTCATTTCAGAAAAGCGGGAAACATGTGTAACAAAGTCATATTCCTATTTCGCCTTCGTCCTGCGCTGTGACTGAGCGAACGTCACATTTCACTCTCTGCGGACAAAAGTCAAGTTCTGAAGTTGGAAAAGAACACCTAAAAAAAATCATCAATTATGGCTGCGTTAAGCCATAGTTCTAGTCCAATTTGTATAACCTTTTGAAGATTATTCTGTTAATATATTAATGACTACTGTATTTACAAAGAGTATATAAATCCTTAGTAAATATGTTAAATATTTGATTCCATAATTGCAATAAAGATCTGAACGGAACCTGCTTCTGTCACTACTCCAGTCTGGAACATCTGTTACTGTAAAGGGAAGCTGTGTAATAAAAACTGCATTCAACAGGATGGAGCACAGTGGAATGTCTATCAATTTGCATTTAGAGCAGATGCATAAAAAAAAGCTTGGAGTTTAGCAGAGGCGATCCCTTTCTTTTCTTCACTTCTTATTTACACACATACACACTGGCTTACAGGGATCTCCTCCGAGGCAATAAAAAGCACTTTTTTCGCCTGGCAACGCACACAATAAAAACTTCTCTCTCTTTTTCCCTCTTCCTTCTGGCTGCATCTCTCCTCCTCCTTCTGGGCTCCCACACAACGCTGCATGACCCCAGCTAACATGACACAGACGACGGATTGATGCCTGGGTGAGAGTGAGTGAGTGATGGTGCTGGGTTTGTGTGGAGGGATGAGGGGACACTGTACAGTGTCACCCGAGGGTGGGTAGAGGCCCCCCAGACAACAACAGCTGCCCCCATTCTGATGGCACCAGAAAAAAAAAAAAAAACCCTCCCTTCTGTACCCCTGGCGTCCAGGCCACCCAGTCTGCCCCGGCCCCTCAGCTTCTCTTCTCTCTCTCTCTCTGTCTGTTGCTGTTTGTTCAATCAGGCAGAATAACATGAGATGAAGACCGAACCACCCCAGACCAACTGCCCCAACCAACCCAGATTCTACGACGATGCCCCAACAAACAAGGTGGGAAACTAACTGTCTGCTAACAACGGGGTGAACCCAGGGGGAAAATGAGTGAAGGCCCAAAAACAGGGACGCACTAGGGCTTTGATCATCTGCTGGGAATGCTGGGGCTATTGTTATGCCTGAATGCCTGCACTACACACACTACACTCACACACGCATATACACACACTTCAGAGTGTGCACACATGCAAGCATGTTAGAATGTATAATAGAAAACCCAGCAGAACTACAGCACGAGTGAGACAGTGCCTCCCTTCTTTCTTCTTAGAAAAGCTTCGCCAGCTCAGTCAGCCCCCATATCCAGACGCATTCCTTTCCCAGGAGACTCTGGTGGAGGAGAAGAGCACAATAAGTGCACAACGCTGCTCATGAGCTTGTTCATGCCAAGCCAGAAAAGAGCACAGCGTTTCCTGTCTGGGCCAAAGTGGTGAAAACCACAGTGTTAAGGAGTTTCCCAGCAGAGTGCAAAGGCCAAAACACACACAGAGCGATGGAAAAAGTGAGGGAGGAGACACTGACGGCCTGTTTGGTGCATGACATGAGAATAAAGGTAGTTCCAGGCAGAAAGAGGAGGAAACGACTTTGTGTCACCAGCAGCTGAGGTCAGGCCCAGACAGTCTGTCAGCTTTTTTTTTCCCCCTTGTGCACGTCACACTTTGAAACAGTCATTTTCCCTCAAGTTCAGTGTCACAAATGGCATATTTTCATTAGGTATTAGAGCATCTGCTTTAAGTCTCTTTTTTTTTTACTGTACAGTAAAGGTTCATCTCTTCCATAAAGATTTGATATTTTAACACATTATACATTATCTCTCTGTGTATTCTATAGGAAGCAAAAAATAATATCCAAATGTCTGTGTAGTTTCCTGCATTCGCTGGTACTGGAGCATCTGGACTGTAGGTACAGACCAGAGACAGAACGGAGACTAACAACCGCTTGGTGCCGCTTTGTGTCCAAAGGCACTGGTTGCTCTGCCAGGTAGTATAGTGAAGTAATATCCACGAAGAGACGAGTGTCTGAGCTGAAGTGTGAAAACTGAAGAGTCTTATGCTCAATAGTCCAAAGTGAGCAACAAAGTGAAGGGTGCAAGTGGAGAAAATGCAGAGAGAAATAGTCCTGCAACCATATGTTCACTAAAAACTATAAATAAAGTCATACATGCCCCCCCCCCAAAAAAAAAATCTTTAAATACTGAGAGAAGACAAACAAAAACATAAACAAATTAAGGAACCATTTCTTTTATATGATGTTCGGTTACAAAAAACAAAAAAAGGTCTATGCTGACATTAAAGGAGCGAGAGTCGCACATATGGAGCGGTCTTCTGCTTCTTTTTAGGCGGATTTCTTTGTAGGTGATTGGAGAAGAATGAGGAAGGAGGCACCTGGGGGAACAGCAGTTACTTTTGGCCAGAAGTTGGGGCCTCTGAGATGGAGGAAGAGGAGGAGGAGGGTGGAGAGTGGGCAGTAGGGGGTCCTGTAGAAGGGGTAGGAGGAGGAGAAGGGCTGCCTCCCACCGTGCCAGACCGGGCCATCTGCTGCTTCAGTTGGGTGATTGTTTGCTCCAGCTTCTCCCGAGCCTCCCGCTCCCTCTGCAGCTCCTCCTGAAGTTCCTCTCGATCGGCCTCCGCTCGCTCCAGCCGTTGACGGAGTTCAGACAACTTAGTGGGGGGGGAAACAGACACATGGTCAACCTGTGTCTGTACTAGAAGGGTTGGTTAAATGGTATCAGTCAACAATTTGAATAATTACACATAATTAAACTTTAATAACAAACCAAAAAAACAATCTAGTAGGTAAACAAGGGCTGCTGTTTCATTATTGTAGTGTCTATTGAGGAGGGAAAGGATCATCTTAGAAACAGAGTGACTTCCTGTTTAATAGAGAAGTGAGTTTGACAGTAAACAGGAAACACAGAGGTCAAATGGAGGTCAAATGTAGTGATGTCAATGTTTTGACTAATTTTATGTTGTGGTACTTTATTTTTCTAATTTTATCTACTGTCTATTCATTTCAAATTAGGCCATTGGATATCCAAATATATACAGTACCTTTTCAACTTTGTCTACAGTCTATATTGAATGTACTACTGAAGACAGATGTGTGTGTGTGGTTTTAAATCCTGTACCTGTGCTGCGTAGTGAGCCTCTTGTTGGCGCTGTACCCCAGTTTCACAGGCACAGGCCTGTTGTCTGAGCTGCTCCAGACGAGTCTCCAGCTCCAGCTGCTCCTGACGGGCTTGGTTGAGTTGTCGCACCTGCTCGCTGTGCACCGCCTCCAGTTCACTGCGAAGCTCCCGCTGCTCTGCGCTCAGTTCCCGTAACCTCGCTGCCTCGCCCCCACGCACTGCCTCCAGTTCCTGAAGACATGGGAAATAATTTAACCAAAACAATAATTTTATTCTTCATTTATCTTATTTTGAAAAACAGGTCTGAATACCAACATTTTTCATCTTAGTTGGGCCGTGTGTCAGGAATCTGTTTACACATTTACATCCTGCTCAAATCTTTACCTAAACAGTCACATCAACTGCGCTGCTGAAATAAACATGTGGAACCATCTGGTACCTGGAGGTTCTAGGTGGTATGAAGAAAAACATGAGGGTTCAGCAGGAGGTGAACCCAACCTCCACATTCATGTCAAGGACACTTTAATAAGCGTGAACTGTTACGGTCTACTTTATCTTGGGCTCATTTATCTTGGTCTTTGTTCTTCTCCGACAACCAACTCACCAATTCCAGCTGCAGCTGCTTCTGCAAGGTGGAGTTCAGCTTCTCCTGCTGCCTGCTGTACATCTGCATGATCTCCACAACAATCCTGTCCTTGTCGTCCTCAAGCCCCCCCACCACCGCCGCAGCACAGTTTGCAGCGGAGTCTTTAGCCACTACTTCTGTTATCGGCGTCAACGTCGAAGCAGGAGCAGGAGGAGGCGGCGGAGGAGGGCTGTGGGCGGCTTTCTTGCAGCTCTGGCTGCTCATCTCCATAGAAACAGCCTGGGTTTGGCATTCCCGCTCAGCGGCCGAGGCAGCGGCGGCATGTTGGGATTTAGCCTCCTCAGTGCCAGCAGTGACAGGAGGCGACGCATGGAGATCTGAGGAGGAAAGAGGAGAGGAACGATGGAGTTAGGTGGAGACAAAAGAATCAGGGTTTAATGGAAAGACAGGAAGTGGGAGCCATGCTGGTGCACACTCTCACCTACACCTAGTAAAACCCTTACACAACCTCAGAGGAGCTCACACCTCTTTTCCCAGCCTGAAAACACACAATTATGAGCATGGCAACAGCCAAAGAATTGAACGCTCGCCCACAATTTCTCAGTGTGTGCCCTCAGACATGGAGGGAAGGAGAAGGAGAAGTTAGAAGCTAGTGTGGTATAGCGTCTCACACGCCCTTTGGGGGGGACACGACATTGAAATGGGGGTTAACCAGGTTGATTTACTCTCCCAAACACTAGAGCACATGGACGGATGATGCGTGACGCATGTGTGAGGTACGTTCAGACAGACAGACAGGCAGGCAGACAGACAGACAGAAAATGCTGTAAGGCTTAGTGACAGAAGAGCGTGAGGCAGAGACGAGAGAAGAGGAGACAGACGGGAGGAGAGGAGAGGAAGTGACGGGAGAAGAGAGATGGAGACAGATGGAGACAGACAGAGAAGACAAGAGAATGCAGACAGGAAGTGGGAAAGAAAGGAGAGACAGATCAGACAGAGAAGAACCAGGAGACTGTGAAGACATAAAAGAGAATGCTCAGACAAGGAAGTAACAGCAGATGAATCTACAGCTGGGATTTGCACACACACACATGTGCGTGGAGACACACACACACACGCACACTTTTACGCAGCCTTTATACACACATTAATGTATTAATGTATGGAGAAGAGGTCTTTGCCATTTCACCTTCCTGCTGATTTGTGCGCTGGCCCCAGAGTCTTTATATGAAGGTCAGTGCATGGTTATGTGTGTGTCACTGCAGGCATATGTGTGTGTGTGTGTGTGTGTGTGTGTGTTGTATGTATTTGTATAGATGCGGTTCTCTGCTGCCTGTGTAGTAAGAATGTATGGAAAGCGCAGCACAGTGGGGGTGTGTGTGTGTGTGTGTGTGTGTGTGATGTGTTCCGAGCAGACAATGTGTCAGACGGAGCTGCTTCTCATGTTTGTACAAAACACAGTCACAGGGAAACATTTCTGTACGAAACCATCACAACACTGCGACCACTGGCTGTTGACGTTCATGACTGACTGTGAGGCATTAAAAAATGGATCTCTCATCTTTACATCATTTTAAAACAACTTCATAAAAAATATTTACTTGATTGATCAAACTACAAGAAGAAAAGGATCTCTTTATAAAAAGAAATGTGTATAAATAATCATTTCCTTTTTTAATTTGATCAAATTAAGTCTTATTTTGCCTCCCACACAGATGTGACCTGTTAGTACCTGCGGTGTACCTGCCA
Source organism: Paraplagusia blochii (assembly GCA_016785265.1). Classification (NCBI taxonomy): domain Eukaryota; kingdom Metazoa; phylum Chordata; class Actinopteri; order Pleuronectiformes; family Cynoglossidae; genus Paraplagusia; species Paraplagusia blochii. Next base: position 109,233 of record JAFBJS010000115.1, read on the forward strand.
GTCACGTATACGGGAACAAAAGTGTTTCCTAATAATGTAATTGTTTAATTGGAGGCAATTTTCACGACCTTTTATCTCCTTACAGCTACACTGTTCCAGGCTTCTTCTGTGACCGCAATTGCAGTGTGTACGTTTTGATGTGGTAACGGCTGCGCTTTGGAAGAAAAAACTAGAGAATTATATTGGTCATCACTAAGTTTCTAAAGCATTTAGACCAAAGGGTTTTGCGTGTTTACACAGTAAAATGGTGTCCAATTAGCAGCACGCCCTTTCACACAACACAACCGCGCTCCAATACTAACACAGCAGGTGTGTGTGTGTGTCCTGCCAGTACTGACCTATAGGGGGCTCGTCATGGCCCAGCACTCTGCGGCTGTAGTGATGTTTGAGCAGCGTTGCCAGGACCTCCGGACACATTTCCGTCTCCCGCTGCAGAGACACGTTTGGAGCCACCATCTTGTCGCACGTGTACAGGTAGTAGCTGAAAGGAGAAATGAGAAGAGCTGTAGTCCTGCCTTGATGGGAGCGTGGGATATCTGTTCACATGCTTCTCTGGACCACAGAGTGACGAGAGGCGTCAACTTTATGATGCTTACACATATTAAGCAACAGTTATACTGATAACTGCTCGGCGAGAGATTTATCGCGGCAGTAAAAAAAGTCAGCGGGTGACTTGCAGTAAATAAAACATCTGAAGACAGGAAGTGAGCACATGGCGTGGAACATGGATATTTGTTATCGTGTGTTTACAGGATATCAGGCCAAACAGACCTTGGGCTTATCAGAAATGCTCAGGTAGGGGATACAACCAAGACAGAGATAGGACCCAACACTATCTGTCTGTATCTGGCTGCGCAGCGAAGAGAAGAGGCGAGAAGAGGAAGCAAGGACAGAGAGAGAAGAAGAAAGGAGAGAGAAGGGGAGGAAAGAAGACCTTTGAACCCCTCCCCCACAACACTCCCCTCCAGACAGCGCTGAGGCTGGAGCTGTAAACTAGGTTAAGCATGTTCACGATCACGTTGGTGATCTGCCTGAAAAACTGCATTGCTACCAACATGCGTGGGCTCCATCTGCTCTCAATGGTACTGAGGAAGTTCCTGAGGTCTTCAGACTGAGAAAAAGACCACAGTTTGATTTAATAGGAATTTACCAGATCCTGAATTTTTGATAAGCAAGAGACTAGTGACTGCTGGTATGTTAGGTAGGCTGGACATTAAACAATATATTTTTTTTGTATATTAGGCCATATACTTGCTGGTATTTGTTTTTCTTTGTGAAAAATAAAAATCCTATTTGGTGAAACTCCACTTTAGAGATGTGCATCATCAGCACCATAATAATCCATGACTACAATGTCATTCAGTGAAAAAGAAAATAGCAATTACTCGAAATATAAAGGAGAATGTCTACCAGGGTTTTTTTTGAAGAATAAAACAAGCAGCTCAAGTGAAGTATAGAGGTGATATGCAGTCAAGGTTAACAGAATGTAGTACCTGGGATGGACCAGGGAGGGGTGTCCTGGCTCCTCCTTGATTTCTGTGAAAAGCCGGTTGAAGACCAAAGCAGGTGGAGATGGTTTACCCTGTAGTAAAAAAAAAAAATCACACACGCACAATATATAAATACAACAGAGAAGACCCTCATTCATCTTTTTTAGTCTCCGTGGTACGGCTACAAAGATGCACAACGGCACCGTTTCCATCTTTATTTATTGATCTGTGCATACAATTCTGTGGTTGAATGGTTGAATTACAATGGCAGATCAGATCCCAGAGCCTCCAAACACATGCATACGCATGGATGCATGGAGAGAAACAGCAGCAGGAGAGAGGGGAAAATGTTCTGTACTGCACATGGCACTCTTTGTGTCCTAATTTAATAAAGCTAATATATGCATGCACACAGTACACAAGGATAAGTGATCATCCATCAGGCATTAGACGAGAGATGGAGGGAGAGCAGGACAGAGAGAGAGATGATGAAGAATGCCTCCCCCTGTTCTGGTGAGTTACCTTGATGTGCGTTCAAACTTAACACACGGAGACGGAGCGAGTCAGTTTTATTATCACTGTCATCTCGCTGTAGGTTCATGGGCACTGCCTATTAGCAGCTGTATAGTATATTCCAGGCAGCTTTAAAAGGACTGTGACTGTGCCGCTCTGAATGGATGAACACGGGGTGTGTCTGACAGTGGGGGCTGGGGTGGTGACCCTGAGAGCTGACTTGTGTGTAGAGGCCGGGGGAGGGGGCAAGAAGAAGTGGTGCTAGAACAGTAGGAGGTGACGGACAGATGGATGGGTGGATGGCGGTAAGTGACGACTGACCTTTCTGCCAGGGTCTTCAGACCCCTTGCTACTGGGTGAGCAGTGTTCCATCTTTCTCACCTGGCCCTCCTCCTGCGCTGCCTTCTGAAACAAATCAAGAGAGAAGGAGGCGCTGGTTATAGGGATGTGCAGCAGCAGCAACAGGGATTATAAGATGAAACATATTAAGAGAGACAGCAATTCCTGTGATGACCCGGCTCCTGTCCATGGATCAATTATTCAAAATGTTTTCCATTAGCTTTAGTACCTGTGAAACCTGTTTAAATAAATATGCCGCTGCCATCTGTGGGGACTCTGTATATGTTTGAGTGTGTTTCTGAGCAAATACACGACACGTTCAGCAGGAGGCCATGAGCAGAGTGGTTGAATATTTGTGGCAGACAAGCCTGAGACAAGCCACTACACACACCATGTCTGCAGTACTCTCTCTTTTACTAAGAGGAGATGGAAGGGAGCGTAAGGAGTAAGGTTGGAAAGAGAAAAGGCAGAGAGCAGAAAGTACCACGGAGAAAGACAGATAGAGGTCATGGAGAACATCAATTATTGACTTACTATCCTTGTCGAGACCACAAGAATATACATTAACATACAGTATAGTGGAGAATACTTCATTCATTCCTTCATTCAACAATAGTATTTTCATTGACGCATCAGTGGCTAAACACACTCACTAAAGCTGAATATCCCTGGATAACTCAGTGTGATATCTATCCTTTATACAACAGTATAGAGATGATCGGACAACCGCTCAGATTTTATATGTCTTTGGTGGATAATGACCATCATAAAAGAAACTAATATGACAATTGATGTGCTGGGATTTGAACCTTGTTCCTGTTTTTCAAATATACAGATAAAAATGTCCACGTGAATGCATTAAGCTGGAACCAAGCTGCAAGGCAGGTGTGTCCCTGTGAGGATGTATACAGAAGGGGGCTTGTCCTTTAACGCGCTTGTGGTTGGTGATTTTTTTTTTTTCCTCTCTGGAAGGCAGCACTGCTGCAAAGGAGGGAGGAAGGGCAGCAGGCAAGGGAGGGGGCTATAGAGAGGGAGTGTGTGAGATGGTGATTGGACGAGGCAGAAAAATACAAGAGGTAGGGGATGGAGAGAGGAGACGACAGGAACAACAACAAACCCTCTGCACTGGCGCGGAGTCTGAGATGTGTTTGCTCTAAAAACAGGACCATGTCTGTAGATCTGTGAGTGTTAGAATTTTTAGGAAATCCAATCCAAACATCCTTTCTACATGTACGTAGAGGTGTGTGTTGTATCAGAGGCCAAATGCAGACAGGACGCAGCGCGGGGGCCAAATGGACATTACTAGCAGGTCAGACAGAGGTCTTGGGTTCTTCTTGACCCTGTGACAGCAGATGCTTTGCTGAAGTGACAACTGACAGCTCATTAGATGATGAGCGCAGCCCGAGAGTCTGTGAGTGTGACTGTGTGTGTGTGTGTGTGTGTGTGTGTGTGTGCGTTCACACCGTATTGCGGCACTGAGCTGGAAAGTGTGTGAAAGACGTGTTTCCATCCACATATAAACCAATCACATGTGTATGTTTCACTAATGGCTGCCGGTGTCTGTGCTGTAATTCCTGCATACCTGACAGTTGACAGCTTAACACCCACCGCCCACACAGTCCTGCTCATTATTCCTACTGCTCCACTTTCTCCGACCCTTAATGAATGTGTGCTGGTTGCAAATGTTCACATTTTAGCACAAACGTTTTCCATACGTCTCTAAACCTCCTCCCTGCGTCGCTAACCCCAACGTTCTGCATAAACCCTCACTTGGCTGCCTCTCGGTCCTAATGTGCAGTGATGGCAGCTTTCACTGTGTGTCTTGGTTCAGTGACACACATAAATCCCACATGTGCCCGTCCGTTTTCTGTCTGCTCGCGCCGTGATGTGTAGACTAAATATACATTCACAAACAAACGGGCGGATGGCAAACAAGTCCCAGGTCAAGCTCCTCCACCTCACCACCCCACCGCCCCTCTGTCTCTTCACTCCAGTCACGTGGAGACTTCAGTTGACTGCTGTCTCTGTGTGCACACATATGTGTACAAATATTACACACACACACACACACGGATGCTCCCTGCTATGAATACACAAAAGCTCCTTACATAAAAAATCACATAAGTTAGTGATGCAATTCTGAGGCATCACCCGTTTGAAAAATGTAGGAGCGAGAATTGAAGAATTGAGCTGTTCTTTTAAGAATAAGGAAAAACACAGAGCAGCTGAGAGAAGAGAATATCATTTAAATAGAAAGCCCTCATTTTCTTTTTTTCATTCTGGTCTAGACAGGGGAGGGGACTGTGAACACACTAGCAGGGACACCAGGAGACAGAGACAGTAACACCCTGTCTGTTTCTGAACCACATCCTGTTTTTGCTGTCAACCGAGTCAAGATCAAGGGGGAGATTACGTGCGTATTTATACATACATACGTGTACGTGACGGGTGTTTGTGTGTGGACTTTCACTTTCAGTCAAGGTGTAACAACAGGATATTGGCGTTTCTTATTTCGGCTGGGTTGAAGGTTGTCCTAAAATATGATCCATGTCACCGGGGCCTTTTCCTTCCTGTAGAACTCGATCAGACTGATCAGAGTCTTTCCTCTTGGTAAGATATTTGTGCGGTTGTAGGCTGTGAAAGCAACTACATCAGCTAAAACACTCATAATCAAATAAAGTAGGGGTTTTAGTTAAAGTGGCTTCTTTCAAAAAACACACAGTAAGGTGACAGGGAGCAAAAATATTGGGCCTTTCAGCAGGCTTTTTCAATAATTAAACAATAAATTAGCTTGCCTTGAATGTGTAATGTGATTGTCTCAGTTAATTGTTATTATACCAGAAGGATATAGACAGGAACAAGTCTGACAGGTGGAGACAGACAGGAACAGGTGATGGGAGTGAGCTTGAATGAAAAAAAAAAATAGTCTGGCAGACAGACAATGCAAACAAGTCTCGGTGGCATACGACTGTCTCCTCTCCCCGCGACAAACACCTGTTCCTCCCCCTTTCTAAACAAAAAAAAAACTGTTGAGCTGTAAGGCCACTTAGATAAGAATCAGCCAGACTAGTCAGACCCAAAGTATGAACACACAGTCTCACACACACACACACACACACACACACACACACACACACACACACACACAGACAGACAGAAACACACCTTAATTCCTAACTTGCTTCGGCCCAGGGCACATTTCCTCCGTCAGATGTGTACACTGTCTAGACAGTCATCACGCAAGCAGGAGCGCACGCACAATAATCCAAACACATGCTGTTCCTATCTGTGTGTTTTACGTCTTTCTTCCTGTTGGTTCACATCACAATTAACAGGAGAAAAAGAATTCAGTTACAAAAGTGATGTGTTGGATGAACCGCTTATTTTGTAATAAATGCACTTATGTGTTTAACCATATCAAATTTTTAGTGTAAAATAAAAAAATAATTTCCGTATGATGGAAAGAACAGTGAGTGACTCTTCCATATGCAGCCACTCTACCATTATCTCTGTCTCTAACAACTGTCTGTGCCTTGAAAACTGTTTCTTAATTGACATGTTTTACAGCCAAACCCCCAGTGACCATCTGTAGACTCCAGTCACAGCAGGGCCTAAGCTATACTGTAACAATGCTTAATGAATGAAACATTGCCTATTTAGTAAACACTACATGTCTTCTACCAGACACAGCTCACTGTAACCCGAGACATTTATCTAAGGCAGTCAGTCATGTCTCTCCACCACAACGCCAACTCTGCCTGCAGGCGACCAACTAATGTCATTCAGGATCTGAGAATTAGCTGAAGACAAAACTGGGAGACATTAATGATGAACACGTTGTTTCTGTTTCCCTTTTCCATTGATCAGAACAAACAGTGGGAAGGATGTGTTGAAGATAAAATCTTTTTTTCATCAGAATACATCACAAGGATAGACATATGAGTTTGTGGTCAGTGTTCATCCACACACACAAACACAGCGAACACTGAGTACGTCTGACACAGCGAGGGGCATTGAAAACCATTCATGTGCACAAGCCCACTCTACATGCTGTACATGTGACACGCCATCACAGTGACTCAATGTGTGTGTGTGCGCTCTATTTTCTTCACCACTGCCCCCCTGTGTGTTAATTACCAAAGCTGCTTGGGATCACCTATGTGAGACAACTAGGTCACGAGACGTGGAAACGCAGGCCGAGGCACACAGACGAAGCCGTGCACAAACACGTAAATGATCACAGCATCAAACGATCACTCGGTCTTTGGGTCTTGGACAGCTGCTTAACATTATCAAGACATGAAAAATTAAGAAACATTAATAAACTATGAAGTAAAAGTGGTATTTATCGTTTCCTGTAGCTTTAAAAAAAAAAAAACAACAATGTCTGCACTATATTAGTGGGACAACTCTAGTACATATTTAATATGATCTTGTGGGCCAAATATAATTTCCCTGCCAGTTTGACACCTTTGGTTTAGACATTTGCTGCGTTAAGTAGGTAGGTTACGGGATTAAATCACCAATTAGGAAAAACGCACATTGCCACAGCATTAAAAGCCAAAGGAAAATGTCCAGTCATCTTTAAGGGGGAATGAGCCTGGTGTTTGAATGGTTGAAACAACTGAGACTGCCTGGAGACAGCGGAGTGAGGGAACTGCAGGGAGGGTGACTGAAAGCTGAGTGAGGCTATCAGCGAGCCAGAAATGCACTGCACTATCACTAAAGAGACAGAGAGTGAGAAGGAGAGGAAGAAGACAAAATGGAGACACTGCCAGACAACTGTGTTTACACTAATGCACTGTATAAGGGAACATTGCAGGGACTCAGAAGGGCCAAGGCACCACAGCAGCTGCCCAGCTATTCTTTAGACCCAACAACAGCGACATCTTTACAAGTTGGCCCCTAAAATGGGTTTCACGACTAAACGAGAGCGTTTAAATTTTTAATGAATTTGTTAAAAATGCCCCAGACTAAAATCTCGCCCTAGTATGCAGTCATTTATTGATCTGTGGTTTGTTTACTTCTTCCCTAGCAAGAGAGACTGCTCTGCTCTACTGCAGCAAATGTCAATGCTTGGTTGGTTATTACTGACTGCAGTGTGTGAGATTGAGTATAAGAGTGTGAGTTAGTGACAAAAACAAGAGAAAAATACAAAGAGACAGAGAAAACGAAAGGAGGACAAAGCGACGGAGGAGATTTATTGTAGTAGTCAAAGAGGTCCACTGACCGGGGGTTTCATTCATGTCAAAAATTTGTTTGAAGCTCCTGCTGCTCACCTGTGTGTTGGACACAAAATGTTCAACTGCTTGTCTGACCCCACCAACCCGTCTCTCACTTTATTACCATGACATCTGCTTTTTAAATGACAGCGCTATATATTATAACACTTTTCATCATTAGCAAACACATCGTCTGAGGGGAATCGTAACACTGGCCGGTGCAGGATGCTGCTACATTTGGTAAATGTCATTACAGTTGAGTCAGAGCTGTAAGTGAACACACCTGGGTGTAGATCAAATAGACTGAGTAAGAAACTGAAAAGTGATTAATCTCTGTCCTGGCTCCACCGTGACACTGATGAGTAGAGACCGGACCACAGAGATGATGTAGCACTGTGACTCACCCTGCAGGGAAGGGCTGCTGGGGAAAATGGAGGAAGTGGTAAATGTTGGTCTGTGTGCAACTGCGGTTCTGTCTGACCCTTTGACTGACATTATTTGTTGAACAACTCACGGTCATCAGCGCAGTAACTCGTGCTCTAAAGCGTACTTGTGTCATCTGTTTGAAATAACGTGACAGATGTTAAAGTTTTGGATTTTGTCAACTGTCAGCTGAGGCCTTTTTCACTACCTCAAGTCCCACAAAATCTGGGGAAACAAATGTTTTTAATTAGAAACTTTGTGTAGTGACTTTGTTGCACTGACATGAGTCATTGTTGTCGTGAATTACAGTACATCAGAACTTATCGGGTATCAGGATGCGACCTAGACAACACATTCTCTGAGTGATGACAAAGAAAATGTCTCGCATAACACAGTGTACTTGTCACCGGAATTGGGTAAAAATGTACCCAGACCGAAAACCACAAGGCAAAGATTCACTATTTAGAATCCAGTCGAGCGTAATTAAGCTTCACGCAGGCCAGAACAGCCCTGCAGGCAGATTGTTCATATATGAGCAACAAAGAAGTGCAGAAAGGCAGTGGACTCAAAAGACTGTTGTCCGAGAATATGGGATGTCTGTGGCTAAACAGGCCCTAATTAGAGTTCTCACATAGACACCATCCTCTGTTCTCTATTTACAGTCAAATGTATAGGATCTCATACTTGGTTAGCTGGTTAAGATGCCAAAGTTAACTATCCAAAAGGCATGAGACATAATCAAAGAGTTATGTAAGTCTGGAATCAATAGCACCCGTTAGTCACTGCTACTAGAAACCCTTGAGCTACACATGCACTTGTTTGTGGCAGATGAATTAAAATATTTATTTTAGGTGTTGCCACAGCCAGCTAACAATTTCCATCTCCCTCTGTATCTTCTACTTTAACTCCAACTACCTCCATGTCCTTCCTTACCACTTAAAAAAATCATATCAAATTTATAGTTAACCTTAGTTCAGCTGTTTTCTGATAAGTTGAGTAGATGGATTGGATGCTTGTCTATGTGGTTCCATTCAAATCAGTACTGAAGGCTGTCTGTATGTGATCTGATTACTGAGGTGGGGTTAAGAGCGGCCATAATGCCACTTATTTAGCCTTCAATAATGCCGTGTGCTCTCCATCTGTTACATTTCCATTCTTGTGCAGGGCAACATTAATCAGACCCCGTGTGAGATAAGGATTTACGGCCCATATATTAAGGGGGCATCAAGAGTTTGATAGTGTAGCAGAAGAGGAGGCCTCTCAGCAGAGGATTTACAGTGCACTACAGGCACTTGTAGAAGGTGTCATGGCAGCGTTTAACCTGGTTGCTGGTGTAAAGCATAGGGGACCTGATGTAAAGGAGGCGTGGATATTTCAACAAACATCTCGGGCAGAAAACACAACCACACGGAAATAATGAGCCATTAAAAAAAAGAAGTGAAAACAATAATGACGCCGTGTAGTAAGAGGAATTTCTTTCATCATACACTCATTTTTTATGATTCCATCATGTTTGCTACATGCATAATTGATCAGTGTAATGGCTTCGCTTGGTGGCAGCCCAGTGGGGCTGATGACACGGCTTTGATATCTTGTCTCTTTGTCTGGGAGACTCGGCTGTGGGTGAATATATAAGGGAGAGGATTTATGTGCCTTGACTGTGCAAGTGTGGCTATACACTGTGTATATGACGATCCTATGGAAAGCAGGTCTCAGTATCACTGCATTTGTATCCTCATTCCCATTGGGATGGTGGCACAGAGGAGGGTCTTTTGAATGCAAACTTGCTCCCTGCTGGTATTTCCTTCATTTCAGGAGGGTTCAGTAAGGAGATTTTTTATTTTTGTTCCAGGAATGCAAACTTTAAGTGTGAGACACCTAACCTTAATGATTGCTCCAAATCTTTATGAGAGACAAGCATACATTTAAAAATGTTTCAGAACTTTTGGCTTGGAGAAGATTCACACATATTAAAAATGTAAAAATTATTTTGTTTTTGCATTACGAGTTTATGTTTATAATTAATTTATGGACCCTTTGCTCTGGTGCTGACCTGATGGTGACATACCAAAGGCCCCTCAGCTCAGCAGCCCCTGCTACAGTGTGGGGCCTCATTCAGCTCTTTTACAACAGGCAACAAAACACTGGCCGAGGCCGAGCACGTTGCTCTAGGACACACAGATAGTGTTCTGGACCAAAGGCGCGTGGGTGGATCTGGCTTTGAATTAAGAATTTGTGTTGAGGATTGTTTTCCTTGGGATGCAGACAGTGAATTTTCCATATGCAGATATATCGGCGTTGGGTGTGGTCACAGCAGAGTGCTAAAGAAATGTGAGCTGCTTGGCTTGCGATTGGTTGACCAAGAGGGCCGAGGCAGGCTAGATTTGTGGTTCAGCTCAGGTCTTCAGTGGGTTAATTTTCAACCAAGGGAAGGGTGAACTGGAGCCCCAGTCATTCTGAGACAGCCTCCCTAGCACAGTTAGTGTCATGAAAGACAATCTCGCAGTAGAACAATTTGTGACTAAAAACACAACCAGACACACCTTTCTCTCCTCCACCCTGTTTCATTTTTACAAGCGTCTCCCACAGGCGTTGGACATTTTCAGACCAAACATACCATTCCTGTGTCTGCTTTTTGCTACTTCTGTCTGGCCAGTCTGAAGTACAGAATATAAACAAGCAGTAGTAAAAGCTGAGGTAACATTAACTTGGAAGACTGTTACACATGTCCCAACACAGACAGGAACTTGACAAACAAAAGGTTTAGCCACCACAACCAAGTTTCATTTCACTCTCCATACAGTTCCTCTTGCCTCGCTGCCTAATTTCTTCAGTCTGCGTTCAGTGTCCGTGTCACCAAGCAACACGCCACATCCATCAAGGTCGGAAAACTAATCAATAACCAGTGGCTTTCCTCGCATCCGCCTTTCAGTCCCACACAAGTGATCCTTTGGCTTACGTAACGATCAACTAATCGGGTCATTTGGCTGCTTATTTTTAAACTGTCCACTGATCAGGGCCCGGGGACAGATGTCAGTCTACAGACACATGATGACACTAAATGGAAAACCTTTGTCGAGAAAAATGAGATGGTGAAAATAAGACGATGATGAAGAATTACAGAGCAAAGAGCAGACAGAGGGCCATAAGTCAGGAGGTGTAAGGACATGAACCCAAGCAAATAAGACAGATGGATGACTGACGTCAAGCCAACAAGAGAGATTGAGGTAGGCGGAGATAGCCAGAGCAGCACAGTCAACAAGTAGCACGCCTGCCAAAATCCAATTAGTTGCAGACCAAGAGAGGACTGACAAGCAGACATGCATACAGACAGACAGACAGACAGGCAGGCAGGCAGACAGACAGAGGAGACAGAGAGTGCAGCTGCGCTAGTCTGCGGTAATGAAGTCACTGGTTTTCAAATAGCATATAGAGGAAGCCAGAGCGAGATGCAGCTGTCTGCCGTCTGTGCCGCAGCCACTGTGTCAGCCCAACCAGGAAGGCAGACAGACGAGGGCTGTTCAATCCATCTGACACTTCTGACTCTGGGCCAACACAACACAACAAACAAGGCTGAGGCAACGTTTCAAATGTCGCCCTATATAATGCTGTTATTGCGTTACCAACATTCATTAAGAAAAGAATTTGCGTTTTGATATATTTTTAAAATAACAACCTTAAGTATGTAGTCTTTGGACTTGCTTAAGCAATGCTCAACAGAATTACAGTGATAATAAATCTCACTTTTGTATTTTAAGGGTGTTTCATCAGAATGTCTGACACTGCCGTCTAGTCGTAGTCATCAAATACTGTGACACGAAGAGGTGTTACACATAAATAAAAAGTCCCTCTGGCAAAACCAAATTTCACAAGACGGTTTGGATGATCACATGTTGGAACGTTTTTTACTGTCTATCCAGCTAAAAAAAAAAAAACTAGTCAATTAGTACACATGATATTAACACATCAAACGGTACAGTACACCTGTCCATTTAAACCCTGAAGGCATAACACACACGCACACACACACACACATATATATATATATACAATGCTTAGGCATTATTTGCATAACTAATTTCGTTGGTGCCTTCAGTGTCTTGAATTGTTTTCACATAGCGTGGATCAGTAGACATGGTACAAGTAGAGCCTCGGGGTAACGAGCAACATTACAGAGAGATGGTTGTGCAGCTTTTGACTTCAGCTTCTCAAGTCAAACAGTCCAAGCACGACCAGTAGACGAGGAGGAAACTAGTTCCAAAAAAAAAAAAACTCTTGTTGTCTGGAGCGCTCCAAAACCAGACATCTCCAGATCTAAACTTGAACCGTTTAAATATGGAGTTTGACATTTTGTGTACAAATAATAACATGGGTAAAATAGTGTGCATTCAGAAACGGGACAACACACCAAAGGGAACCATCTTTCTAAAAGGGATGTGTGACTTTGACTGCCTGGCTGCCCTCACACTAACATGCACTGGGATGTGGAAAATATGAGTCACACAGCCAGTGCAGTGGAGGTGGCTGGACGTAGTGTGTAGGATGTTCAGAGTGAGAAACATGACCGTCTGCCTCGCTTCCTGTTCAGAGAAACACTTATTCATTGCCAAAACATTCCAAGGTAAAGGTAAAAGGGTGGCTGTGGACCACAATGTCCTGAGCGAGACAATAGCCTGTCACCTTTTCCTCTGGTAATAGCAACCGCACACCCTCACATTCAATGTAGGCGAATGGGAATTCAATGTCTCAATCAACAATAAACCAACTCCAGCTGAATATCGTACTATTTCAAGAGTTGTGAGGATAATAAAACGGAAAACTTTATAATATTGTCAAGTGTGAATAAGATTTCAGCACACAATGACCAATAACGACTAAAAGGTGTTTTTCCCACCTCCCCTGGGGGCAACTGCAACACCTGAAAATGTGGGGAGTCAGAGGCTCCAGAGGCGGCGCGAGACAGAGACATGATGATAACCCATGGTTAGCACTTTGAACCACCTGGGCAACGAAACTTTGAGTTAAGCACCATACGCTGCCTGTCATGTAAAGGATGCAAACCTTTAACTGTGGCCAGCTGGCCTCACCCCTTCTTATCACATCTGACCACAGGCACCACCTTCACACTGTCACACACACTGCTTTACAGCGTAACGGTCAATGTCACTTAACTATTCAACGGACAAAGTAAATCACATTACAAGGCAGAGTCATTGTTATTTTGTGTACTTAGTATACTGATGAAAAAGGACAACAAGAAATACACTTACTTTATCTAGCGACCTCTTGAGTTGGTAGTGGAACTTTTCTTTGACCTCATCCAGGAGCTGTTTGAGTTTGTGTTCCTCAGGTTTGCCTTGGTACTTCCTGGCAAGCTGCAGGTAACAAGGCCACTTGGCTGAATCGAAGCCCCAGTGGCAGGTCCTCTTATCGGGTGATTTGTGTGAATGCATCACAAACTTCTGTGGTGAAAAAAGCAATTGGCACTCAACGCACTGGATGCAGGGTGCTTCAGGCTGCGTGTAGAATTGGGGCACAAATAGACCCTGGCACTTTCCCAGACACTGGTGCTCCACCTGGAAGCTGGTCTCGCTCTCCTTCAACAGGCCTTGGGGAGACAGTTTACCACTTGGGTCAGCGGGCAAGGCCGCTCCAGGGCGAAGCAGAGCATTGCACAAGCGCTGCGCATCCGTCAGAGTAATGAGGCCACAGGACGGCGCATTGAACGGCAGAATGCCCAACACCTTGAGGATGTGCAGCTGCTCGCCATCACAACGTGAGCAGTAGACGTAGAGCTCGTCACATACAGTGTTAATTTGCTGTAGCGAGAAGTCACGAAGCACGGAGTTGAGAACTTGGGGCAGACAGAGACGCTTTTCTCCCCCGACAACAAAGCAGGAGATGGACTCCCCTTCAAGTAGTGAGTGGGTCAGTTCAGTGGAGCTATCACAGGGAACCAGCAGAGGGCCCCCTCCCAGAACTGGAGGAGAAGGTAAGGGTGGCATGCCAGCTGGAGAATGCTCATGGCCAGTACGAGCTGAGAATGCAGCCGGACCCCCAAGAGAGCTTTGGCTGCTGAGGGAGAACTGGGCCAGGGTGTGTTTAAGCCCCGGGCTGAGGTCCAAGGCTTTAGCACAGCCCACCAGATGTAATTCAGCTCTGGCCGCCACATCAATATTGGAGTTTTGGCACAGTTCCTCAGTCTGCTCTCTCTTCACTTTGGGTGTTTTCGGGACTGCATCCAGGCTGCGACGCTTAAGGTTGATTTCTGCCATCACGCGCTTCTTGATGGGTGCGTCTTCCAGCCGCTCTCTGTATAGACGTTTCATGTTGCCCTTAAATGAGGTCAAATCTTTAAAAGGGGTTTTCATACTAGTCTGGGTACTGGCCATGGCTGAGTACTTGGTTACTGACGTTTTTTGGCCACTGACTAAACTCTTATATTCCACTTTTCACCCCCTCCCTACGTCTTTAAATTGCACAAATCTTCTGGTCGTTATACACGTGCATGTTGGTGACTGGAACTCTCTGAATTCTGATGCACTCCCTGAGGAAAGAAAAGAAGACATTTTATTAAGAACTTGTTCATTTCTTTAAAGATTAATCAGATCGACACACTTTAAACCATCAGTTGTAATGTCTGCTGGGACCCGGTAAAAGATAAGTGGAAAAAAAATTGCCAAAAAACCATTGCCAAAAACACTTAACTATAATCCCCAGTTAATACACACCTTTTATATTCACACTCTGCTGGCAAAAGGATTTCACGGCACTTAATATACTATATCAACTACCAACAGTAGTAGCTCAAAAGAAAGTGTGAAAACCAGATATTTGACTGACAGGCTGACTGACTGACTGACTGACTGACTGCCAAGTTGATTGACAGGAACCATAGAAAAATACAACGTATTTACAGATAATTAATCTAAATAATGTAAGCTATTCACCTAGTGTGGGACAAATAAAGGTTTTCTTAATCTTAAAGTGAAAGGATCCTGCAACACACATTTGAATGCAGAGCTGCCTATATCTTCTACCTGTTATTTGGCCTTAGCAGTCTAGAAATATACCATAAACTGATACATGACATATGTTAAAATAATAATCAGTAATTTTAATTATTCGGATCTTGTGTAATCAGGATTAATTCATAACTACTTTGTGATTAACTAGGTTAAAAATATATATAATTTAAAGTGGGAAATAAATAGATAAACACAAACTCCTCTAGTAATGTGGTCCATAAAAACACCATCAGAACTTTAAATGTTTTATGACTCCTTCCAGGTTGGGGGCCAATGGCTGTGTTGGTGGACCACTAAGCCATATGGCCACCACTAAACTTCACGCAAAGACGGGCTTTTTTTCAATCCTTGCAAATGAACTCCAGGGGAAATTTGCATTGGGGTTTTCACTCGAGGTTCTGTGGCACTAAAGTGAGAATTTTAACAAGCAGAACCAGTTGACCAGACACAACAACGTGGCTGAAATCCCCCACCGACACTCTCTTCTTTTACATTGTTAATGTGACACCGAGTCACACAATACTCAAAAACATTTTACTTTGCAAATGAAAGTGCCCTTCCCAACTATACTCGCTCCGCTTACCCCACGCTGACCCCATCAACTCTGTGAAAAACCAATGATAAAAGCACCAGCAGCGGCCGCCCCTTCTCCCAGCCATTTCACAGCTGGACACCGAGGAGCGTTGAAAGCGCCGTGTTCGCTTTCATGATCCAGACTCTACAGTCGGACGAGCAGATCTGGAGAATGAAGGTAAACACAACTCAGCCAGTGTCCCCATTATAAAACGCAGCGTCGTTAATAATGGCTACTGCTGCAGTATGACACCAAGAGAAATGGCAGATCCACTTCGCCTCAACAGGATAATGCCGCAATCGGCTTTGCATCCATGCACAAGCCGCAGCTCCGTGCACAAGCATCGGATCAAGATGCAATTGTCAATGGAAGTCAAAGAGTTTTTTTTTTTACCAAACCGAAAGGTGGGCGCTGATGCAGATGTCTGTCATCTCCTCTACTACCCACCGACTGACTTACTGACTGCACTGACACTCTGCAGCTGCTGCAGCTGCCATGCAAAGCACCGACGGGATGCCGAAAAACCTTGATGATTATGGGGCGTTTTTTATACCACACCACGATTTGGAAAAGAGAAAAAAAAACATAGAACCGCAGGAATTAATAAATGAAGACGCTGCAGATTCTACTCGAAGCAGGTTGTGTGTTGGGGAAAAATGAGAGCACACACCGTGGTTGATCCGGGAGTATTATCTGTACACATTCCCCACTTTCGGGATCATTTTTGCTGCAAGGACGCGGCAGAGAACGGCGCTTTTGCTCTGCTCCAACCCTCCCCGAGACCCCCGTCCCGTCCCTTCCCTTCCTTCCCCTTCGCTCCTCCTCTCCAGACTGCAAACTGTTCCTCACCTCCTGCGCTGGCTCGCCACGACAGCGCTGGTATGCAGACAGCGCTGATAATGACATTCACTGTCTACTACAGTCTGCTCTGTGAACGCACCGCGGACGAACGTCACAAACACAGACAGACACACAAACACACACCAGTCGAGGGCACGGCATAGTAGGAGACCGCAGCTCCCTCTCCTAGCAAACACATTAAAACAAACGGCTTTAATTCCGTTTTCTTCACCATAATAGTCGTTATATTTGTGGGTATCTAATGGTTTTAATGAGAGACACTTTAAAAAAAACGGTCATTGCGGGCGGTTCGTTACAGCAGATACACCAGTTATGACCATTAATTTGTCATAATGTCAAATATTGTCATTATTAAACCCCATTATTGTTATTATTAGGGTTTTTAACGTGTAACGTCTTCGTCTGACACGGTTTAAGCCGTAAATATAAAGACGTTTGTGACACAAACCGTTCACAACGACGAAGGACAGAGAGAAAAACGTCCGATTATAAAAATAAATATATATATATATATATATTATGTTAAAAATAGAAGCAGAGCCGACCGTTTTTTATTCCCTAATGTTGAACGTTGACCGTGTTAGCTTAGCCTAGCCGCAGCAGCTTCACCCTCGATCACTCGGCTTAAGGTGGAATCGAACACCGGGGTCAGCGATTCGAAAGCGGGTAAACTCACTTAGCTCCGGCTCCCCTCACGAGTCCTCCGATACCCACACACAACCTGTCCCCTCGAGGACGAACGAGCGAGGACACACGGCTTTCGTGGGACGTAGTTATAAAATAAAATAACACTAAATAAAACCTAATCCTCAGACAGACAGGCAGAGCTCTTCCCCCTACTGTCTGTCCACTGCGGCTGAATTACTGACTCGACCGTTACCCACTCGAGAGCAGGTATCAACTGGCGACAACCGAATGGATGGAAAAACATCTAGAAAAGGGTTTTTATTCAAAAGGAAAATAACCAAAAGAAGAAGAAATAAGTCAGCACCTTACTCTCTCTCTCTCGCTCCCTGTGTGATTCTCCTCTTTTCTCCCTCTTTCCGTACGCGAGGCGTCCTCTCCTGTTCAGGGTCTCCTCAACACTGGAAAAGCCTGGCGGAGCGTCAACAACACGCAGCCAGAGGCTCCACTACAGCCCAGTAACGTCACACTGCACACGGCTGAGAGGCGGAGACGTCACCGGAATGACGGAAACAATGCGGGGGTGTCTCAGCTTGCCTGTCCGCCTCCATGTCTGTCTGTCTGTCTGTCTGTGTCTCACACAGTCTGGCTCAGGTTTCCTCCATGCCGAAACAAGGCTGATTCTAGAAGCCAAAGACATTTTTAAGGAAATGTCAAGGCGAGATTAGGAAATACTGAACCTCTGGGCCCAACACTATCGTTTATACTAATTTCTAATTCATTTATTTAGTATTAGTACTACTTAGTATTTTACAGCCATGTAATCAACTGCAGTTACATAAAAAAAATGTTATTTTGTAATAGAGTGAGACATTTATTCTGACCTCTGTTTTTTTATATTTCGCTCAATAACAAAAAAAATCAATGTAGACAAATAAACATTTCCTGTCTAACCAAATATGGATTTTTTAAAGATAGATGAGATGGATGGACAGACAGACAAACAGACAGAGACAGACAAACAGACAGGGACAAACACACCGAGACACAGACAAACAGTCAGAAAGACAGACAAATAGACAGACAGACACATGGAGGCAGACGGACAGTATCATTCTGCTTTTAGATAGATAGACAGACAGACAGACAGACAGATATATAGATAGACAGACACACACACACACAGACAGACAGACAGACAGATTGACAGATAAATAGATAGACAGACAGTTACATAGATAATAGCTAGAAAGACAGACGAACAGACAGACATAACACAGATAACTAAATCCCTCTTGAGATCGATTGGGAAATCAAGGGGAATTTGGGGAATTCTGGGAATTTTTACTTGGAATAGTTCAGGTGTAATTGATGGTCTCTCCTGGATCTACTGTTGAATTCAGTGCCAGGCCAGTTGTCTTATCACGTCCATTAG
Organism: Paraplagusia blochii; assembly: GCA_016785265.1. Lineage (NCBI taxonomy): Eukaryota > Metazoa > Chordata > Actinopteri > Pleuronectiformes > Cynoglossidae > Paraplagusia > Paraplagusia blochii. Next base: position 127,742 of record JAFBJS010000115.1, read on the forward strand.
CCTCTTATAAAAAAAGGTGTGAGTGATAAAGAGAGCGTTGGGGAGGCCAAACTGGGCCTCTCTCCCTCCCCCACTTTTATGGCCCTGTCTCCTGCAGTAGGTCAGAAGGTCAGATGGTCAGTCTGTGGGGCAGTATCTAATGGGGGAGTTAATAAAAACTCTGCCATATGAGGAGGTTAGCCGTTAGATTTAATAAAATAAAACAATATCTCCTGTGTTTTGTTTTTTCTTCTTTATTCTCAACTAGAAGCCATCTAGTCTGGGTGAACACTATCATCCGTAACCCAATTGTTAATCAGTGAAGGTTATCATGCCCTGTCTGTGTATGCTTGTTGTTTTTCTGTAGCCGCAGTACATCCTGGCTGGCTGACTAACCCAGAGTCTGATGTCATGTGTCTGTGAGAGCAGCGGCTTGATAAAGCCATGATAAACAACAGCAGCCGACTGTTTGACTGCAGCCTCACTCTGAGAGCAAGGTCAGCATTTGTATTATGGGAGCAGATGTGCGTAGACCCCAGCCCGCCCCAGAGAACAACACGGGGGGCATTGATTTCCCTGTAATAACATCATCGTGGACTACGGGGAACAGATTAATCTCATATGTGCAATAATGTGACCGGTGCTGATTGTTGATGGGGGTTATAAGGGAAAATGCTGAAGTATGATGGAGTGAGAAGCAGGCAGGAAGGACCGGCTGATGTGGATTCACAGACAGAGAGTAACACACATTGATAAGTCTGTCCATTAGCCAGGAATCCTGTCTAACTGTTATTGGACGTAGTCTTAAGTGGACCCTGGAGGCAGACACCTCACAGTTGCTCTCATAAAGCCTGTCTGGAATCAATGTGGTTATATTGAAACATGTCGCAGGTTATTCTCTGGATGTATCAGTAATTTGGTTTAATGAAGCTACCTGATGTGATTGTTGGGGTTGTCATTCACAAAGTACGGAATTGGAGTAAATTAAAGCAGTTAATGTTTGGGTAAAACTAACAAAAAGTGTTGAACATAAAGTTCTTTTCGTTACAAAAAGCCAGAATAACAAAGTAAAGCTGAACAACAGCTACAACAACAAAATACAGCAGAGATTAGTTTGTCTTTGCTGTGTTTCATGTCCATGTTCATCATGTTATTCATTTATTTGTTTCCTTAATTTGTCAAATCATATTGGCCCTACAGATTTGTAGTTTTATACACACTGTAGTGTGAATTATTCCATATATTATTATATAATATCACATCACATTATATTGTATTGTATTATTATCCATATGAATATTATTATCTTGCTTGTTTAACGATTCCCATGTTTAGAATTCTCTTTTTAAAACAATACATATGTCAATTGTCACTGTTTGTTGGGACATGACCTTTAACACCGTCTCTGTCCTCTATATGACAAGGGACCAAGCCAGTTAAAGAAAGCCCAGCTGTTCCTGTGTTTGTCGTCTGTCTCCAGGACACACCTGTCCCCACCTCATCCCTCTGGACATTGCTTTTCTGCCGTCTCTGAAGCTCCACAGCTTTTTCAGTCTCTCTTCACCGATGCCCAGGAGACTCCAGACTCTGCTCGGTGGTTTTTCAGTTTGAAGCCCCTGCCCCCTCTTCTGTGACAACCATGTCCACACAGACCACACAGACCGGCCCATTCTGAGACAACATTCCACCTTTACCAAGCATTTGACCCAGTTTTTTTTTTTTTTTATCCCTGACGTTCCAGGTAGCTCTCCTCAATGATTTAATCCAGGGATGATAAATGTTTATTGATTCAATTCAAGGGCTGTTCTTGTGTAAAGTCAAGGTTAAGCGTTCTTTTTTGAATTCACTTTAGACTACACACTATTTCAATTTAGAGGCAATGTTGCCACTTTCACTCCAGCATTGAAGGGAAAAAAAGAAGGCCGACACCACAGCCATTTTATTGGTGCTTTAAATGATTTGAATAGAATATATAAAGTCAAACTGTGCAAAACCCCAGAATAATTTTACTACAGCCGGCAAATTATTTACATCAAATAATCAAATTAATATTAAAAAAAAAATTTGCTTTTTTCTTCTTCCCCTTTGGGCTTGTCCCCTTTTTCAGGGGTTGCCACAGCGAGTCAACAATTTCCATCTCCCCCTGTCCTCTGTATCTTCTCCTCTAACTCCAATTACCTCCATGTCCTCCCTCACTGCATCCATCAATCTCCTCTTTGTCTCCTACCTGGTAGCTCCATCTCTAGGATCATTCTTCTACCAATGTCTCCACTGTCCCTCCTCTGAACATGTCCAAATCATCTCAATCTGTCTTCTCTAGCTTTTTCTCCAAATCTTCCTGTATGTGTTGTCCCTCTAATCACCTAATTCCTGGTCATGTCCATCCTTGTCCCTCCTAAAGAGAATCTCAGCATCTTTATCTCCTCCTCCTGTCCTCTGTCTTTTGTCTCTAACCCATCTATCATGGCTGGTGTCCTAGCTGTATTTTATTATGAAACAGTAATGTTGTAACCAACGCCTGCAACTGTGTTTTAAGCCCCCTACAGGGTGAAGTAGGTAGTTGCATGTTTGAAAAATGATAAGTGTAAAATGTGTGGTCAGCAAGACTTCATGTCCCAACCCATATAACTTCCCTTGGGCTCCACACCCACAGGAAGACACACAGTATGGTGTAAGAAGTTTTATCCTTAAGGACACCTTCCTTATCTTATTACAACATGTAACTTCATTTAGTTGGGACTGAGAATCACCCACAGCCACTTACTGTAGCCCAGTTTTGCAGACTGATGCGTTGGACTGTTGAACACTGGGAGAAATGATCATACGGTTCCAAACTCAACACTGTGTGCACCTTAAACTGGCTGTGTGTTTTTCTAAAGCTTTGCATTTAACACCAACCATGGTTCCTACGCTTTCTAATTAATCCCTTCAGGGACGGAGTAAAACAGCCGGCGAGATAACGCAAATTAAAACAGGATGTACTTCAGATCCTCCTTCCTTTTACATCATTAATTATACAAGGTTAGCGTTCTCTGTGCCTTCCACGGGGCACCATGCAGCCACAGTGCCTGGGGAGACGCACCCCCATCCTCCAGCAGAGAGGGCACAGGAATGGTGTCAAATACACCACCATGGGAATTCAAAATTATGCACAAGCATTTGTCCTCGTACTGCTGCAGCGGCGCAGAAGGACAAGGACTATGCAGTGACAGTGGCATTAAGCATCGTGTCCTCCTGTTCAATTGAGACAATGGTTTTGTTAGAGCAAAATCACACAATAGCTTTATATCCACCATTGGGAAACTACATATCCTTGTGTCCTCCAACTCATTTCCTTTTTCAAAACCATTCAAAGCCCAGCCCGGCAGACCAGAGCCTTCTGGAGTCAGTGACCTTTTAAACCACGTGACTCTCTAAAAGCTGAGCCACAGTCATGTGACCGGGAGACAGGGCGGGAGGGAAAACTGAAACTTGCTGTGTTTTTTTTTTTCCAGACGCTCATGTGAATATGAGAGCGCTGGTCTAGTCTGGAGTCTGAAGTTACAGCCGACAGGAATGAGGACATGGAGATAGTTGGGGGGGTGGGGACAGCAGAGGAGACGAGATAAGTGCAATGTATGATTATCTGCTATGATGACACATGCAGGGAAGAAGGAAGGAAGAGAAACCAAACGACAAAAGAAAGTCAAGAAGAAAAAGGAATGATTGAATGACCAAAAAGAGACAAAGAGAGATAAAAGATATAGAAATAAAGACTAAAAGAATGTCCAAAAGACAATGGCAGGAAGACAGAAAGACGTGAAGACAGAAATTGTGTCAAAAAGAAAATGACAGAAAGTCTTCTGATTTAAACAAAATTGATTGTAGATAGAAAAATTATAGATGAAATAGATGAAAGATAAAAAGTAAAAATATCTAACTACACTTCTTTTACTAGATTATTCTGCTAGGTGAAAAAGTTCCTCATCTCTCCAACATCAACATCCAAATGTCCACATGTGACGTGGCTTTTTAAGGCATCAACACAAACATGGACTCTAAGCCTATTAAGACCCTCGTGACCCTGGGCCCATGTGTACTTGTCACTGACTCCACCTAATCTTCTGTCCTGTGCAGTGATATTATGGTTCTGTGTTTGTTTTCCCTTCTTTGGCTGAATATTTTACTGTGATTTCCACTCTTTATGAGCACAAACCTTTTTTCTTCATTAATATCCATTAAAACCTTAATGATTTACACTGATTACATTTCCTCTTGTACACAGCATGAAAACATCACATCATTCAATAAATCAAAAACTTGACCCAGTAATGAATTATCACCAAAAGAGAAATAAAATGTTTATTTTTGAGTTTTTTTTTCTTTTCACACTAATAATAAAGAGTCTTGTGGGTGATAAATACCCCCAGAACAACTAGTTGTGTTGTGGGGTTCCACCAGTAACATCTTGATTCTTGTTCAATCAGAATTAAATCAGATATACAAAAAGAAGTAACAATAGAGATGTGGTGTAACAGATGAACGAGTTCCTCTTGTCACCGCGTGAGCCCAAAAATATTTTCCAAGTAGAGAGACAACCGTCTCCTGGAGGACAGTGTGTGCAGCCGTGGCCCTTGACAGCTTTCGTGTCGGAGCATTTTTACAAAAAAAATCCATCACACTGCAGGTCGGACGTGGTAAAAATGCAGCACAGTAGACACAGACTGCTGGAGCTGCACTTCGACGTGACTTTGGAACTGAACTTGTTTTGTAGTGAAGTACAATAAAAAAAAAACATGTGGAATGTAGAGTACAAAAAGACAACAGACAGTATCCTCAAAAAGGCATAGGCAGATTTTAAAACAAAAAAGCAAACAAAGATGAATATAATTTTATATGAGAGGACAGCACGTCGTTCATACATTTACTGTACCTTTTCGTAAGTACCAGCGACATTTCAGAAAAATTTTTGGTCCTGTGTGAGTGTAGTGTACAGTATTTTTTAGTGTATAATTGAATGCACAGTAAAGCTACATCTGTGCTCCAGCGTTATGTAGTGTGATTTTTTTTTTCCACTTCCAGCCCAGTTTCTGACACAGTGACCTCCTTCTTTTCACAGTTTGGAGATAATTAACTCAACGTTAGTCTTGTTCTTTACATTGCTGTCGAAGTTCCTTCATCCTGGAATAAGAGGTTCCCTCTGATTTCCAGTAATAACCATTCATCTAAAATTAAAAAAAAAAAAAAAAAAAAAGCCTAACCCCTTTTTTTGGTTCTGTTAACACTCAGAACAAAATGTACACTGGCTGCTATATCTTTAAATAAAACATGAAAAATATATAGCTTTAATTCTTATTAATGCTAATAATAGGATTTTTTTTCAAATCTCTACAGACACTGTATTGGGACAAAACTAAACCCCGATATAATTTGATGACAACAAACTTCTGGCTTTTGTCTCATAAACTGTGGTTTAAAGCTAAAGAAGAATGTTTTGTTTCTAACGGTTATGCTCGCGGAAGTAAAAGTAGAATTTTTATATACATGCACAGAGATTGTGCAGTGAAGGAGGGTGTTGGCTGCGTCCGTCCTTCCGTCCGACTTTACAGCAACCTTGGAAGATCTCTGCAGCCCGGTCTGCCGCTCCGCCCCCCAGTGAGAAAATAACATCAGTGCAGATTTACATGGTAGAAAAATAATTAAGAAAGAATGATGACTTAAGGGCAAGTGGTTAGAAATGGCAGAGTGTGAGACTGGTTTTGGCAAATAAGCGTTCTACTGTGCACGGGCGGCAAATGTGTTTGTCTCATTGCCTTGTTGTATGTTGAGGTGGGAACACCACACCAGATAAGATGTTGTGGGTGGATGCGTGTGTGTGTGTCTGTGTGTGTTTGTGTGGTGTGTCTTGGCACAGACAACACTCCTGTCCCTCAGACGCACTCCTCTGCCGACATGAGGAGTGGGTTGATGTACTCGAAGCCTTCAAACTCAGACTGGTCGATCTTCCTCACCACGTCGCTGCAGTGGACAGAAGAGAAGGAGGACGTCAGTCAACAAAGATACATCCAGCTCCCGGTGAGACAAATAAAAAGTACAAATGGACACTCACTCATCGTCCGGTGTGAGCTGGATAGGTTCGTTGGTGAACTGGGCGTCAAAGTTGTCCAGACCAAATTCCCCTGAGATGTTGGGCTTAAATGGAGGGACCACCTGCTTCTGCTCCAGCTGGAATAACAACACAGGAAACAGAATATGGAACAAAACAGCCTTTAACTGCACTATCAACACGAGTATTAATGTTTCCTTTTGGCTCCACTTGATCCATACCCATATCAACAAAAGAACTGACCAATAGAATAGGATTCCATCATCAATAATGCAACTATTTTTGATTAGGAAATATTTTCTCAGTGAAGACAACAACAATAAACTCAAAATGAGTCATTGATACAAGATTCTAACTTCTTATACCGGTCTGGTAGCAGAAAGTTATAGCCTGTGTGCACTTGAAAAATCCTTGGGGTAGGAAGATTTTATAGGTAGGAAAATATTACAGAACAACAGAAATTTGATTTTATTAACGATTATTCATCCCCCACAACTTAAAGACTGGTCTGTGAAAATAGTACGAGACATTTAACCGGTCAGTGGTGCAAAAACGGTTGGGGACACCGATTTAACCCACAAGACAGACAAAAACTTTACTAAATAAATATTTAACTGTTATCGTCAAACAATACAAGTCACTTCAGTTGTGTGTAATATGTTGCTTAATGGTTGGTGTAAGACAATCCCCTCAGACACTGTGACCTACTGCTGAGTCCCTGCTCCAGACCAAACAGGGAGAGAAGTGGACAGAGTGAACTGACTCTGTCTATCAGTCTGAAGGTCAGCCTGTCTGTGTGTGCGTGCCTGTCTGTCTGTCTGAAGGTTGCTTTGTCTACGTGTGCCTGATTGCTTTTCTGTGTGTGTGCGTCTCTGTAAGCCTGACTGTGGGTGTAAAACGAAAAGGGAGGAGATTGAAAGCGGCAGACAACAACTCACAAGATCCCAATCCACGTTTCTGAAAAATGGATGACCCATGATGTCAGCGAAGCCTGTCTGAGGGTGACAGCCGAGACGCTCTTTGGGATCCTGAGGGAAAAAAGGACTTAGTCAGACAACCGGTGAAAAAAGGTGATAAGCCCAGAGAAAAAAAAAACATGATGAGGTGAGACGTAAGTAAAAAAAAAAAAAAAGGGGTATCTGAGAGAAAAGTTGCATTCTCACTTCTGTAAATGACTAAATAAGGCTTCTTACCTTGTTGAGAAATCCTTTGAGGACGCTGGCAGCTTTGACTGACAACGAGCGAGGAATTCTGATCTGTTTTTCTAATATAACTGTACAAAGAGAGGAAACAGGAAAAATGTAAAGTGAGAAACTCGGACAGTTTTGGTCATAAACGGGATTAGATGTCAGGTAAACTGATTTGTAACAGACTTCCATTTTTAGTTTCCACAGAAAAAAAAAAAGGAAAATTCTCATCATTCCTTTAAACACACAGTAAATTCCCAAAAGGATGCAAACAGACATTACTCAATAAAAACCCTTCTGTTCAGGCGTTTACCTTGGAAAAGGTAGTCCTCTGTGTTCTGGTCCGGGTTGTCTGAGCTCCCCACAATGTCAAAGGGCGACCGACCAGCCATCATCTCGAACATCAGCACGCCCAACGCCCACCAGTCCACGCTAAAGCCTGACGACACATTAATATTTACATTTCAAACCACTGTATATAACTTGTACACACCACAGGACATATATATAGATATATATATGGCGTAAGATCATGTTAAGCTCATTCCTAATAGTTCCTATCCTAACCCTAATTCTCTTGTAAATGTTAAAAAAAAAACTTTATAGCCCAGTGAATGTGTTACATCTCTATAATTACATCTATGCAAAACAGGGTAATCATCAATGTTATGATTATTGTGTTGTACTTTAAACTAATTCAGCAGCCACAGCAGTTCTGTGAGCTGCTACACACAAGGAAAAATACAAAAATAGGACGACAAAACAGGGAAAAAAAAATGTATAAAACTATATTTTTATATGAAGTGAATTTCTGCACTGGAAACGTCAAAATGTTTTGTGCATAAAGCTGAATATTTTACTGGACTAAAATAATACGCCACATTACTGATACATTTCTCCGACAGAGAACTTGTTGCTATGATACCACTTTTTGGTAACCAGGGAGCTCTTTCTATTTTTATTGTCTTCTGTTTATGCAAGTGTGTCTGTGGACTCCTTTGTGAGTTTTTTTCTTACTTAATACTTTACAAAAGTAAAATTTTTCACCTCACCATTATCTGATTTTCACACAAAAATGTACTCAGGTATTGTTCTTTCCCCACTGATGAATGTATTTAACAGGAAAACAACTTCTTGTCTTGTGGAACAGACAAAAATGCTGTGCTCATAAAAGCAGCAGAGCCAGAGGCTAACTGAAACTGAACGTTCCTTCACCTCACGACAAGTGTTCCACCACTTCCTTACCGTAATCCTCTCCTCTGAGTATTTCGGGGGCGATGTAATTTGGGGTACCGCAAAAAGTGCTTGTTGTGTCACCTGGTCTCAGGCCCTCCTGCAAAAACCAACAGACATTTCAGAAATGTCATCATCTGATAGTGTTTAAAACTGAACTTTCTTCAGCTGTTCTGCAGCTCTAATCCAAATTGAGTTGGAAAAAAAAAACCCTCACCTTGCACATGCCATAGTCTGTGAGTTTGATGTGACCTTCTGAGTCCAGCAGCACATTGTCCAGCTTTAGATCTCTGTAGATGATACCACGCTCATGGAGGTAGTTGAGGGCAAGGCTAATCTCTGCTGAGTAGAATCTGAAAGAAAGTTTTTTTTTCATTGAAAAAGTCCTGTCTATAAAGAGAGACTCCAGAACGTGTGTCTTTTTAATAATTCTACCTGGCATGTTCTTCTGGGAGCTTTCTTTGTCTCTGCATGTGAAACATGAGATCTCCACCATTCACATATTCAATAACGAAAAAGAGTCTGTGGAAAAATTATAGACATTTGTAAGGGACATTTCATTAAAATATAATAACTTTTTATTTTTCTATCGGCTTTTCTCTTTTTTTCAGGGGTTCCCACGAGTCAACTATTTCCGTCTCACCCTGTTCTCTCTACCTTCTTCTGACTCCAACTACCTCCATGTCCTCCCTCACTGCATCCATCAATCTCCTCTTTGTCTCCTACCTGGTATCTTCATCTCTAGGATCATTCTTCTACCAATATAACCACAGTTCCTCCTCAGTCTGGCTACTTTAGCCTTTTCTCAAAACCTTCCTGTCTGTGTTGTCCTATTATTTAAATTTTATGTTTGCTTATTACAATATTTTATGCACGTGGACACCATAGTTTGACTGCATTATTGCCACACCAGTGAAACCCCGGAGGGACAGAGAGGGGAATGTCTTCACCTGCTTTCTGTCTGGAAACAGGAGTGAAGGCCCACCAAGAAGGGATGATTAGAGGCCTGTTCAAACACGTGCTTCTCTGTTTGGACCCAGTCGATGTCCTGGAAGAAAAACACACCCGCATGTCAATCAGATATCATCCCCACTTCGTGCCCTTCAATCATGGAGAAGCTGACGAAGCACAGAGCTCTATTGACTCCACAACAAAACCTCAGGGCAGCTTATGTGCAGTGGTGAGGAGAGGGGCTAAATCAGACAAGTAAAAGTAGAGACAGGCGTCTAACAATGACAGAATATGTCTGGACACGGACGTGTCTCGAACTGCTAGGACAGGGTGAGCAACACTTCACCATTGATCTACAGGCAATCGTGAATTTGTCAATTGCACTAAGTGCACCTAATCAAGGCTAACTACTCTCACTGCCGTAGGCGGTGATGCTGTAGATGCTCGACTGGATCAATTTCTGATGACATGATGGTTTATCTACACCTTCTTAGAAAGACTGATGGCTGCAGAGAAGACCAGGTTGGAGAGTTTTAACAAGTCGCCGTGCAGTGAATTATAACCTGTTCTATTGGATTCATTACACTGCAGGTAACATTCTGTAGCTTCCCTTATAAATATTTAGATCTCTTGCTGCTTTTGGTACTGTAAGAATCTGAAGTGTAGATGGCATTGACTTGCAAATGACTAATATTGAAACTAAGTCCTGCTGTTTCTTTTCTTTTCGTTTGATTCAGATTTTTCATATTCTAGATCATAGGTGTCAAACTCTGGCCCGGGGGCCAAATCTGGTCCACAGTGTAATTATTTTTGGCTCGTGAGATAAAATCAAACGTGTACTATAGTTGGCCCACCAGTATGTAGACTTTACATACTGTACATACTTTTTGTTATAGCATACATTTTGTTCTGTAAAGAAAAATTTACATGGAAGATGATCTGAAAAAACAACAAAGAAACCAAACTATAACAATTTCTCATGTGTTGATTCTAATAAGCTTCGGCTGCTCCAGATTCAGTGGATCCACATGGAAATAACACTATTTCATGCGCAGAGAAGGGAAAATATGCACGTGTATAGTTCATTTCTAAATATAAATTGAATTTGGCCCGTGACTTTTTTCGATTCAGGCCCACTGTAAAAGTTTGACAGTAAGTTTGACACCCCTGTTCAAATTTACACCCAAATTCTATTGTGATTTATACACAAGCAACCTATAGGAGGATGTTTCGATCACCCTTGTTTACCTCGTCGTCGTTGACCAGCTCCTTCTTGACCACCTTCATGGCGTAGATGCGCTCCGTCTTCTTCAGCTGCACCAGCAGCACTTTGGCGTAGCTTCCTCTGCCGATCACTCTCAGCAGATCGAAGTCCGACAGACCCAGACTCGAAGGCGATTTGCCCGTGTCTCTACTGCTCCGTGCCTGGGCGACAGTAATGGAGAGAAAATTGAAGTGCATACAGTAATCAGTTTTGACGCTGTGACAATCACTCATCCAGCATTTACATCCATCAATCTCTTGGACTATTTATCCACTCAACAACTGGTAGCAGGTGTTATTTAGATACAACAGTGCTTTTCCTTTGACTTATTTAGAAATTTGATTTTTGAGGCCTTCCAACCCTTCTTATTCAACGCCATATCATATTTTGTGGACCAACTACTACTCTCACTACTTCCTTAGCTTCACCTCTAATCTGTTCTGTAGGGAGCCGTCCTCAGGTGCAATTCATCTAACATTCCTTCACATGACAACCTACTGTCTCTAGAGCCAGACCTAGAGCTGGAGTTATAATCATTCAGCTAGATCTCTTTTATCTTTGTCTTAACACAACCCACTGGCTTCATTCAACCAACTCTAGTCCAACATATAAACTACATACTTGACCATTATTCAGTTTTTGAAAAATTGTTAAGAACATGTTATAAACAACGATAAATGGTTGCAGTATTGGCTCCATCAATGGAAATCAATAGCCTTGATGAGGACCTTCTGCCTCTGTCACAGCGAGTGTAAATAGAGCAGGTTAAACATGGACACAGACCAAAATAACAAGAAAAAAAAATGCTTTCAATTACAGGTGATACACTTCTTGCTTCTCTTCACAAAAGACTCCAATCTATTGAATGAATATGCAGGCAGAGACGCACACACTCGCATCCATCAAGTCAGGTCAACGAGACAGGGACGAATTCCTCGCTCACCTCTTTCTCCTCTCCGTCGTAACTCAAGCTTTCTCTGGAGTCTTTATTCTGGGGGCCTAGGAGGTGAGAGTAGAACGTGACAGACAGAGTGAGAGACAGACAGAAGGAGAGAAGGAGGCAGGGGAGATCAGAAAAGGAGAGAAAATAGGTGAGAGACAGTCACATGCTTTGTTCACAGGCCTTCAGAGTGATAGTAGCGTTCTGCTGTTTTAATGAAAAATGGAAATCTGTGCAGGGGCCATGATGTATGATTAAAAATGAATGAAACAGGTTTAAATAACTACATTTTCTGATGTTTTATTATTAGTGGAACCAATTTGTTTGCCAAATAATAAAAATATGTATATAGTGATATATTTTGTGAAGTCATTTTTAATATGAGGACATTCAAATTAATAAAGGAAATTACGGAAAATAAATTACAGCTTTTCTTTAACAGCTAAATGAACTGTACAGCCTCTGAGTTTCATTCTAAATTTTTTTGACTTGTACAAATATACACTATTGTGTGTGTGTTACCTGCTTGTTCAGTTTGATCTATCTGACTTGATGGGGGTCCGGGCATGATTGGTTCCTTGAAATCAAAATATTTTATTTTTAGTGTAGACAGAAACTTTCTAAATTCCATCAAAAAAAATGAACTATATCGTCATTTATCACAACCCTCACCTGAATTACTGGCCTGCCGCACTCCACTGTCACCAATTTATGGCATTTCTTGTGCACCAGCAGTTTGCAGTTGATGCATTTGTAACCTTGTCTTCCCAAACCCCAGATTCTGTCCGTACAGATGGCACAGTGCGCTCGCTGCTCAGGAGGATGAATGGAAAAAAAAATCATCAACACGCCCACACAAACATGGACACAATATTTTTTTTCCCCTTCACACTGAGTCTTCAATCTGCCAATAAGTATGTGATGATTTGTATGGAAAGACTGTCTCACCCTGTTAAAGCGTTTGGCCTGAAAGGCGTGACCACTGGCATAATAAAGTTTCCTCCAGCGCCGTGCTCCCCGCCGATATATAGATTCTAGAGTTTTTGCAATGAAAAAAAAAGAAAGAAAATAAAAATAAAATTATTACATACATTCAAACAATTAAATTTACATGTCTTCATTTAAACCTTTATTGAATAAATAAATAAAGATAAATAAGCAGCAATCCCGATTATCAACCATGATGACTGAAATTACAGGGTGTCATTGTAGTTTGGAAACATTTCCTATGTAAATTATGTTATAATTAAAAGATTGGACTCACTGTCTTCTCCTGGACAGGGCATTCCAGGTTTTTCTGGTATACAGGGAAACACTAAAAGAAAGCAAAAAACATTTTTTTCTTCATTCAGATAATCATCCTGTTTCTTTAACTGAACAAGGAAAAATGTACGAGAACCTTTCTCCTTTCAAGAATGTTTAATTTCCTTTAATGACAAAAGTAAAGGCTGCATGAAGCAGAAGGGTTATCAGGTGGAGCTCCTGGCAGCCGTCACCCTTCTTACGCACCAAGACAATGTCTTGTGTGCTAAAAAAAGAAAAATATGGGCAAAGGATACACACCGCAAGGCACCAATTAAACATATTTGTATGTGTGCAGAGGAGTAAGACAGAGCCAGGCAGACTGGGGGCTGGGTTAGTCACAGGCCAAGCATTTGCTCAACAGACAATGTTGTTAACGAGACGAGCTGGCGACCCCCACAGCACCGTCACATCCTCTTCTAAAGACGCTCATCGTCTGCCATCCTGTATTCGCTTCGCCAACGACCTCTCACCTCTGATGTGATGCGACTTTACATTTTGCTTACAGCCGCCATCGTTACCAAGGTTACACACAAACGGACAGCCTGTCAATCACACGTTGTCACAGAACTGTACTCGCTTAACCACCTAAAATCAAGAGCTAACCTTCAACAATGAAATTAAAAAAACAACCAAAACGTCCAAGTGCCTCAACCCATTAGGCCATACCCAGTTTTAACACCTGAGACCATAACAATCATCTAAATCTCATTAGAATCAAGTGCCAAACTTATTAGCTATGGTAATGATGCTGTTGGTGATGCTGAGTATTTTCCTTGGGCATGTAAAGCAAAGGTCTCAAACTTGTGGCCGTGGGCCATTTGCGGTCTGTGGAACGATATTTTGTGGCCCCCACCTTGATGTCAAAGTTGAATTTATAATAATATTATATACATTTGTTCTCCAAATTTTATGATAAATCCAAGTTCTCAAAACCCTGATCCACAGCCTACTTCTGGTTCAGTGTTGTCTTGAACAGAATCTATGGGAAACTGATTTTTCATTAATTTTTTTTCAGTTTTTTGAACACTGAAAGGTGATGCGGCCCTTTAACGAAATGATAGTGTGGATGGTGGCCCTCAACTTACCGATATTTAATTTTGAGACCCCTGTTGTAAAGTTATATTAATCAATTTATTTGCCTTACTGATGTATGACACATTAGGAAATAAACAAGATGGTTTTCCAAAATCACTGGTTCAGTTTAGAACTAATGCCCTCCTCTCACTGAATTTCTAAGGACGGGTGAATCATGTGCGTATATACGATAATTTACACTGTACGTTTGCGAAAGGGAAACAGGCAGCGGGTCACAGCTGTTGTTGTGTTCCACAGATGTGCCTTGAGGGGCCAGAATTTGGCGCCAATGGACCAATTGATGAAGACCTGTTTGTGATGCAACCACCTACCTTTGTGTGTGAAAGAAAGGAGCTGACAGGGAGATAAATCAATTGAACTGAACTTTGTTTGGCCTTTAACTGCTGAGATTGTTATTAGTGTAACATTTCAAATATTTATTATAAGCTCACACTCCAAACTAATGAAACTACTACAAATTAAGATACAAAAGAGAGGGCACATTTTTATTTAAGTACCCAATCCTCATTATTACACAATCTCAGTGTAGAACAAAGTAACAAATAAGTCTTCTTACGGAGCCTCTGACTGTCCAAACAGTTAATCACATCTTACGTGGACACATGAATCCACTGTTAGTTAAAGCATGAAACTTTACTATGGGGTTATAAATAGTGTGTGTGAAAGGCAGCATGCTCACCGTGGATAATGAGCTCCGAGTCTTTGTTGAGTTCATAGAGGCGAAGCGCTTCCTCCAGCTCCAGTTGAGACGACACTGTGCAGGGGTCACCTAACGGCAGAGGACAGACCGAGTATTATTAATCACACACACACACACACACGTAAAACCAGGTTAGTGGGATGAATATGACAAAAGTACGCAGAGAGAATCATCACACACATCTATATGTCTGTACGCACACACACATACACAGCATATAGACACATATATATTTATATCATAAATATAAATACACACACACACTAATGTGCAGGCGTTGGATCCAGTTCACACACCTCATAAATAAGCATCTACATTAATATCCTTAGGTCATTATTTTTACATTAGGGGTTTTCTGCATGGAAATGGAAATAAAAAAATCATAAATTATAATTCTTTATATGCAATTACGCTATTTAATTAATTCATTATCTTCCCATTTATTACATACTTATGATTTTACAGCAATATATAATATGCAGCAGGACATGCATTTCTATAATGTATGTATATATGTATAATATATTCTCTATATAGTGTATACATTTTGTTACGCTGTATATATGTTGCATTTTGAATGGTCAAGTGACGTTTTCATGTTTCCTTTTGCTCACACTGAGCACTGGCAGGAAACTAAATAGCAAACATAGCTTCCATTGACAGGCGACACCCATCAAGCAGCTTTTCTTTTTGACTTCATGTTGGTGGCAACTGGTGGAAGCAAAAGTGAATCTAATGAGTAAGGACAGAATGACCTTATCCTGAGATGAGTGAACCAATGACTACATCTTTTCTTTGACACCATTTCTGCTGCCTGACTAACAGGCTGACAACTGAATTGGTTTGAAAGGACAGAGTACTTAAAAAAAAAGTACAAAGCCTTCCAGGCAAGCACTCATCCCACTGTGTGACTGAGCAAATGTCTGCGGGATTTACTGTTGGGAATATCAGGTGTTTGGCCTATTTAAAAATATTATACAGAAGTTCAGAATCTAGGTGGGCATCAACCAACTCTCCGTCTTAGTGCCAGATGTGACGGACAGGAGACAGCTGGGCTGGTTTTGGATCAATGTGGGTACTTCTGAAAGTTTTCTTTCATTGTCTCATTAATCCAGTCAGTTGCTCTTATCTGTAAACAAAGGTTCCAGTGTCTGAGGGCTTGCAGTCACTCATTAGCTGCCAGTCAATCCTGTGCTGTTATTGACATGTGTTCCACAGTGATTTATCCATTGATGCTACTTTTAGCATCAGTGAAGGGAGAGGCAGTGGCTTCCAGAGTTCAAGTGGAAAAAAAAGAACTTTGTGGTAAGGAAAAAAAAAACAGATCAGATATGTGTGTGTGTGTATGTAAAAATATACAAATCAGAACTGCTGTATTGTCTATCTGAAGTCACTGTTTCCTCAAACTGTTCTGTCTGTACAGGAAATTACCATATTAAACCTAATTAAGAAATATCTGTTTTGCAACATTCTGGCAGCTTTTTAAAATAGTTTGAAGCCATTGGGCATTTCACCTCCTTAAAGGGTTGCAGAAGATTATCTGCCAGCACCTCACCTCATCCCCTGCCTCCTGTTACCCCTCACCCTAAACCCCATCTGTGTTCTTCGTCTTCTTTTGCCTGGCAGCAGGAACTTTAACATCTGTCTCTTATACACCTATTTCCAAACTGAACATTTTTCCACTGTTCATTCCTATTATTCCTTTTTACTTCATTGACTATAAGTAGAACGGTTTGAAGAATTCCTGGCCAAAGAACATAAAAACTGAAGTAGGTCATACCTTCCTCATCAATCCACTTCATGGTAAAGAGCTGGTCGTTTTCCATGGAGCACATATCTCTCACTTCTCCATACAGACCTTCATATGAGATGGATGGTTCGAAATGGGTAATCATGATGTCCCTGCAGAAAAAGTGAAAGGGTTAAATTGACCAATAACATTTTTTTTTTCTTCTTTTCCATTTGTTGTCATGATCTGGGTTTATGTAATTCAGCAGAAGCTAATGACAGTGACATACATTTACATCTCATTGGAAAAACTAACATGTATGTCTTCCAAAATCACAGATTTCCCCTGCCTCCCTCTGGTTGACGTCATCAAAGATCTGCTCTGCAAAAATCCACATCTTGACTACAGTGATTTTCATTCTTCCAAAAGAACCCGCCTAGTGTGTGACTCATTCTCACTGCAGTCTGCCACATTTGAGTGCATCCATCTCAACAGATTGTGAATGTGTCAAACTGATCGAAAGCAACAAAAAAAAAACTGCAAAGAAGTCAGGACTGCAGAAAGACGAGGATACAGAGCCCTAGGGAAAAGCATGAACATAACTGAACTGAAGGAACTGGGATTAGACCTCCACAACAATTGATTACTTCATTGAAAAAGCACTTCTTTGACCACCATGGACATCAGTCATAAACCTACTCACTGGCGTTCCACCCACCCACCATCTTTTCATGGCAGTATGGGGATTGATGTCATCTGTTCTTGTCCCTGTGGCCAGCATTATCTGTGTTTATGACCAGTGATGGGAGGCTGGAGATTGAAGATATGAGCGATTTGAGGTCTATGGGGAACATAAGTCATCGAGTCAAAAGCAAATGTAGTGGTAAATACACAGAGGAAACACAGTTACGTAGAACTACAGATGAGGTGACAGCCACTACCGTCCAGGGAGTGACCCACAAGGACAAGTACGGCTGCTCTCTTTTACTGGCGGCATCATCATAGAGGGACTCAGATTTTCATCAACCTGAGAGCACGGCGGCGAGGTGATAGGATACCAGTACACAGAGGAAAGAATGCACAAGTTCAAGGCTGTCTAGTGTTCAAGTCCAAGGATGTTGTGTTGTATATAAGGCCATGTATGGGTCAACCACGTAAAAATAAGTAATTTTTATTTTACAAATCAGGACAAAATAAAACTGTCTTCTATACGTAAGATCAATGCAAAACACAGTTACGAACTCTAGTTTCTTTACAATAACACTGTACAATTAATGAATTTATCTAACTTATTTGACTCTTTCTTTTTTTTTCTATGTAGGAGACGAGTTCCGACAGTCATGAAAAGTTAAAGTGATGTGATATGACCACACGCAGAAATGAATAGTGGGGCAATGCCATTTGTGGCCTGCGTGACAATGCGTGGGTGTTTCCTTAACAAGATCCTCACTGCAGTTCAGGTGACGTTGCGTTAACCAGTCGTTAAGGTGACAGCGATAGAAGTTCTCTCCGGAGGTTTCATGGATACAGGAGCAATTGTTGAGATTGAAGCAGTGAGAATAGATAAAGACGAAGTAAACGACTGATTAGAGCAGAAGCAATACCACATTTAGATAAAAAGAGAAACCTCCCTAGAAAAGGGACTAAGGTCTAAGCTCATATATATGTTTCTCATCTCCACTTTTAAAAGTTAGATCACCTGTGTACTATGGCTAGTCCAGGTATTAGATCATCAATATCAAAGGAAAATGTCTTAAAATTCCTTCAGGTGACTAAGGCAGAATAACTGTACAGTTTATCAGCAGTGAATGAACTGCATTCCTCACAGGACTGGCATTCCACCACTGTCCTTCAGTGGAGCTAAACTAAACAAGGAAGAGGAGGAGCGGCAGGAGAAGGAGGGGATGGGGGCTCTGGCTCCTGCCCCTGGTGTCTCAACTACAGTGAGCAGCAGTCAAAAGCCCCATCTGACCAACATGAAGCCATTAGTCACTGGTGAGTGCTTCAGCTGAAAGAAGGGTCGGGGTGCTTCTCTCGGCTTTGAGGAGCACCTAAGATCATCCATCTCTCTGTCAGTGCTGCCACAGGTACAAGTGCCCTTTTCTCCACCTTCACCAGATCCATAGGCTCAGAGACGAGAATAGCATGTGAAGACTGAACCACACCATTGGAACATATGTACTCTAACAGTCACGGCTTCCCAAAAAAGTCAATGATTTACACTATGTTTATGCATTTAGCAGCGACTTTTATCCAAAGTGACACAGTTATAATAAGATATATAGAGGAACTCTTAAGAGGATATTGTTATCTAATTAAGTGGGACTTCCTGACAAGAGTGGAGCTAAGTGCAGGAGGAGAAGAACAGCCTTGCAAACCCACCCACTTTCATCAACTCATCCTAACACAAGCCAAGGCTCCAACTAGTCCCGACTGCAGGAAGTTGTGGTCTCCAAGCAACAACATTCACATGTATTCCACAGCACGAAGTAACCACAAGCTTGCAGCACAATCTGACCAATCAAATGCAACAGAATTAATTTTTAACAAAACACACACACGTACATTTATAGATTTTGGAGTTTTTTTAAGTTGTAGTAGAAAAGCTGCCATTTTACCCACAATGAAATTCACTTTCACGACGGTGAAAACATTCTTTTTCACATTCTACATGAAGGCATGCATTTGATGATACAAAAATAATGTTCTTAACAACGTCAAATCAAATCTAATGATGACCTATTTTCCAAAACACTTAAGGATATAATTTTAAATGACAATGGATACCGCAGTGCATTAATTAGGTTTCTAGTAAACAATAACTTGGAATTGAAGTTTCCGTAATGAACATGCTAGAGGAGGGGATGGTTAATTGGTTGATGTGGGTGAGTGTTCCCCAACCTTTTTTCGCCACGGATTGGTTAAGTCAGTTTTTGAGTTGTGCCAGATAATAAAATGCACTGTGTTCTAAAATATTTTCCTACCAATAAAATCTTCCTACCCTAATTAACTGTGCATGCACACAACAAGGATTTTTCAAGTGCATCTAACCTATAATTTTCTCCGACCAGACCGGTATACAGGGTTAGTATTTTGTATCAGTTGTGCATCATTGAAAACTAATACAAATCTATCTGCGTCATTTTGAGTTTATTGTTGTTGTGTTGACTGGGAAAATATTTCCTTATCAAATATAGTGGCATTAGTGATGATGAAATTCTGGCCATTCTATTGTTAAGTTTATATATTCATGTGGGGACTGATTGATTGATTAATTAATTAATGGACAGTTGGGGCCAAGCAAAAGTACTATTTCTCTGCGGTGTGGCACCATTTTACCAAGGACCGGTATTGGTCCCCGACCCAGTGGTTGGGGGATGTTGATCTCTGTGACTAATGCTGTGAACAGTTATGCTCATAATACGTTTTCAGGGAAAAACTCAAAATACAAAAATATAAATTTGGCCAGCAAACAAAACTACATACACATAAAGTG
This sequence comes from Paraplagusia blochii, assembly GCA_016785265.1. NCBI lineage: Eukaryota > Metazoa > Chordata > Actinopteri > Pleuronectiformes > Cynoglossidae > Paraplagusia > Paraplagusia blochii. The sequence goes on from JAFBJS010000115.1 coordinate 147,706, forward strand.
TACTTATTTGTTTGTATATGGCATCCTTATTACTTGTATGTATTGTTGTATTTCAGTTCTGTCATTACTAATGTTTTGTCATCGTCAACACTTCAGAAAACTCTTCTTTTGACTGTTGCTGTGAAGAGGGGCAATGAAAGACGAATCAGTGCCAGACTGCAACTGCTACAGGCTGACACCAGCCTGCTGACAAGGGTCATGAGATTGGAAGTATATACTGTAATATACGGCACAAGATGAATTTAGCTGGTTCAACATTTTACAAAATGTGTTGCTTTTCAAAAAAAATTAAATGGTTACAACATAATAAATAAGTAAATTGATAGTGCGGATGTTAAGCTACTGAAAAGCACAAATTATTTCCTTTATGGTCTGGAAAAAAAAAAATCAATGATGGAATCTTTCCCACGTGTGTCCCAAAGGCCAAATGATAGGACCCATTCATTTTTATGCTTTCCATCATAGCTGAGATTCCTTAGCGGTACGCTCATAAATACTTCACATGTTTTGTACGGCAAAATGACATCCAATGATGAAGACACATCATTGAGTTCCTGGGGTGTGTCATAAAGCCATGAAGAAATACAACAGGTCTAGCTGAGGTAACCTGCACTACATGTTTTTCAAGTTGGCTCCACTCCAATCACGGCTTTCACCAAACAGTTAGCAGGGCAGGGTGTGCCATGCAAGTGACGTGATGACCAGTCATTTTTATCATACTGGCCACCCCCGTGTGCCTGGCTGCTAGTAAGATCACATATAGATGAACTATTAATAGGGAGGGATGTTGGATCTCTACTTTAAATACTGTCAGCACAATGGATAGTCTAAGAAAAGGAAAGCAAACTGCTTGTCATTGTGATTCACACTACAGCACACAACGAAACCTCTGCATTTGACCCATCACCAAAGTTAAGGGGGAGCAGTGAGTGGGGACAGTGCCATGCTCAGTGGAACCCAGTCGTAACCTGGATTCGAACTTGAACCCTGCAGACTTCAGTGCGTTTCTACCACTGAACTTGTTAAGGGATTTTAACAAAGTCTCACATTCTAAATAAATTACCTTGAGAAGCAACATTAGAATAGAAGTATTTGAGTATTTTAGCCAATATTGTAAAACAATTAAAACTCAATTGTCTAAGGCCATTAGTATAATATTATAAAAAATCTATAAAATGAGAGCACATAAATAAAAAGATAAAAAATAGGCTGTAATAATAAATCAATGTAAATACTTAATGATTTTTCCATCACTAACTTATGATACAATCATCACTGGTAATAGCAGTATAATAACAGCTCCCAAATTGATGTAGGTCTGCACACATATGTACTTGTAAACCAAATACTTCATAAATCCCCAGGTTGAAGGTTCACTCCCTGTGAATAGGTTTTTCCCAGTGTCCACCCCCAGTCTAAAAATAACTAGATAGAAGATAAGGTTAATTTCGTGCTGTATAAAAGCACAGGTATGAATACGACTGAAAAAAAGAAACGTTGTTGGTCTCTGTGCTTGGTCCTGTTAATGATTGTTAAAGCTACTTCATCAATTTGCCAGGATGTAGTCCAGCATTTGTCACAGGGTCTGCCCTGTGTTATCTGCTTTACTTAACAGATTTGTAGCACATAAATATTGTTTGATTATATGTCATATATAACAGACAACACCTAAAGGCTGTGTCAAATGATGCTGTAGTTAAATATACACAGTTCTGTTTCCTACATGTAACAATGTCATCACATGATTTTTATTTAGGGCAACCACAAGGAACTACAACTACAGAAGCAAATCTAAGATAACATCGAGCGATGCTGAGGGTGCAGTGATTTCCCTCCTAACCCAAATACCACAACTGCTTGGTTTAATAGTATCAACACTATACTATACTATACTATACTACCGTTAACCATATAGAATCGGAGGTAAATTCAGTAAGTTTCTCTTTTGTCAATGTTATTACCTATTAGCTCGCTATAATAAAACGAAATTAAGGCATTACAAAATGTCCGCCATTTAATTCACACGTTATAAACGAAAACGTGAGTCATGTTAGGACCTGTCATGGTGAGCGGACAGTTTCACCTGGTCAATATCACCGAAACCTGGGTGCCCACTGTTAGCCTGTCGGTAGCAGTGTTTGCTAACGTTAGCAGACGGGTTAACCTCAACTTCAAGTCATAAACAGCCACTATTTGAGCTTGTGAAGTATATAAAGTACACAACGGTGTGAGTTCGATTCCTTACCCCTTGTAATAGGCTTTCACCCGGACTTGGTGGGAATTTTCGCCGGGGTGGGACATAGTACTGTCCCGCAACGTCGGCATCATAAGCTCAGCCGCAGTCGGTCCAACTCACTGATACCTTCCTCCTTTCCTTCCTTCCTTGTGTTGAGTAGTTGTGTATCGCTCAGCGACACCTTGTTGCTAAAGTCCGTCGATTAGTCGAGATAATACCGACACTATGGATGACAAAAACGAAGATTCTCGTCGCTCCGAACAAACGAGAAAATACATGAGAAGTTTAGAAAAAACTTGCCAGATCCGCCAAACAACTCCCTACTGCAAAGGCCTAATAGCGGAAGAGTCCACTGTTGGAATGTTTGGGGTAGCATTCAACTTGACGTTTAGTAGAATGTATACAATATTTAATAATACACGAGGTCGAACGATTGACATACGCAAGTTTAATATTCCGCTTTTTCACACAAAAATCGGGATATTCTAACGTAGTCTGGTTAACATTCCTCTCATAAAGTATGTCCCAGTCGAGTGTTTCGACTGTACCAAATGGGTATGTTTCGTGTGGATGTGCGGCATTCACGTGTACACATTTGACCTCGGAAATTTTACGGGTCCTCGATATGATAATGTAGCAATCGAAACGTTGTTTTAATAAATCCTACATTATTTTCTTAATGTAGTCATAAAACATATATTTCTGTTTACTTGCCAATACCTGAAGTACTAGTCTGAATCATTAGACTTTGTCTGTTTATGTATTTATCTTTGGACTTTGAGAAAATTGGGAAATGTGCAAAATAAAGACCTAAATTTTTGGAGACTTTATCTATATTTTCTACTATTCAAGGACTAGAAGATTACTGCTATGATTATAACCGTCTCCAATTCACTATATAAGTATTAATACATTTATATAATGGAAAAATAACTGAAGACATATTAGCAATGACACACAACTGAGGTATAATAACAAAATCACGTTAGGTTACGTTAATAACCTAATTTAGATAAATAAATATATACATTTAATTGAAAATTAATGAAAAGCTGCTGTGGGATACTCATTCCCCAGGACTGTGAAGGCAGGGAGCGGCTGCAGCAGCAGCTGAATTCCATGTGTTGGTCCTCCTGTACTCGGAGCGGTGCTGTACCAAGGCTATTTTAAATCGGTTGTTACTGTTAGGATTTTTTTTTTTCATTCCCATTGTAAGCGCATGAGCATTGACGCAGCAGCAGCAATAGCGGCAGCAACAGCGGGCTCCATGACTGTAACACTGTGCCGGGCCATGGCCACTTCCTGATGCCCAACAGACAGGTAAAGCGCGGATCAGAGGTGAATGGATGTGTGATGAATGACGGATGGTGTGAGCTGCAGGAGGCTGAGTCCAGCCTTTTGTTGGAGGATGGACAGTCCACCTGAGGCGAGACCGCTTTTGTGCCGGACACGGGATGTATCGCGTCTCTTTATTTGAAGTAGTCCGTCTGCAGCAAAAAAAAAAAAAAAATCGATAATCAATTATATATGTCTGTTTGATTAGTGCGTGATTTAAAGCCTGGGCTCCTTACTGTACATAAATGATTATTAATCAAAGAGGTAAATAAGCCTTGTGTAATGTAAGAAGGTCTGTAGCCTATCAAGCTACAGTCATTGGAAAATAGTAGCGTCATTATGACATACAATGGTGATTCGTAGTAAGATATTTTATCTAATAAAATAAAGTCAAATGTTTATAGTATTGTGTAATAATCAGACCAGACTGTTAACTAAAATTATTGGATTTGTTCCATTTAAAGGTATTCTATTTTTTCCAGATTCCTTCTCAAGCGAAATCTGTATGTATATTAGTAAGGTATTATAATTAACATAAATTAAAACAAAGCATTGTATCTCTTGCAATACCTTTACGTGCCACTAGGGCGGTTATGCATCCCTGCTTTGGTAAAGAAGCTAAAACATACTGTAACTATGATACTTTTTTCTGTGTCAGAAAATATTATTATCCTAACCCATCTTTTAACCATCATTTTGTTAATATATATATTCCCACAGTTTCCCAGTGCTAAAGGCGTGCTCTTTTTGGGAAATGGAGCGTCAGAGCCCAGCAGACATGCAGGCAGTGAAGACCATAGACGCTCACACCTACACCACACCAACCACTGTCACCATGGCAACAACCAGCTGCAGCAACAGCACAGTGTGCACGCAGGCCCCCTTAGGTTCCCTTAGCATCCTGCCCTCAGACCAACAGGCAGTCCGGGTAAGAGACAGTACCAGAGGAATCTGCATAGACTGTTTGACACACACAGCCAATAATATTTCCGACACATGACCCGTCAGGTGATCCAGCAGACCATCCACAGACCTCAGAGCATGGCGGCCCAGTATCTGCATCACATGTACGCAGCTCAGCAGCAGCACCTGATGCTACAGACAGCAGCCCTGCAGCAGAGTCAGTACCAGCACAAACCTCAGCTACAGAGTCTGACCTCCATTCCACAGGTCTGTGTGTAAGGTCTGTGTACAACATAAGATGTAAAAGAATTGAAACTCATAGTATCTTTGGCGCAACACCATCACTAGGCTCCAACTAGCCAGAGGCAGCTGTCATCTCCATCATCCATGGACAGTATGGTTCCCCCTGCTGGTGGTTCTCAAACCTCAGTAAGTACTGTTTCTCTTTTTTTTTTCAATCACACCTTGACACAAATATGAAATGCACCTCTGTTGTGACTCGCCATCTTTCTCTGAATCAAGATCACTTTACCAGCATCTTCAGTGACAGCCCACCTGATTGGCCGCAGCCAAACGTCCAGCTCCACTGCTGCGGCCACAGTATCCCAGCAGGCCATGCTGCTGGGAAACCGACCGAACAACTGTAACCAAGCTCAGATGTACCTTCGTACTCAGATGGTACCAGTTTTTTTTTCAATCCTGCAGATTACAACATAGTTATAAGCCTGTTCTTCTCTCCCTATTCCTAATTCAATGTTTTCCTCTTCTAGTTAATTCTAACTCCTGCAGCTCCAGTGGCTGCAGTTCACCCTGAGCTTCCTGCCTTCACCTCCTGCTCCTCTTTGCCTACCTCTGCTGAGGTAAAATCAAATCTCTTTGTGGGAGTAATAAATAATAAGATCTGTAATGAATTAAACATTTTTGCATATTTTCCAGGTCCATAATTTGTCCCTTCACGCTCAACTTCCTGGAGCTCTAGCTACAGCCAACAGTGTGGTCCTAAAGCCGGCTCTTCAGACTCAAGCTCCCTTTTCAGCTGCATCTGTGTCCAAGACCTCAGTCTGTGCTGTGAAGACCAACCGCATGATCCAGGATGCAGATCATCCTCGACCTCAGACGCTTAACACATGTGAGTCGGACTCTGTTAGATGTGTTTGTGTTCTTCCACGGTTCTGAGGAGATTATGATCCATCTTGGTTTTCTACAGCCTTTCCTCCAGTACGTACGCACTCTGTGGACAGGAAGCAGTCGAGCTGTCCACCAGGCCAGCAGATGGCGCACCATCAGCTCATCCTTCAGCAAGCCACAGCAGGCGCCCTGAACCACAAACATCTCCATCCTATTGCCCTTAAAGTCGCCCCGTACGAACCAAACTGCCAGCCTCTCTCTCTTTCTATAAAAAGACTGACCACACCCAGCACCCAGGCACAGACCAACACTGACCCCCCAGTGTCCTCCGCTCCTGCCTCCTCCACTTCGTCATCCTCTTCTTCATCTCCATCCGTTACCCCTGCGACCATATCTTCAGCTCAGACCTCCATCCCGGCTGCCACTGTTCAGTCTCAACCTCCTCCTCTGGTGGCTGCTCCAAAGCGACAGACGTCAACCCTCCAGACTCAGAACCAGCCTCCACCTCCTCCACCACCCCTGGTTCTCCACAGACTGCCTCCAAATCCTCCAGCCTCCCTTCAGAGGTTTTCCCTGCACTCTGTCCATGCGCTGGCAGTGCAGACGGGACAGAGGATGCGGACGGAACAAGAACTTTCCATAGCCGAGACCCTGAACATGATGCCTTACCAAAACCTGCCTCCTCCTCAGACGGTGGCTGTCGACCTGAAGGTCCACGTTGTGGGACGCAGAGAGAGTTCATCGGTGACTTTGGGTGAATTTCAGGCAGGGCAAGAGTGCAAGGGAAAAAGACAGAGTCCAGAGGAGACAAAGGAAGGGAGTTTGATGAGTCAACAGATGGACAAGACCCCCAAGATTGTCAGTGAACCGTCGAAGCAAAACGGTAAAGGTAAGTGTGAAAGTCTGTAAAAACAGAAGAAATAAAAAGAGGAAAAACTGAATTATTCATTCATTATTCAACAATATAACAACCGCTTTTCTATGATTATGCAGAAAAACAACTGGCCTCCACCCCGTCCATCCAGTCGGTGATAAAAATACCACAGGTGGAGAGGTCTGTCTCCCTCAGTACTAATCTCAACCACCAGCCTCCTCCTTCATCTTCTCCTCCTCTACCTACATCTGCTCCCCCTACTGCCGTCCGAAGTCCCCCCCAGGTCACTTCCGCCCCTACCAATCTCCCAGGAAGTCCTGACAGGACAAGCAGTGTCCTCACCCACCTGATCGAAGGCTTTGTCATCAGAGAGGGACTGGAGCCGTTCCCAGTAAGTCAGACCAAGGAACTGGTGACATGAAGTTGTAGTAGAAAGTGCTCTTGTTCACATCACTTACATTTTTCCGTCTCCTCCATGAAGGTGAATTCTTCCTCGCTCTCAGAGGAGCAGCAGGCTTCACTTCCAGAGCCACAGCAGGTTCACACTAATGGGAATCCAGCAGCAGAGGACAGCCCTGTGGATGCTGACCTGTCGGAGTCTTCAGACTCAGAGATGGAGACCGGTGATCCACCAGGAGAGGGTGAGGACCGTGTTTGTTCGTCTGTCAGAAACAAAGTGGGAGAGAGAAACACAGATGAACCATCAGCTGTGATGTTTCAGAGCTGGGAGAAGAAGCAGAAGCAGAAGCAGCGTTACTGCAGTGTGAATACTGTGGAAGCAGAGGTTATGCCCAGACGTTCCTGCGATCACGCCGCTTCTGCTCCATGACATGTGTGAGAAGGTAGAGTCATCAAACACTGACAAAAACCATACAGCAGATTGATTATTGGGTTAAAACGGGATATTAAAATCTTATATAAGTCACTTGAACTGACCTTCCTTCTTCAGGTTCAACGTGAGCTGCACCAAGCGTGTCTCCAGACTCAGAGCAGGCCGCTGGAGCAGCAGACCACTGGGGCGGAGAGGGAGACCACCAGGCAGAATGAATGTAGCCTTTCTGAGACGGGTCAGTCCAGTTCAATGACCTGGAAAATACTGTGTTTGCGCAAGATTAGTGATGTGTCAAATGAGCAGCTTCTCTCATGAGTGGAGAAAACATTAGATGCTTTAAGGAGTTCGTCTCAACAAATCATTATATGAGATAATGTCAAGGAACCTGAGATCATTTATTCTATTCAGAAAATTACATATTACTCCTCAGGACCACAGATGGCGCTGTCTTCTTGTTTCCTAGGCTCAGGTCTCCTACCCTGCTGTAAGGAGGCAGCAGAGCTCAGAGAGAGATGAAGAGCTGCGAGAGGCACAGGAGGAGGAGGAGGAGGAAGAGGAAGAACAGGAAGAGGAGCATCCTGCTCCAATGAAGACCAGACTCCAGAAGATGACAGAGAAGGAGCAAGTGAGAGACAGTGAACGGACGATGCCAGAGACAATCAGCATTTCTGATGAAGAGGACGATGATGACCTTCCTTCACAGTGGAATGTGGAACAAGTGTTCTCCTACATCTACTCCTTGCCTGGTGAGAAAGACAATCCCTGTTTGCATGTTCTTCCAAGTTCTTTGGTTTCTTCACAGTTCAAAAACCTGCAGAATGCAGAACTAGTTTGCATTTAATTTTTTTTTCATTCTGGTTTTATTTTTTTTCCACTAGGTGGTGCTGTTGTAGCGGACGAGTTTCGTTCTCAGGAAATCGATGGCCAGGCTCTACTGCTCCTCACTGAGGATCACCTGGTCAGCTCCATGAACCTCAAACTAGGACCTGCCCTCAAACTCTGTGCCCAAATACAGTCTCTGAGAGATGCATGAAAAACTCTCAGCATCTGCCGTCAGAGAGACTGTAGCAGTTTAGCTCCAACTATACATTTGTTTGGAATGGTTTAAAAAATCTATTTGTATTATTTATAATAAACAAAAAACATCAAGGATATTGTACATTATGAAAGTTTACATAACAGATGCTGCCTACTTATTATTGGAGGTTGTAATAATATTGAAACCGTTGTTACCATTGTCATCATTGAAATATAAATTAAAATGTAAAATTTGAAAAAAAAAAGAAGTGATTTACAGGTATTTAAAAAGAAATACTAATGCGTTACCGCATATTGCCACCAGAGGGCCTTTTAGCTATTACGCAGAACTTGGAAGTTATCAGTCATGTATGTACTTATTAAACAATTAACCACAGAAAATATATTTATTCCCATAACAATACAGCTTTTCATGTATACTGTGTATCACGTTCAATACTTTGTACTCACGTTAGCATATACTGAAGACTTAGTACTATGTCAAAGAAAATAGAAATTTATGAAAAGGAGCTTTTTAACAAAAACTCCCAGAATCCTGCAGTACCTCACTAAACCGCTAGGGTAGCAGAGCCGTGGTCCAAAAATGGTATTTGACTTAAACCCTGAAACCACACAGAGCCACTTACTCGGCAGTCTGGTTCTACCAGGTACCACTAGAGGGAACCCCAGTTCCAACAGAGCCTTAGATCTTTCTTTTGTCCGTAAACACGTCAGATTAGTACCGCGTTTTAAGCAGTATTACTGCTAGAGGGCAGTGCTGAGTTGAGCGAATTTTTTGGCCATTGTCAGAAAATAACTACCAACAGTGGTCAAGATGACGTAGGCGCTCATTAAGACGAGGTCGCGACGTTTGCATTGTTTTCTGTACATTCTCTTCTTTTTGTTGTTCTATTTATCAGGGCGAAGCGCAACACTGCCCCCTAAGACTTTCGTTGGTATAACATAGGAAACAAATGGTAGAAAAAACGTTTTAAAAAATGATTATTTCTGGTATCAAAATTAGGAAGAACACTTGTTTTTTTTAATCAATCAAGCTTGTTGTACATGTATCAAGCAAACGTACAACATATTTTTTATTTTAAACTTTTTACATAAAATTAAAAGAACAACAACAAAAACACTTGGTTATAACTCGGTTTATTTGACACAATCCTAGACAGCTCTTTCTTGCCAACTTTAAGACGTTAAAATAGACACTGCTAAAATTCTTTTAAGTGCAAATTGATATATTTTTGCAAAATACAACTGACTATGTCATATACAGTACATTCTATGCTTTAGATGAGGAAGGTGTCGCCTGGATAAGATGTGCAGCGTTGGAATGTATCAAGTGCACAGGGATGGTGTGAATGGAAAGCATTGAAACACAGCGTTTCCATGAACTCTGGGCTGTTCACCAGAATTATACTTTACAGAACTTGTTAAGACTTGGAGCTTTATCAATGTGACAGCAATGACAGTAGCTTCATGGAGGACGACCGGTTGCAGAGGCAGTAAGTGATTTTTTACAGGCACTGCATGGATGATCTACCTTCTCTGAACTGAACTTCTCCACAGGACCATAAAGGGTGATTGTAGCATCAGATCACATTAGGGATCTACTGGAAGTGTTGACATGGTGGGACAGTGAACTACGGATAGAACACACCTGAAATATAAGTAGGAAATTCTTCAAATTGACCATGAAATGTTAATTTCATTGCCATCTAGTTCTGAAGTAACATATTGGGGTTTAATATCGCTCACCAAAACACAAATTATCATGGAAAGAAACACGATATATGTATATGCGTAACAGAAGAGCACAGTTTTCTAACTGACTCCGTAAAAAAGACCTGATCAAATTGGAAAATGACCCATTTTGGCACAATAATCACAAAAATAAGTATTTTCTAAATTAGTATTATTGGAATAATCACTTTGTATGTTGCTTTAACTGTTGTTTCTGCATATAAAAATAGAGCAAGAAAAAAATCTGGATCTTATCTTTCAAACTGAACCGTAAAAGTTGGTGATTGTGATTCAAGTGGACAGAAATCCCATCCCTGATGCATGTAATGGAATATTTCAAAACCTCTGTATTCATGCAGTGTAAACCCGACACATTCAGCTGTTTTTTTTCTTTCCAGCAAAACCTACAATTTGAGGAACAAGGACGTTTAAAGCTTGAGGAATGTCAGATATAATAATGTAGGGTTGGAAAAAAAAAATTGGAGTTTGAAAAAAAAAATGTTACAGCTGAGAATTACAGTACATGAATTTATAAAATTATAAATAAATGTATAAAAAAGAAAAACAAAAATGGAGGAATGGGTTCAGTGGTGCTTCTCCGTGTTTGTGCTGGTCTCCTTTGCTGTGACACAGACGATGGAACATTGGTTCTAAATGGAAACAGCAGCTGCAGCGTGCCTCAGGATGACGCTCGTCGACTTAGTCTCAGCGCACATGCAGAGAAGATAGTTGCTGGAGGATATTGGAGAAAGTAAAACGTCTTAGTTGGACCAGGGTCCAGCTCAGGGTGTACTGCCTGAGCTCAGCCTGTCCTTCTTTGCCGATATGGACTTGACCAGCTCCTCCACCCAGCGGACCTCGGACGCCACCTGCTCGGCCAGGGCCTCGTAGCGGTTTTCCAGGCGCCCGAACTTGCGCTTGAGGATGTTGGCGGCCTGCATGGTGACCCGCGTGTCCTCCTGACATTTCTTGCGCTGGGCCTGAGAGCGCTGCAGCTCTTGTCGGATGTGGCTCAGATCACTGGAGATGCTCTGGTTTTCCTCCTTGTACCAGCCCTCCTTCTCCTCGTAGATGGACAGTAGCGCCGCCACGTCCTCTTGACAGGATCGCTGATTGCGCTCCAGATCCTTCAGACCTTCCTCTGCTGAAGCAATCTCCTCCAACACTTGAGAGAAACGCTCAAAGTTGACATAGGTATTATTAGGTGGCATGCTGGAGTGGGACTTGATGGTGTACTCCTTGAGGCGAGTGGTCTTCAGACGTCGACGCTCAGGCTTGTGGTCTCTCTCCTCTGGACGCACATTTCTCCTCTTTATCACCTGAGACGTAAATACAACTTAGCATGAGACGAGAGAACAGGAACAGTAGTTTTTCTAGCAGTCAGTAAAAAAAATCGTTCAGAAAACGTTACCTTAATCCAAGGATGACCAAGGCTATCATCAATGGTCATCCTCTTCCTGAAGACAAACAGAAACAAACGTTTAGATATTGGTTTGTTTTCAGTCTCTTCCATATTGAAATACAAACTTCTTCCTACTTTGGATCCTTCACCAACAGACGTCGTATGAAGTCTTTGGCCAGCTCACTGGTGTTACTGAAATACTCCTCGTCAAAGTCATAGTTGACGCCTGAGATGTTGGTCAGGGTCTCCTGCTTGGTCTCACCCAGAAATGGCGAGGCCCCACTCAACCTGACAGGGAAAAAATACTCCGTTTAGGACCAGAACTTTGGGGTCTAGCAGCTGAGACATAGAACATTCTGTATCTATCATCTCCTCAGATGACATCAGACAAAGTCATGATGTGAAGCACTACTCACAAAATGTATGTGATGACACCAATGCTCCTGTAGAGACAAGAAGATCCAAAGATTAGTGGAAACTGTCACACCCATTGGTAAAGAGCTTCAGAAATAGAGAAATATCTTCTGGGTGTCTTACCACATGTCTGCCTCCAGTCCAAGTGGCTCATAGTTTACTATTTCTGGTGCTGTGAAACACAGAGGAATGAAAACATAGATTCAAACCAGATGTGAAGATCTGAAGCAACCCACTTGTCTGCGTGGGCACAAACCAGTGAAGAAGAAAAAGAGGAGTGCGGGATGTTTGATCTGTGAGAATGAGCAGAGAGAGACGCTCACCAACAAACTCTGGGGTTCCAAAGATGTTCTTGAACTCATTTCCTGCCTTGATCTGATGAGCGATTCCAAAGTCAATCAGTTTAATCCTGGGGTTTGGGACGTTCTTGTCCAGCAGCATGATGTTTTCAGGCTGGAAAACAAACATTTACAAAAATAAAGGTGTGTTCTAAAACAGTGGGCTAGGGACCGGAACCAATAGAATGGCTAGGATTCCATCATCAATAATGCAAATATATTTGATTAGGAAATGTTTTCTCAGTGGAGACAACAACAATAAACTCAAAGTTACGCAGAGTCATTGATACAAGATTCTAACCTTTTATACCGGCCTGGTAGCAGAAAATTATAGGCACTTGAGAAATCCTTGTTGAGTCCATGCACAGTTCATTCGGGTAGGAAGATTTTATAGGTAGGAAAATATTTCAGAAAACCATAAATTTTATTTTATTAAGGGGTATTTATTTGCACTGATCTAACAGAATACATTCAAGAAACATTAAACTGATTGAAAAAAAAACACAATAGTAATTTTTTAGTTAGTTATTAGTTATGATAAGTTGTGATTAACTGTGATTGATAACAATGACTAACCATAATTGTTAGTTATGCTTAATGGCAAAAAAAGAATAATACAGCTGTTTTTTCAACATGTGTTCTAGTTTGCTAACTGTAAATGATCCATTCCGTTAGAATGAATTAGCAATTTAAACTGTATCACAGGACTTTCATTATTAACATTTAACTTTTAACCCACAGTGATTCCGACATGTGAAACTGTAGTTGGGATAATTGCTGTTTAATGCTCTCCAGTCAACAGTTTCCACCCTGTCATTTATGAGTCACAGCACAGACAACCCTTATTACACACACTGCTTACCTTCAGGTCAAAGTGGGCGATGTGTTTGGAGTGCAGATACTGAACTCCATCCAGGATCTGTTTGAGGAACTGGGTGGCCTCCTCCTCCGTCAGAGACTCCTTCTCGGCCAGGAAGTCAAACAGCTCTCCACCAGACACCAGTTCAAGGATCAGGATCACGTCTGTTTTATTTTCAAAGATGTCGTGCAGGGTGATGATGTTGCTGTGCTGGATCTCCCGCAGGATGTTGACTTCTCGCTCGATCTCCTCGCGGCTCACCCCTCGCCGGCTGGACGACAGGCGGCGCTTCTTTATGAACTTGGCAGCGTACTCGATGCCTGTGCTCTTCTCCTTACATTTACGAACAATGGCAAACTGTCCACTGAAGCAAGACAACAACAGCAAGATGTGTTAGATAGTTAGTCTTAATTTCAATAAAAAATAGCAGTAAACATCCAGGAAAGTAACTATCACACTACTTCAAGCTAACTGTTGTTAACTGTAGTAAACTGTTGAATTACTCCACAGCTGGAGTTTAAACTGAGTGATATCAGGGCCAATGCTTGGTAAAAAAAAAAAAAAAATTCTTATTTTTATAACTAGACTCTACTTCAATAACACTTCTTAAGATTATAAAAAATGCAAATTTTTTAAATGTGATATGTACACTCTATAAGAGTGAAAATGGTTGGTTTTAAAAAAATATTTAGAATTTCTAATGAAAAAAACAATAATTATACCAATTAAATTTCATGTTGCTCTAAATAAAGATGGAGTTTTCCTTCAAAGTCAATGGACAACAACCCCTGAACTGGATTTAACCTTGAGATATTTCACAGAAGCAACTGAGCCCTGGTTGTCCTGAACCTCCTGGACTGTTTGATAATCACCATAGCGACAGGACGTGATTCTAACCCTCTGTCCCCACATTTCTTGGTTTTGTAAAACAAAGAGTCTTAAATAACTGTACCTGCCCAGCTCCTCTCCCATCTCATAATGCAACTCCACATCTTCTTGCCTGAATCCAGCCATGGTGTGAACGGAGCAATACCTTTAGATTCACTGCAGTGAAAGAGGAGTGAAAATGTAGTGAGGTGAAAATGCAGTGACGTCCAAACTCAGACCTGGGAGCTTAAAGAAAACCCTCATTGATTTAAAAGTACCAGCTGACAGCAGCAGTCAGAGCAGAGAGTGTGGGACATAAAAACTGCAGCTTTGATTTAGCTGCAGTGGAGCAGAGTGAAGGTAAAGCAACCTCTCTCCGTACTGCATGTCCCAACAGAGAATCAGACACTGGACGGTTTGGAACAACAGAGACCTGGATGTCTGATCATCTGGATATTTCAGTATTGACTGTGAATTAGATGTGTTGTTGTCAGTCACAATCTCACACTGGCCTCTTCAATATATTCATACCATAACATGTACTATATATATATAAATATATGTCACTAATGTATGTATATACTGTATGTGCCACCAGATGCATGTGTATTTCCCACTGAATGCATGAATTTGCAAGTATGTATATACATATATATATATATATATATATATATATATATATGTGGATATGGATATACGTGGGCATAGGTGGCAAGTGTATGTATTTGCATGTTTATGTATATATTGGGATGTCCAATAGGTAGATCAGGATCTACCAGTAGATCTCCAAAGGAGTGCTGGTAGATCCT
>JAFBJS010000117.1:0-19289 GCA_016785265.1 Paraplagusia blochii
TATACATATACAGTATACATATATATATATATATATATGCACATATTCACAAATGATAAACACATATATACATAAACATATCCCATGTCCATGCAGTGTATCGATCACCCATATGCATACACACGCAAGCACACACACATGCCACATAAGCCCATGTGTTTCCATAACATAAGTAGGCACACATGTATATACATTAATCAGTGATATGTACTACAGAAACACATACTAAAGATATAGAATATGAAGTTATATTAGAGAGTGTGTATAGAAATATGTTACTATAATGTAAGCATGGTTGCTGTCTCTTTTCGCTGTTTTGTTTTGATGAAATAATCACCTTTCAGTAAAACAATTTTACATTTATTATGAGTGTAAATGTAAGTAATGTCTGTACTAATTCACGGTTTGGTGTTTGTCTCAGTATTCTGTTTGCAGACATCGTTGGCTTCACTCAGCTCTCATCGTCCTGCAGTGCTCAGGAGCTGGTCAAACTGCTCAATGAGCTTTTTGCACGTTTTGACAAACTGGCTGCTGTGAGTTCAATATTGTGTTCCCCAAAACATACCCCAAAAATATGTTATTCAAGTTCAGTGCGTCTTGACTTGAATGTTTTGTACTAGAATTATGAATAAATACTTGGAGAAATTATAACGCTTTAGGGATATTTAAAGGTGTAGTAAAAGCATTACAACAATATAAACAATATTACTCAATAATCCCTATTTAAAATAATTTATAGATTTCGTTAAGATTTCAACTGAAGGGTTTCATCAGTTACAGCTCCTGCACTGAGATTCCTGTGACATCTTTCGGAATTTTTTTAAATCAAATTTTAGCCAAAATAAAATCTAAGTGCAGCAGCTTAGCTTACATTAGCAAAAATAAACCAATAACAGCAACCTAAATTGTTTTCCTTCGACAAATTCAGAAATACCACCAGTTGAGGATCAAGATTTTGGGTGACTGCTACTACTGCATCTGTGGACTGCCGGACTACAGAGAGGACCACGCTGCCTGCTCCATCATGATGGGCCTGGCCATGGTCGAGGCCATCTCGTGAGTGTATTAGTGTGGATGAGAGACCGGTGACTAGAGAAAGCTGCTGCAGATGTTGCCTGGTTGATATCAAGCCACTCTGACTTTATAAACCACTTTGTGTCAGCTGGACACTGCACTAAGTTGGTTGACTGTGTAGGATTGATCTGTCTGATCGACTGATATTGACGATCTGTGCATCAAAGCTGCAACATCACACAGCTGGATAATGAGGTCATGTACTGTAATTAATTTTTGGACTGCACAGATGTTCGCAGATATTGTCTGGTATATTAGATCATCGTCCATGTTAAGACCCGGTATTTGCTCTGGAAGGAGTGGTTGCATGAACCGCCTAAAGCCGAAAGTAATTACAGTTTAAGTCAATATTTGTTTTACTAGATTTATCACTAATTAAATACTGATTACACTGTTATTTCAGTTAGTCAGTTGTTTGGTCCACACACTTTGTTTAGAACAACAAAGCCTGCAATTACTAGAATTAATTGAAAAGACAGTGCCGATCAGACCAGCTGACTGCACTTTTGTCTTTTCTTGAGGCCAATGTACACTGCGCAGTTTTATTCTCGGGCCTGATTGTTGGCGTGGTCTTGCAGTGAGCACAGGGTTACGACAAGTGATTATCACCTTACTATCACCACCTCAACTGTCTCGCGATCAATCGTGTGAAAATCAAGCATGTTTGAAATCCTGCAGAACTTCCCACGATTGCACCCAGTCACACATTATTCTATACATTGTATCTCAAAGAGCAACTCTGAGCATCTGTGCATTTTCTTTGTCAAAAAGTATTTCTTCTAAAAACCAAAAAGTTCTTCCTGCTCCTCATGTTTATTTACATCACATTACATTGCAATACATTTGCAAGACGTTTTTATTCAAAGCAGTTCTGGCTGCAGGAGTCAGCCCTATGGTGAATGATTGCAAAGATTGCAAATTGTGAGATCACCAATCATGATCATGAATCATGATGAATTGATCACCCCTGCCATTCACCAGCAATATATTAATCTAACATGTGCTGTCATTGATCACAGGTACGTACGGGAGAAAACACAGACGGATGTTGACATGCGGGTCGGGGTGCACAGTGGTACAGTTCTAGGCGGCGTCCTGGGCCAGAAACGATGGCAGTACGACGTCTGGTCCACAGATGTTACAGTGGCCAATAAAATGGAGGCTGGAGGAATCCCAGGGTAAGAACTCACATGTTTAAGAATAAAATTAGGGTTTCTGTTTTTCTTCTGGGCACAGCATACTGTAATCTCTGTGACGTCTGATTAAACTCAATGTGTTTGTGTGTACCAGCCGTGTCCACATCTCACAAAGCACCATGGAGTGTCTTCACGGGGAGTTTGACGTGGAGCCTGGGAACGGAGGTGACCGCTGCGATTACCTGAAGGAAAGAGGAATCGAAACCTACCTGGTGGTTGTTCCTAAAGGAACAGTGGGAAAGAGTGGCATCAATGGCGTGGTATGTAAAACCTTCCAAATATTCCTGACCATAGACATTCCGAAAATCGGAAAGAAACATGTTTACGAACATATGGAAAAGCGTGTGTACCAGAATATAATACATTTTCCTGCTTCAGAAACTCTCCGTCACCTCTTCCAATGGAAACTCTCCTCTGTTAATCAACACCACGGAGTGTAATGGCAGCGCTAACACAGCCTGTACCACACCAGAAGAACCGGAAGAACTAGATACGAGGGTAAGCAGGGCTAGCTTCTCCTAACAACTAACAATGTGATGTTTGTACAACCTCTAAAGTAAGTTTAAACCTGCAGCGAGTCTGACTCTCTAATTTACAGGCAGGCTTTAATGAGCAGAAGTAGTTTGTGAGAAGTAGCTCTGTTGGTTTCATTAGCATTGTTTCTGCCTGAGGCTACGTGTTATCTCACAGTGACATCAGAAAACTTGAATATAGATCTTCAACTAATGTTGTGTATCTTAAAACTATCTGTGACAGTTAAATTCATTCATTCATCTTCTTCTACTTGTCCGTTGCCGGGTGGCAGGGGCAGCTAGCGCCACCCAAATCACACTGCACCATATTGTCAGCCGTCCTGTGGGTGGTGAGCCCACAAGACAGGCAGCTGGTGGATTAGAACCTGAAGCGCTGCGGATCCAAATCCGCTAACTGCTAAATTGTACACCTGTGTTGTGCGCTAGTCATTTTTTCACCTTAACCTAATAAACTTGGTGAAAAGACTATTGTCTTAGCACAAGTTCCAACTTTGCCAAGGTTATAATATTAATCTCTGCCTTTTAAATAAAACCAGTATTACATTTTCTACTACTTAGTTTTCGTAAGTCTTCAATATCACGAGCAAGAAGGTAGGGCAACACCAAGTGGCTAAATGTATGTAGTGCAGCTTATTTTCAATTATCGTTTACATCCTAAACATGGGTTCACAAAATTGCGGCCCGTGGGGACGATATTTTGTGGCCCCCACCTTGACATGAAAGTTTAATGTTAGTGTGGCCCACAAGATTTACAAAGTTCTAATACAAAATTTGCTGCTGTCTATTTTTGTTGGTGTTTAAGCAAATAAGTGAGTTGCAGCAAAAAAAAAAAAATCTTTAAGCAACATTGAACCTTTTTTGAAAAAGTTGATATTTCGTCACTCCTTGGTGCCATCCTTGTAAGCCAACAATGCCAAAGTGGCCATGTTGGATGCAATTAGTGCAAACAGCTGAATGAATGTGAGTATTGCAATGGAGAGTGTCCTTCGTTGCACTATTCACTTTGATCCAAGGACATTTTCTCATTCATGGAGACCAGCGATGATCAACTGCTGCATTGATTACATGTTATTGACACATGTTCACCAGAAAATAAATTTGCTGTAATGGTCTAAATGTTAGACATTCACAGTGAATGTTTTCTCACTGAGTGCTGTATTATACTATAATACTGTATAGCATTGTGTGCTTCACCAGTAAATATACGTCGAGCTTTTATATTTGTTCCTCATATTTCTTGGTAAAACTCTTAATTCTCAGAACTCTGGTCCACAGACTCCTCTTAGTAAATTTTTCTTTTAATACATTTTTAGCTTTTTGTTGAACATTGATAGTTGATGTGGCTCTTTGGTAAATTTCATCCCGTAATCTGGTATCTTAAAAGAGTAAAACTAAAACCCAGTGATTATCCAGTATTGTACATGAGTTGGATACAATCTAGGTAAAGCAGTGATGGCTTTAGGTTAGAACTCACCAGCTGCCACGTTCCCACTGAGGCTCTGTGAGCATAGCACTGTCCACAAACCAGTGAACTCACCACCTGCAGAAAGTCTCATAGTATTGTGCAGTGTGATTTGGGTGGCGACCCAAGAGATGAATAAATACAAGATCTAATCTAATATTTTCAGGTAACAAGTCATATTTTCTTTCCTCAAAGAAGAGCTTCTTTTAAGAGCTTAACTACTATATCTTTGCTATTCTTCGCTGAATTGTTGGTTGACATATCAACAGGTTGAACTAGAAATACGGCAAGTGCGTATTTGTCTGTGTTTTTTACAATGTAATGATTTCCTCAGGTGGTGAATCCATCTTTCCCCAACCCTCGGAGGAGGCTACGGCTGCGGGATCTAGCTGAGAGGGTGATTGATGCTCAAGAGAACGAGCAGGAACTCAACAAACTGCTCAACGAGGCTCTGCTGGAGAGAGAGACGGTCCAGGCGTGAGTCAAACACGGCTTGTTTGTATTGCAAATGTTTTAGTGCAAGAACAACGACACTGTTTAACTTCTGCAGCAAAAGTGAAAACTACCCATGCAATGTTAGGGAGGAAAGGAAAAAGGAAATATGATGAAATGGGAGAATATCCAGGGATGTGATGTAAGTGCCATGTTGCTCTTGTGTTATTAGTTTGAAGGGAAAACACACAAACCGCCTCTCACTGAGGTTTGTGGATCCAGACCTGGAGACTCGTTACTCTGTGGAGAAAGAGAAGCAGAGCGGCGCTGCCTTCTGCTGCTCCTGTGTCGTTCTGCTCTTCACTGCAGTCATGGAGGCGCTCATCGACCCCTGGTTAGTTCATCAGACCACCAATGCCCACAATTCCCCCTCTTTTTGTTGGAATCCTTGATAGCAATTCAGTTATAATTCTAATTATTCCTGCAGTTTGAGATGTGTGTGTTCATGTGTTTTGCAACAGGCTGATTGCAAATTACATCACCTTTGCGGTGGGAGAGGTCCTGCTGCTCATCCTGACAATCTGCTCTCTGGCTGCCATCTTCCCCCGGGTGAGCCTCAACACATCATAATTATCATCCTCATATAGTGTTTGCTCATGGTCGCTGTCAATTTCGCTCCCTGCTGCTGTCACCCAGGGTAACAAATCCATGTAATTAGACAAGAAAAACTCTTGTTTTGGCCCAGTGATGTCACATCAGGTAGATGTAGAGCTGGGATTATCAAATGCTCACTGTAGAGTTGAGAAATTTTGTTTTGCCATGGCTTAACTGGTGTCTTTTTCCAGGTCTTTCCCAAAAAGTTGGTGTCATTCTCGTCTTGGATCGATCACACGCGCTGGGCTCGTAACACTTGGGCCATGGCAGCGATATTCATCCTCACTATGGCTGACATCATGGACATGGTGAGGTGCTCAATGGTGTTTGTTATGACAACACAGCTTGGTTATAGATTTATTTAAAAAATAAATCTCCACGTTTTAAATGGTTGGATGGATCTGTCACTGGATAAGGACGTTGATGGATTGGTAGTTGGATGGAAGGACTGTGGATGGATTATAGATAGTTGGTTGGATTGCAGGTGATAGTTGGATGGATTACAGATAGGTGGATGGATAATTGGATGGATTATAGATTAATGGTTAGATTATAAATGGATGGACATGTAGTTTGGTGAATTATAGGTGGAGATATGGGTGAATTTTAGATAAAGTGATGGATAGTTGCATGGATTGTAAGTGAAGGAATGGATATAGATTGGTAGATAGTTGGATGGGCTGATGGGTGGATGGATTCTATATTGATGGATGGAAGAATGGATAATTGGATGGATTATAGATGGATGGATAGATTATAAATGGATCAATGGTTGGATGAATTATGGAGGGATGGATTATAGATCGGTAGATAGTTGGATGGACTGATGAATGGATGGATGGATGGATGGATAAATGGAGAATAAATAATTGATGCACTTTGTCTCTTTTCTCCAGTTGAGTTGTTTGCCTCGGGTTTCTGACCCAGGCACCACAGCGGCTCCACCCTTGACTTCCTCATCCTCGTCCTCCACCTGGTCTGCCCCCAATGGCTGCATGGACAACCCTAAATATTACAGCTACATAGCTGTGTTGGCTCTTATGGCAACCACAATGCTGGTGCAGGTCAGTCACATGGTCAAGCTCACTCTGATGCTTCTCATCACTGTGGCCACTGGCATCGTAAACATCTACAGCTGGCGGGACATCTTTGACCGTTACGACATGGCCCGTTTTCAGAACTACAGGTGAGATTCCTATGTTTGTTTCAATGGATAAGTGGTTTAGGGAATGGGCTGATATGGTTTTACTCTTTTTCTTCAGGTCATACCTGGTTCCCTCAAAGTTCACTATGACCATTATGATCTTCATCATGATGGTCAGCTTCTATTTTTTTTCCCGACATGTAAGTTAATTTTATTCTGCTCCATTTGTTGTATGTTTGTCAATTTGAAAACCCCCTGCTTTAGTTAAATCTCTTAGCAGGAACCTCTGGGTTTAAAGCTCTACTTTTTTCTGTTAACATATTGCGCTGGCTTCTCCCTGGATGTTGGAAAAGGGTTTTAGTGAATTTGTGCTGGATATGAGTGTGTCTCCATGCACTTGGTTACATTTCATTAAAATCCAATCACGCTCTTTATGTTTAGGTGGAGAAACTCGCCCGCACATTGTTCCTGTGGAAGATTGAAGTCCACGAACAGAAGGAGAAAGTTTACGAGATGAGACGCTGGAACGAAGCCCTGGTGACCAATATGCTGCCTGAACATGTGGCTCGTCACTTCCTGGGCTCCAAGAAAAGAGATGAAGTGAGATCCTCCTTCTACGGTCATTCACTTTAATTCCCTCGTGTTTGTTTCTCCAACTCTCTGACCACCATGTTGATGTAACTTGTTCCAGGAGTTGTACAGTCAGTCCTACGATGAGATTGGAGTCATGTTTGCCTCCATCCCCAACTTCTCTGACTTCTACACAGAAGAAAGCATCAATAACGGAGGGATTGAATGTTTACGCTTCCTTAATGAGATCATCTCCGACTTTGACAGTGTAAGCTTTAGAGCTTGTTTTCAACGCACTACATCAAAATAAAGTGTTTGTTCCAAATTTATATTGCATTTAACATACATTAACAATAAATTTTTACAGTTTTATCAAAGTTAAACAAGTCACTTAAACTACCATTGACATAAGTTGTCCTTTTTTCCTCCTGTCTCCATTCCAGCTGCTTGATGAACCACAGTTTCGCTGTATCACGAAAATAAAGACCATTGGCAGCACCTACATGGCAGCATCAGGCGTCACCCCAGATATCAGTAATGGCTATGCGTGCATAAAGGTTAGTTTCTCTGTAATGTTATTGAGGAAAAAGCTGTTTTGTAGGAGATCTTCATGATGGTCTTTCAGAGAGGAGTTTCAATGAATCTGGCCTGAACTGGACTGTCCTTAAACCAGACATGAGCAAATATTTTGACCCGGTGGGGGGACACAGTGTGAACTGAAATTTTGAAAATTAGAACTACAAGAATTTATTGGCATGTTTGCCAGAGACAATGCAATAGATGTGCTGAGAGTATTCACACCATAAACAAAAAAAATGAAATCTGGTAAAAAAAATAAATAAAAATGCACCATACACAAGGAATTGTGTGAGAGAGGGATCAGCTACAATCTTCCCCACTCGTGTTCAAATCCAGGAGGCGTGCAGGTCCTTCAGCGAGGGGAGATTACAGCCGATCACCTTCTTCTCCTGAGCAGATAGATACAGCATTTGTATAATCTAACATAAGTGACATGTAAGTTATAAAGGCTAAATGCATAAAGGCTTATAGTCTTTTCTGGCAAAGCAGAGAAATGTTAATGATAATATAGGTCAATAGTATAATCTGGACAAGTTTGGTGGGCCGGATTAAAATACCAAAGGGGCAGCCTCAGGCCCCCGAGCCTTAGTTTGCCCTGGTCTACCTCAAACAGTTGTTGCTGTCACTCACACTGAGTGTCCACTTTCTAATTTATGTGCACTGCCATGTTGAGAAAGTTAGTTGGTTTACTTTGCAGAGTTGAGTTACAGAACACAGAGTTGCAGAACACAGATTTTTGCTAACATTTTGGTGTTTTTGTTCTGACAGAAAGAAGAACAGTCTGACAGAGAGCGCTGGCAGCACCTAGCAGACCTGGCAGACTTTGCTCTGGCCATGAAAGTCACACTCATGAATATAAACTACCAGTCGTTTAACAACTTCATGCTCCGCATTGGTACGTTATTGTAAGAAGTCAAAATGAAGAATAATTGATGTTTAATCATCTCTTGACATAAACAGAGCTTGCATTACATGAAATAATTTTTTATCCTTCAGGACTTAATAAAGGTGGAGTGTTAGCAGGAGTAATTGGTGCGCGTAAACCTCACTACGATATATGGGGCAACACTGTGAACGTAGCCAGTCGTATGGAGTCCACAGGGGTGATGGGTAACATCCAGGTACTGCCTCATCAGGCTTGATCCCACACATTAAGAAAGAGCTGGTTTTGTTGAGTAGGCTGTTTGTGCTGACATTTTGTTTACTGTTTGTGTTTGTTGCCCTCAGGTGGTGGAGGACTGCTACAACATCCTAAAAGACTATGGTTTCCGCTTTGTGAGGAGGGGCCCCATTTTCGTTAAAGGAAAAGGAGAGTTGCTCACGTATTTTTTGAAGGGAAGAGACAAACAAGGCTCCTTCATCAATGGCTCCTCCGTCACTCTGCCACACCAGGTGGTGGACAGTTAAAGACAACAAGACAAACGTTTTGCCTGTGGACCACAGTGAAGAAGGACCTGGAGAACCTGAACTTGAGCATTTCACTTGACAACACATCTACCACACCGATTGCTGGACATGGATTTGGAAACAAGATTGTACTTCAGTATCACGTTGAAAATATGTTCAATATTGACTTTTTAAAAAAGAACGAACTGGAAATGGTTCAACGTGAGACAAAAGCACTAAATATGTCCCTTGATAACACTGAATGACTATAAATATTGAGCATTACATTATATGAGCTAACTGGAGGGTCAGGGATTGGCTCAGGTGTCTATTGAAGCAAGGCCATTTGAAGTTGCCTGAAAACAAAAAAATCCACCTTTCTCAATTCACAATGGTAAAAGTTCAGCAACCTTTTTTAAATGTAAATAGAGACTTGAGTTATTTCTTCTATTCCCATGCAACTCATAAATTGAGACCAGAAAGGATGTTTATAGTCACCATAGATCCTGGATGGAGTTCTGGCCTTTTCTTAAACAATGAGTCCAAAGTACAAGCTACTTGTTGGTGTTTGACAACTGCCACAATCTAATCACCGACCAATGCAATTTGATTGTTTTCCAAAGTATTTATTTTAACTTAGTGCTTAAAGGTGCAGCACATTGATTTGTTCAGCTCAAACACACAATGTGGGGAGTCAGACAACGCATCACGTGACCATTTGATGTAAGATCTGAACACAAGTGTTTGTCAAGAGCACACAGTCTGATGTCAAGTGTGCATAAAATTAGAGCCGTCCCATTGTGATCAGATCCCTCGTGTCACACGTGGAGATCAGAATCGACCAGGAAACGCAGTCCGTTTCAACAACAGACAGTAGTTGAGTCGATATTTTAGGTTTTTCTTTCATGGTGGTGATTCTTTTTTTTTTTTTTTTTCAGCATGAAAATGTCTGGCCACAGATGCTTCCAAAGACTGTACAAAGACTTCTTTTTTATTTTAAGTGTGAAAGCCTTTTTCCTATTTCCATTTTTCCCATGAAAAAAAACCTACATAGAAGAAAAACTGATCACAGTTTTTTTTGTCTTCTGGCAAAGAAAACTTTAAAAATCACCAATGAAGGGCGAAAATTTGATGATTGTTGTAATATCCTTTGTACATCTGAGATTCTAAATATCCCCATTTCTTTTGGTTCAGTTTAGGCTTGCTTGTGTTTTTTTTTTCTAAAAATGAACATGGGCACAATAATTCTCTTTTAACTTATCATTGGTGTTAATCTGTGGCTGAGATAATCTGATTCAGAGGGAAACTCGTCTCAAATATTGCCTCCCATCAAATAACTTTGTAACCTCTACCCGAGATGATAACAGGAAATAAATTACCTTTCTTTAAGATTTGTATTTTAGATGAAGAGGTTTAACGTGTCTGATGAGGAGCAGCCAACGGACACGGACTTTGTTCATAGTGCAATAGTTACTTCTACAGACACAGGTCCTCTTCAGAAAACTGTCAATCATCGTTTCCCCTTTAATTCATATTTTTATATTATAATGTTTTATTCACTGAAAAAGGGATTGATGACTGAATGTGTCCTTACTGTACATAAAGTTTAAACATAGTTTATTTGTTAGTTTATTTATTGGAAAGGACAGGGATATTGCCTGTTTTTTTTTATTACCCTAATGTGAAAGTGCCAATGGAGTAGGGATCTATTTTGGTGTAAAAGCCACAACTTAAACCATAGCTTTTTTTCTTTAGTCATTTTTAAAAAGAATCTCAGGCTTGGGAACAAAAGCACTTTGAATAATTTATCAACTCTTCTTCAATTTTGTTTTTTTGGATTTTACAACAAAGTACTAACCCCAAAACAGAGTGATGCCTTTTGGGGAACCTACACCAGCTGATGATGATCAATTGGCAAAATAATTTGAAGCTAAGGTTCATATTAGTGCTGATCTTATATTTCCACAATTAAGATCACTCCTGGCAGTTTTGTGAACTAATTTAGACATGCCGTAAGTCTACGTAGCCTGTTCTGATCTGCTGATCCCAGTTCTGATCTTAATGGAAGAGTCTTTGTGCGCTGTCTTTTATTTAATTACGTTTGTCAGCATAAGGCGAGTGGATTAAATAAATCTTAACAAGAAAAGTCTATGTGACATGTTTGTAATTTATAAAATGAATAGACAATACAAAAATATAAATACATGCATATGACAGAGTATATGTATATATTTATATATGTTTCTATATATTTATATATATTTATGTGTATATATATATACATATAACATATATAAATATATAGAGAAACATATATATATATATACTGTATATGTGTGTGTGTGTATACATATATATATATATATATATATATACATATACATATATATATATATATTAGCCTGCATGTTACAGGCTAATATGTACACATACACAACACGTATGTGTTTATACATATATGGAGTTTAGTTATCATTTCTGCTACTGGTACTGAAAGCCACAGGTGTACAATATGACTTTATTCCTAATTGGCAGCTTAACGATGATGAGCTGCCAATTAGATGAGCTGCCAACCGGATGTGCGGGTCTGATAGGAAGGCAGGTGACTTTTGGGTTTTTATTGAATACTGTTGCTGTTTTAACTCACTGTATTATTTATAGTAAAATGCCATGGGCTTTAGTCAAAGAAAAAAAAAACTTTTTTTAAGGAGAAGCTTTACCATTTCGGTGTTTAAAATATAATTTCAGTGGTTTTTAACTGCAACAATTTCCATCTCACCCTGTCCTCTGTATCCTCCACTCTAACTCCAACCACCTCCATGTCCTCCCTCACCACATCCATAAATCTCCTCTTTGACCTTCTTCTTCGTCGCTTACCTGGTAGCTCCATCTCTAGCATTCTCCTCCCAATAAAATCACTGTCCCTCCTCCGAACATGTTAATAAGACGAATACACCTTATTAATTTTGTAATCAACATGGTTGATTAAATTGTTCATACTCTGAGGTGCTAAATAATTTCACGTTTGAAACATTTCCGCTATGGAAATAGACGGAAGAATAAAGACAAACTGGGTTTTAGGCTTTCAACATCAAAGCATCAAAGTAGAAAAAGAGTTGTGGTTGTCGAGAAACTTACGAGACGATAAATGTAGAAATACATACATGTTGTTGAACAATAATATACAATGTTTGACAATAAAGGAATAACTTATTGATGGATTATTTGAAGTAATATACTGATAGTTAGTGCGACGTTGAATTTTCTCAGATTACTGGATAGGTGAGTCTTCGCCATCTAGCGGTGACGCAGCGTACGAGACGACGTGAAGGAATTTCCGCCTACGTCACTGCGTTTGTCTTGTCCATAACAAGGCTGCGCTGCAGCTGTCTGAGAGCAACAATAACAAGCTGTACTCGACAACTTCACCGCGGCAACACTGGGTCCTGACAGCGCCGTATAAACACGACTGTCGACAGAATGACGACGTACATGTAAATCTGGCCAACGTCCCTTCAACCTCCAAGCCCCCAAACCGGGTTTTCGTCGCCGCGACACAAACGCGGAGACTCGGCCGCAGGGGCTACAGGGCAGTTCGGCGCTGCATCTGGGTCAGTGGGCCTATCCGCTACCGAACGGCTGGTTTTGTTTTCCCTTCTTTTGTAGTGTCACGCTGTCCTCATCGCCCCCGTAGTCCCGTCGCGTTAACAACACATATACCGCGTCAACATGCAGGCTAATGGAGACTCGGAAGTGTCCTGTCGAAACGGAGCCCAGAACGGCGAGTCGTCCTCCGCGGGTGAAGCTCACTCGAACGGATTGGTGTCAGTGGGCGACAATGGTAACAGTGTCAACAACAACAGCAACGGTGTGTCGGAGCAGCCTGCGGTCAACAACAGCAACGGCGACAACGGCAACGACAACAACAGCCCGACGGACGTGAATAAAAAGAAAAAGCGTTTGTCTCAGTGCGAGGAAGATGTGATCCGGCTGATTGGACAACATCTACACGACCTGGGTCTCAAGTAAGTCTGGACTTACTGTCAGCGGATGACACTGTCTGACCAAAACAAACCGGTTCTGCCACAACATGACTCAGTGTTTAAATGTCCACTGTTTCACACCGAGGGGACAAGGTTCCACTGGCAGAAATGAAGTACTAATACTGAGGGATGGTAGAGTGTACTGTTGCCTGGAAGAATTTTCGGTTGTTAACATGACCTCAGAATTAGATCTTTTAATAACATCATGACTGGGGCTTCTCCACAGAGGCCGCCATGTTGGATCACAATGTTTCGAACATAAACCCTATATTTAAAAAAAAAATAAAATCCTTGGAGGTATTTTTTAAATAAATCGTTTATATACAATAGTTTGTTTCAGCTGTTTCCACAGATAACAGGAAACGATTGCACGGAGTTATGCGTTATTGATGATTCATTTTTTTGGTTTGCGATTGTTATTTTAAACATTTGAGGGAAAAAATGTAACCGACAGTTGAATCTGTTATCCTGGTAATTAAAGAACAAAATGTCCCCATTGCAGGACGTTGTTTACATTGTGACGTTCACTGCTATCACTGTAAAAACACTAACCACGTGTTGCAATTTGACCAGTCCTCATGATATCCTCATATTACTTTTACCAGTTCAGGGTGTATATGTATGATCGTCTGTAAATGGTGGTATATACTGCGTAACTTGATTGTTGCCATGACTTCAGTTGAGTCCTTTTTATGTGTTATACTGAATGAGACTAATAACAAAATACCAGCAGTAAAAAATATACATACAATTTCTTTGACAGTAATAATTAATGGTTTGTGTCTTTTCAACAACAACAACAAACAGGAAGTTAGTTAAATCATGACATCACTGACAGCCTCTTTAAGATGATGTATTTCAGCTTGTGTTAATTGATTTTGCTTTCCGTTCCGCTGTGGATATTGTGTGCAGTCAGACGGTGGACCTCCTGATGCAGGAGTCTGGCTGCAGGTTGGATCATCCCTCTGCCACCAAGTTTCGCAAGCACGTCATGGATGGGGAATGGGACAAGGTGTGATCACGTTATTTATTGCATACATTCTTTCTTTTGCTCCCAAATGATGCTAACTTTTTAATCGTTTTTGTTTAGGCTGAAAGTAATCTGAATGAGTTGAAGGCAGTGATGCATTCTCCAAATGTCATAGTGGTAAGAGTTAAAAACACTGGTCATTTGTCTGGTCATAACCATCTTGTCACATGAACCAGTTGTTTTCTACCATGGTGTTGTTGCCTGCAGTCATGTTGACTTCAACTGTCCTCCTTCTTGTCCTCGCTTCGTCTTATTCCGCAGCGGATGAAGTTTTTGTTGCTGCAGCAGAAGTATCTGGAGTATCTTGAAGATGGCAAAGTCCTGGAGGCTTTGCAAGTACTGAGAGCTGAGCTCACACCTCTGAAGTACAACACGGAACGGATCCATGTCCTGAGCGGGTCAGTTCACCAGACCATATCTGGAATGGGACACGTTATGGTTTTTTCTTGCAGTGATTGCATTGTGTTTCCTCAAGTATAAAACTATTAACATAGTAAATAATTAGTATCTTAGTAGTAAAAAATACAACTGGCATGACTTCATCATCCCTATGGGACAGGAAGTCTTTGGATTATGGGGAAAAGGGTCAGAAGAATGTCTTATTCGGGGAAGGAAGGAAGGAAGGAAGGCAGGCAAACTCCCTTGTCATTGTGGCATTATGATGACCAAATTAAACAGTGAGCAGCTCTGAGTGCCCAGAAAGCCGTGTGTTGGTGCCTTGCTCAATGGCTCCACTCCTAAAAGTTAAAATTTTGGTCTAACATTCTTTAGTAACAGTTACATTTGTTGAAGTGCAAATCATTTTTTTACTCTCTCCTTAGTTCTTATTGGCGTAAACTGCACCACATGAAATCTTATCACAGAATTACAGAAATAACCCCTGTACAAGTGAATACCAAGGTTTTGGACTACAATTTAATGTAGGTCCTTGTGATACTTTCATTTTCCTGTAGAGCTTAATTTATTTTGCACAACCAGAATTTCAAATTTTCAAAATTTCAGAAAAGTTAAAATAAAAACTCCAAAAGACAAGATCATAATGTGTAAAACCCTACTGAGACCAGGGGCTGTTTGTTGCTCCTGCAGAGTCTGCCTGATGTAACAGATCAATTCTCCTCCTGCGTGAACACTGGGAATATGTTGTTGTTGTGTTTTCGAAGGTACTTGATGTGCAGTCACGCAGAAGACCTACGAGCGAAAGCCGAGTGGGAAGGAAAAGGCACGTCATCCCGCACAAAGCTGCTGGACAAGCTCCAGAGTGAGTGCCCTGATTCTACCGAACATCTTCTCCTAAGACATTCCCACTTTCGCTGAAGACCTAAAAATAAACTGAGCTACGTTCAACAACATAGAACATGAATCTTCAGTCGTCATTTAATTCAAACAGATTTTTTTTTCTTTTTTTGCCTAAAGTTTTGCCCCAGTTGTACATCCAGCACCTGGTTTCTTTGAAGAATACGCTTTGCAGTAGCAGCAGCAACCACTAGGGACACAGAACTAATCTGTTTTCCATTTTCTGTGTAACATATGCTAAAGGATGAAATCCAGGATGAAATCCTAAAAACAAGTAATTAATAAGTAATGTATAACGAGTGGTTATAATTTTTTTTGTCCCTTTTGATGTAATGGGTGATGATATATACTATTCAAGAATGTACTTATATTGTCCCTTAAATATGAATTACTTAATTTGTGAACTTCAATGTTGGACAGAAGTTGGTTGTCCAAACATATGAAAATCCTTTTTGTGTTTTTGTGTGTGTGTGTGTGCAGCCTACCTGCCTCCCTCAGTGATGTTGCCCCCACGTCGCCTGCAGACTCTGCTGAAGCAAGCGGTGGAGCTGCAGAGAGAACGTTGCCTCTATCACAACACTAAGCTGGACATTGGGTTGGACTCTGTGTCCCTGCTCCTGGACCACAGCTGCAGCAGGTAGGAACCACACAAAGTATCTATAAAACAAGTAAATTGTGTCGATAGAATAAACATCGTAGTAGAAAGTTAAGTGTTAGATGTCTGGCATTAGGTCTGAGTTCCTACTTGTTCTGTGCAATTTTAACAATAGAATGGTAGAACAGCAGATATGAAAAACCTCATGAATGTTTTTTTTTTTTTTTTTAGGAAACAATTCCCTTGTTACACTCAGCAGATTCTCACTGAACACTGCAATGAAGTATGGTTCTGCAAATTCTCCCATGATGGCACAAAACTGGCAACTGGGTCCAAAGATACCACTGTCATTGTGTGGCACGTCGACATGGTAACTTTATTAAAATCTTCCTCTTTTCCTTTCGGTTTGTCCCTTTTTTTTCAGGGGTTGCCACAGCGAGTCAACAATTTCCATCTCACCCTGTCCTCTGTTTCCTCAACTCTTACTCCATCTCCCTCCATGACCCCCCTTACTGCATCCATTAATCTCCTCTTTGTCTCCTACCTGGTAGCTCCATCTCTAGGATCATTCTTCTACCAATATAACCACTGTCCCTCCTCTGAACATGTCCAAACCATCTCAATCTGGCTTCTCTAGCTTTTCCTCCAAACCTTCCTGTCTGTGTTGTCCCTCTAATCACCTCATTCTTGATCTTGTCCATCCGTGTCTCTCATAAAGAGAACCTCAACATCTTTATCTCCTCCACCTCCAGCTCTGTCTCCTGTCTTCTACCTATTCCTAGTGTCTCTAAACCATCCATCATGGCTGGTCTCACGTTCCCTTCACCTTAGCTGACACTCTTCTATCACAAACCTTTGTTAAAATAATTTCCATAAAAAAAATCCCTTTGAGGAAGAACTGACTTCAGTAAATATATTGTTTGGTAATGTTCTAATCAACAGGAAACCCAACAGCTGAAGCTGCTGAAAACTCTGGAGGGTCACGCTTACGGTGTTTCATACTTAGCATGGAGTCCAGACGATACATATCTAATAGCATGTGGCCCTGATGACTGCTCTGAGCTGTGGCTGTGGAATGTACAGGTAGGATTGTACTGCTGCACTGGTCTGTCTATCAGCTCTGCTTCTGTGTAAAGCTTAGAATCTGTAAAAGGTCACAGATTGAAGTGTAACGCCCACAGCATGATAATCATTAGATTTTGTTAAAAAAAAAATAATACTCATATATGAAGAAGGTTCATTTTCTACTGTATTTCAGTAAATGTGAAATGTCATAGAAATATAAAATGTTTTGCTGAGAGACATTCTCAGGCAGTCAAATCATATTTCCATGTAGATATCCATATAAAAAAAAGTTGAAAAAAAAGTCTAAATTAGGTCTCAAATCTGCGGCCCGTGGGCCATTTGCGACCCGTGGAACGATATTTTGTGGCCCCACCGCGATGTGAAAGTTGAATTTATAGTAATATTTTATAGATTTGTTCTCCACATTTTATGGTAAATCCTATAGTTCTCAAAACCCTGATCCACAGTCTCCTTCTGGATCAGAGGTGTATCACACAGAACCTATGGGATACTGATTTTTTTTTTAAATAAAAATTTTTCTTTTGTATTGAACACTGAAAGCTGACACGGCCCTTCGGTGAAATGATAGTGTGGGTGGCGGCCCTCAGATTATTTGAGTTTGAGACCCCTGGTCTAATGTTACACCAAATTCTGGTGTAACATCATGATCAAACAAATTAACTGCTGTTAAGGAAAGCTTTGTGCCCGATTTGTTCCATTAAAGTCCAAGTTCATGTTTGTACCCCGTGGTTTTTGTTTTGTTTTGTTTGATTTTATCGCTGTGCTTGATTCCGCTGCAGACGTGGGAGTTACGGACAAAGATGAGTCAGTCTCACGAAGACAGCTTGACAAGTGTGGCATGGAATCCAGATGGTAAACGTTTTGTCACAGGAGGTCAGAGAGGCCAGTTCTACCAGTGTGTGAGTATCACCTACTCTGTACAACACACACAAAGGCTATTCCTGGTTTTTAAATACTTGAATGATATGAGCATAATGAAGCGGGTAGTTCAACGGCAAGTAGTGAATTGGACTTTTGAATTAATGTGAATATAAGCAGTTACACTGTGAGGTTTTCATTAGAGGTCGCCAATGGTTAATATTTTTTTTTGCTGATTCTCAGGACTTGGATGGAAATCTGTTGGACTCATGGGAAGGAGTTCGGGTGCAGTGCCTGTGGTGCTTGAGTGACGGCAGGACCGTGCTCGCGTCTGACACCCACCAACGTATCCGTGGATACAACTTTGAGGACCTGACAGACAGAAACATGTAAACAAAGCGACACAGCCTTCCATGTGTACAAAATGTTAAAACATTTCAAAGTAACAGTGATTTAGTAGACAATCATGCTGCTTAAAGTTGCTTTGACGTGTGTTCTGCAGTATTTGTACCAAATGTCGATGTGTTTGCGTTCCATCCTTCCAGTGTGCAGGAGGACCATCCCATTATGTCCTTCACCGTGTCCAAAAATGGAAGGTTAGCTCTGCTCAACGTTGCTACACAGGTGAGCAGCTTGTTTCTACCATAGCTTTACCAAATTTTTTTTTTGCTCTGCTGAATGTCTCGGTAAACCCTGTCCTTTGATTAGGGTGTACACCTATGGGACCTGCAGGACCGGGTGCTGGTGAGGAAATACCAAGGAGTCACCCAGGGCTTCTACACCATCCACTCCTGCCTTGGTGGGCACAATGAGGACTTTATTGCCAGTGGAAGTGAAGGCAAGTCCTCAACATCTTTACAAGAAAGATCTGATGAAGTATGAAAATACTGCTTACACAAGATGAATTCTGGACATCTCACTGAGTCAGCATCTCATTTTGGCCGTAGGCCCAGTTCACAATACATGATTTTCTGAAAGTTCAGTTTGTAACTGCACCAAAAAAAAAGCAGGGGCCTAATCAGGGCTGAACACTGCAGTCAGTTAAAAATGTGATTGGTGGATTTGAAGACACTGCCTAATGAGGACAACAGGACTCTATAAGACAGTGATTTCTTCTTTAGGGATTTAGATCTATTGTGATTTTAGTGTGTGTGTACATATTTATTACAGATTTTCCAACCTACAGAATATATATATATATATATTAGGGTGTGACGATTCACTCAAATAAAGATCCGATTCAGGAAGGATTCATAAAAAATATTAAACGATCGATCCGGTTCGTTCCATTTCGGTTCAGTTTGATCCAAACCGATCCAAAACGATTAATTTGCACACCCATAATATACTGTAT
>JAFBJS010000117.1:19460-39981 GCA_016785265.1 Paraplagusia blochii
ATAGTTACGTTAAATAACATTATAAGTGTGTATAATGTATTATTAGTGTGTATGTATTAATAGTGAAAGAGATTTGGATATAATATTAACATCTTATGCTGCTGCTGGTTGTGATAGATTGAAGTAGCTTTCAGCATCAAAAAAGTTGGAGACCACTGCAATAGGTAGATACAAAGAGATAGAGAAGATAAATAGATCAATTGGTTGATCGATAGATACAGCAATTTGATAATCAATATATAGATGAATCCCTTTGGCAAATTAAGTTGGTGATGATGTGAAGAGGTGATGACGTTGTTGCCCTCTCTCCCACCAGACCACAAAGTTTACATCTGGCACAGACGCAGCGAGCTTCCTATCGCAGAGCTCACAGGTCACACCCGCACAGTAAATTGTGTGAGTTGGAACCCCGTCTTGCCCGGGCTCCTGGCGAGCGCCTCAGATGACGGAACCATCCGGATCTGGGGACCAGCCCCCTTTCTTGATGTCCAGGATTCAGAGGGGCTCAGTGGTATGGACGATAAAAAGCTTGTGCTTTAGCCAGGGAGTCAGAGCGCCGTATCAGCTGCCATGAAATGGTGATCTTTGTCCTTTTCCTGTCATGTCAGAATGTTGCAGCATGGACAGCTGATAATCCGCCGCTGCGGCCACCCCACTGCTGCTGCCGCTGTTGTTGCTGCTGCTGCACTGAAACCTGATGAACACTATGACTCTGTAGACACTTGAATGGATGAAGCAGTCGGTGAGGATAAGGTGAGGTGAAAACTTTAGGGTTTTTTTGGACATTTTCCTCCTAAAGAAGGACGGTCTGCCAGCGTTCTCTCAGGATGTCAAAACAAAGAGATGTCAGACTCTAGCACATTCCTGAGAGCTGAACTGGCCTGGCCAAGCCAGACGGCAGCATCCTCAGAGTTTGGACCCAAATCCTCTGCTTCATCTTCTTTGGACCCATTTTGCTCCTGCACATCGAGGACCAGCCACCTCCTCTTATTTATTATCAAATGATCACATTATTTATTCATAGTTAGTAGTTCACTGACCAGTGCTGAGCTGTGACATGGCAGCAGCACCTGGCGTAGGCTTTGTGTGTCTGTTTGCGGGTGTGTAAGTGTAAAAGAACACTTTCATAAGTCCTCCAATAACTTTCTTGAGATTTTACACTAAGGCAGTGTTGTAATCCAGTCCTTGTTCTTCATGTCACTGATTAAATCCCCAGTGATCGGGTCCAAATCCTTTCCAAGCCACCAGTGCTGAGGGTCTTGGTCCATAATTGACTTATCGTGGAAAAAGGTTCTTGAATCCAAGTGACAGAAACAATATTTGGGTTCAGGCCAGCATCGGCATCAAAGATCATGAGGTACTGGAGTCAAAGTCAGGGCTAAAAGCTGTCCATCCATCCATCTTCATAAGCTTATCCGGAGCCGGGTCGCGGGGCAGTGCTCAAAGGAGGGATACCCAGACTTCCCTCTCCCCTAGATACTTCGGATTCCGAGGCGTTCCCAGGCCAGCCGGGCAGGTCTCCTCCCAGAGTGGGACATGACCCAAACACCTTGCGGGCTAAAAGCTCACCGAGCAGTTGATAAAAAGAACAACTTAAGCTGAGTGATATCCAAGTGATCTTCACAATAAACTCTAATGTGTTTGAAAGCGAGGTTTTTTTGAAATACACTTAAATCCCAGGCCTGGACTACAGCACTGCCCACAGTTCATTCAGCATTCACCTGCTGCATCAAACACTTGAAGAGGAGGAATTTTTAAAGCTTTGTTTTGATTTTTTTTTTTTTTTGGTTGTTGTTGAAGAAAAAACTTGCAAACATATTTTTATTCCCTAACTTTGGCTTTACTGCTTTTAGCCAGTGAGACGGAAAATCTGTCTTGATGAATATGCTGTTTTTCAACGGCAGTACAGTTTGCTCTGTCACAGATCACCGAGAGGGTTCTGCCTTCTGAGATTAAGCAGCAGCTGGTGTGTTAAAACCGTAACACGTCAACCCTTTACCTCTGATATAAATGAGTCTGGTCTCTTTCATGCTGTCACATCTGGATTTACTCTGAAGAAATGTTCAGTCTTTGGGTTCTTAATATAGGTATGTCTGACAAACAGTAGTTCTTTTTTTTTCTGCTTACGTTATAACAATGGTTTGATAGATATATGTTCTGGGATTCCACTATGTATCTGTGTTTAATTTTTAATTTACTCATTTAAGTAGACACACCGCCCTGATATTTTTCTTTTTTTTTTGCTTCCAGTAGTACTTTATTCCTCTATCCACAGTATTTAGGAATAAGGCTGGTGTTGTTCTCTGTTTTTATGTTGTCATTGTCAAACCGCTCGGATTCCAGTTCAAGTCTTACTCACTGGAGAGAAGTTTAGGTCCATAATAAGGGTGTCCGATAATATCGTCCGACCAATATCAGCCAGATATTAGCATTGGTATTTTGATATGGATTTTCTTCCTCTGATAATGAAAATGCGATAAAGCAGTGCCGGGGTTTGCCAATTGAAGTGTGCCCTAAATATAATTTGGGGGATAAACGGCTGGATATTAAAGTGAAACTCACTAGATGGCAGCATTGCAGCTCATTTAATTAAGCTTGTACTTATGCAGTGTTTTGTACAAAGAAATAAACCTAACCAGAATCTGAAATAAAATGTTTGGAGAGTATCGGCTTATGTTAATATCTGACAATGTATCTGGCCGATACCATGCTCAATTGAGGACATCTGCATAGACCAAAAAAAAATACTGGTTGCTTATGAGCCAGTGGTAGAATTGCCCAAAAACATGTACAGCATGAGTGTGAATGTACTCCACCTGGCCAAAACATTACATTTCTAATCAGTTGTTTCTGAAACATAAACACACAGAGTTTAGGACCGGTTTAAAGCAAGATGTATGTGTTGATAGGAACATGGGGTTTAAATTGTACCTGAATTTTGTTGTGCATCAGATGCTTTTATTTCCTCTCTTTCATCATTTCAGGGTCTGTAGACACCATTACAGCCCTTTTCCGCACCCAAAAGTCTGGCCTTTTGCCTAGAATTCAACAGCACCAGTGAGCTGACACAAGCAACAGAGGGACACACACATGTATATCTGTCTCTTATACACATCTAGATGTGTATAAGAGACAGGGCTAAAAGCTCACCGATATATATATGTACATATGTATGTATATATGTATATATATATACATATATACATATATGTATATATGTGTATTTATATATGTGTATATATACACATATGTACATATATATGTATATGCTACGCATTTGTAAAAAAAACAAGTGTAAGATAAAGAAAATATGAATTTCTACCAAGTGTTTCCTTTCAAAAGAACAAACTTGTCTGAAACAATGTTGGATGTGATCTGTTCTCTATAGGTGTATGTTAAGGCATGTATTATGAGGTTGTGTATCATGGCAAACAGGAAGAAAACACGTTTTCTTTTTTTTCTTAAGTTTATTAGTGTGTCAGGGTTCCCACGTAGGAGAAAAAAAAAAGTTCCATCTTTCTTTAGTTGGCAGTTATTTACAGCACACATGACTTGATTATCGTGATATAATGAAGAGTGGCGATGCGATTTTGAGTCATCTACCTGCAAAAATTGAGAAAAACTTAACATTTGGCAACTTGGTAGAATTCTATGACATGTGAGCCTAAAATTGTGGATACATGTGCTTTTTTTCCAACGTCATGGTGCTTTTTTAAGTCAGAAACTACTGTCAAGTAAAGCACTACAATTTAGATGAAAAATTATGAAACCAAGCTTTAGGAAGGAAACTTTGTGTTTTGTGCTTTTTTAAATGCTCAAAACACTATTACAAGTGCTATGCAACATCAACCAGGTGATTAGTGAGATGCCACTTTGTGTGTCCCAACTTGTTATTGTGAGGGAAAATGTGTCATGTGTTTTGTACAGGCAGTAACCTGATGATAACATCTTTTTTTTAAAAAAAAAAACCTTGTAATTCAGATATAAAATCAATACTAAAATATCTCTTTACCAATATGCAATGCTCACAGACTCTTCTATGTCCATCAAGGGTTAAGGGCTTATTATTACCAGTCCGTACCATTTAAATAGCAAACCAAACAGGAAGGTCCTGGCACTGATGTACCAAGTAAAATATCAGAAAACAATCAATCAATCAAAATTGTAATTTACAAATATTACTAAATAGAACATTGTTACAATGTATAAGATTTACGTTAAAATGTAGTTGTTATTTGTCAATTTTATTTGTCGATTTTTTTATTTTTTTTTATAATTAGCTTTGAAATTGCAAGGGAAAAACAAAGATCATTTACAACTAAACATTTTTATAGTTGCATGTTACTCAGTTTAAAACCCTTCGTAAGATATATACATATGTACAAATATATGAAACAAAACAATATTTACTACAGATGCTATACACATTGTGATTTTTAGTTGATCGTTTTTGTAAAGCAGTTTAAAAAAAATAACAAAATACCAGCAGATAAAAACATGGAGAGGTCTAAGCTCATAAAATGAATGGTTTCAGGTTTGTCTTGAAATTCTCCGTTTTGTCAACTTTATATTGTTACAGACTCTATATGTTAGTGACAGTACTTTTGCTGCAAATCGTGGGAACCCTGTTTCAACTTCCCGTGCACCAACTTCAGCTTCGCCCTTTGCACAACATGCACTACAACTGATGTCACAAACACACGCAGACTTGAGTCCACCATCATAGTTGCGGTGTTTCCCACTTCTACAGCCTTCTAGAGTGTGTTTTGTTTCCAATATGTGGGGCGCACATTTTTTCTCTTCCTGCTGGATGAAGCCAGAGCAGGAAACTTTTTTTTTTTGGTTTGTTTGCTTGCGGGCAGTTTTTGCCCAGAACCACTTTTGCATTTTAAATGTGTTACTACAACAAGTGATTGTACTGTTGTGTATTGTTAAGTAGGAGACATGATATGTATCCATATTTTAAATAAAGCATTTCAGGGTTTTAATGTGCGTATGACTGAGCAGCAAGCTTCTCTTATTTTACTGATCGGAACGTGCAAAGGTCTATGAACAGTCATAGTTTTTCGGTTTGGTCCTTTTGCAGGGGTTGCCACAGCGAATCAATGTTTTCCATCTCCCACTATTCTCTGTATTTTCTACTCTTGACTCCAACTACCTCCATGTCCTCCCTCACTTCATCCATTAATCTCCATCATTTTCCAACCAACAACCCACTTTCCCTCCTCCCAACCTGTCCAAACATGTCCTAAACATGTGCTGAACCAGTCCTGTCCATCCTTGTCACAGATCAATTGCTGGGCAGCAGAATTTTTTCATGTGGTTTCCAGCATGTTGGCATTTTATATTCATTTTATTAGAATCTTTGTATGAATTATTTTGGTACAAGTGACAATTATGGGATTGATAAAAGGGGACGCTGTGATTCAATTAGTTAAATGATTGGGTTGGTTGGGTGGAAAATTATTTTAACTGTTCATCACTGTCTTAACACAAAGACAATTTAACTTGCGCAAAAGAGGGAAAAGTAAAACTCCTTCTCATTCTGTAATTGTGATTCACAACACTGTATATAAATCAGTGCTTCTCAATTTTTTTCTGTTAGCTCCCCCCTAGCAAGAAGAAAACAATTTGTGCCCCCCGTCCCCACCACCTACTCTCGGCCACAACTATAAATAATAGCATTTGTCTATAAAATAGTTCTAGGTTCACGTCGTATCCTTGTTAACAAAAAGAATATTTTTTTGCTGGAGGGGAGACTTAGAACAGAAAAATCCTTAATTGGCTGCTGCAATGTTTGTGCTTTCTCTGTGTATATTTATGGCTTTCCTGAAACAAATATTTAATATTGGGGATTCGGTTAACTGTTCACTGTAGGGAAAAAGTGTCAGGAGTGATTTCTGATAGAAGAGAGTCAGTTAGGGTGAAGGGAAAGGTTTATAGGACAGTTGTGAGACCAA
The DNA here is from genome assembly GCA_016785265.1 of Paraplagusia blochii. Classification (NCBI taxonomy): domain Eukaryota; kingdom Metazoa; phylum Chordata; class Actinopteri; order Pleuronectiformes; family Cynoglossidae; genus Paraplagusia; species Paraplagusia blochii. Next base: position 25,421 of record JAFBJS010000117.1, read on the forward strand.
CCATGATGGGTTGATGAGAGACACTAGGAATAGGTAGAAGACAAGAGGCAGAACTGGAGGTGGAGGAGTTAAAGATGCTGAGATTCTCTTTAGGAGACACAAGGATGGACAGGATCAGGAATGAGGTGATTAGAGGGACAACACAGACAGGGAGGTTTGGAGAAAAAGCTAGAGAAGACAGATTGAGATGGTTTGGACTGTTCAGAGGAGGGACAGTGATTATGTTTGAGTAGGAATGATCCTAGAGATTGAGATAGGAGATCAGATAGGAGACAAAGAGGAAATTGATGGACACTGTGAGGGAGGACATGGAGGTAGTTAGGGAGTCAAGAGTAGAAAATACGGAGATGTCCTGCTGATTGAAAGCCTTCCCTGTATAGTGTGTAGCCAAATAAAAAGATCAACTCTCATTTTTCTTCAACCTTTATTTATCAAACAATTCTTTTTCATTCAAAAAGACATGAATTTATTCATTATCAGTTTTTCCATTATCCCTGCCTGTGTGATTCATACTGCAGCCACAGCAGCTACATGAAGGTTAGCCATGTCTCACAACTGTCAGTAACACTGGTGCCTACAGACAGGCTCTGGCTACAGTTTTGATTACGATGAAACACATAGATCAGTGAGACAGTTCGGAGTTAAACTAAAAGGAACCTGTAACACTCTGTGGTCCTCGTGTCTGAAGTAACTGTTTGAGCAGATTGTTGACTCCTTCAACAGGACGTAACCCTTTAATCTACAATTCCTTTTCACTATTGACTTCACTTTAAGTTCTGTTTCAGTGTCGATGATTATGTGCCTAGCAGGAATTATTATTATTATTCTTTGTGAATTATCCAGTGTGTCGCCACAGATGTTGCCTTTTTGTCTTAGCAAACAACACATTGGGTTGAAAAGAAAACAGTGCGTAGAAACAACATCAAGGCAGGAGTTTGGTAAAAAATAAATGATACATCAAACCTTCTGTAGTCCAACCCCGCAATGAAAAAAAAAAAAAAAACATTTCTTAAATGACAAATACTTGTCTGGGCATATTTCTGCAATTTTCACCAATCACCCATTTGATCTTCACACTGTCTCTGTTCAGTAGTTGAAGTTCATACACAGTACTGTACATAAAAACATCAGAGATATTTTAGATAATGTTGTTTTGCGATTTCCTGTGATGTAAATCCAGTCATCCTGTTTACAATAATCTTAAATGTTCAGAGTTATAATCATCCCACCAATAGAGACGCTATAGGAAAATTGATGGAGTGTTTTTGCATCACGGCTGGAATTAAATCTCATCCTCCTCAGAGCTAAATGTGTAAAATAAGTATGCCAACAGAGACTTCTCCACATAAATAAAGATTGGGTGTTTTTTTCTTTTAAAGACTACGGCAAATAAGTGTAAACAAGTGCAGCTGAGCATCACCTTCATGGATTTGTCACCTTTTCACAGCACAGAAATAAAATTGATCATTTATGAGAACGGCTGTTAGCAACAAGACAGGTCTTTCCAGACAGACGTCTTCGTGCTGCTCCTCTGACATTTTCACGAGTCTTTGATTCCTAAACCGTACACTTTATTTATCATAAACCATCATGATCTAATTTGCAATTATAGGATTATCCTCATTTGCTAATTTAATGAATAGTAAAAATAAATGTGTTTTAATATTTTTTTCTAAAAGGATATTAAGTAAATCATGTGTTAGAATGTAAAGACTATATAAATCAAAAGAAAGGGTGATAAGAGAAAAATTTAAGAAATCCCTGCATTTACGTGTATGTCAGGACGCACTCTTTGGAACATCGTATAAAAAAAACAAATGAAACCAAAGCAGCAGCAGCAGTAGCTACATATTTTCTGAGTGTGGGCTGTGTTTATTGTCGTTGTCGTAGAGTTGTAGATTTTTCACTTGTTTTCGCTGTGTGGACACTGATCACTCGACTGCATCGCAAGGATGGGATGAAATAGGTCAGGGGGGGAAAAAAGGTTTGGAGCCGTCACAACTTTTGGAGAAGTTGACTTTAAACGTTTAGTACAGGAAGGAGTCATACATGAAATACTGTGTTTGGAGATTTAAGGCAATGCTGGTTATTTATCACCAAATATTCAAGAGTTTTTTAAGGAGCTTCTGTTCATGCAGATAAGTGAAGCTGGTGATTACCACGAACTGCTGACTCACTGCTCTGTGAACACAGTGTGGCGACACGTTAATACCATGTAAAATGTAAAACACTGGGAATGTGACAGATCAAACACAGAACAGACGACGCAATTTCCATGTCCAGGCTCTTGAACAAAAGTTGATCAACACAGTGGAGGAACAGACAGAGAAAGAGAGAGAGGGACAGAGAGACGGGGGTGAAAAAAAAAACCTGGTGGTTTGAATTTGATTGATGGTGTGGAGCGCTTCAGTCGTTGATCAGGGCCAAGATCATGCTGCAACAACAAGAAAAGTGAAAGAAAAGTGTTAACACATGCTGCCACTTTACAAGGAAAATGCTGATCTTTGAGAAATCCAGAAAAGACCGTCTCTGAGGGCAGCGTTATTGAATTACAAAACCTTTCTGGCCACAAATGGAGTTACCATCTTTGTCTAATGATATTTACTGTCTTCTTTTTTTGGCTATGTTGCTGTTTTTTTCTGCCTACCATACATTATTGCTGACCATCCTTTCATGATCAACTGCAGGTTCAATAAGACAACATTATTATTACTTTGACAAAATTTTACACATTACCTTTAAAATGCTTTGCTGTGCAGGCTTCAACGCTTTACAATTTAACTGTAAACTTGGCCAAAAGTACATTAAGCCAGTGTTCCCCAACCTTTTTTGTGCTACGGACCAGTTAAATGTGTCGTTAGGTTGTGGCAGATAAATACCCCTTAATAAAATTTAATTTACGATGTTCTGAAATATTTTCCTACCTGTAAAATCTTCCTACCCAAAATGAACTGTGCATAAACACAACAAGGATTTCTAAAGTGCACACAGCCTATAACTTTCTGCTACTGGTATACAAGGTTAGAATCTTGTATCAATGACTCTGCGTCATTTTCAGCTTATTGTTTTTGTCTTCAGAAAAAATATTTCCTAATCAAATATAGTTGCAGTATTGATGATGGAATCCTAGCCATTCTATTGTCTACAGTTCTTTTGTTGATATGTGTATGGATCAAGTGGAAGTAATAGCCTGATGGGGCCAAAAGGAAACATTATTTCTATGTGGCCCGGCACCAATTCACCCGCGGACCGGTTCTGGTCCCCGGCCCAGTGGTTGGGGACCATTGCATTAGACAATGTTACACTTACTTGTACAAATAAATGAAGAAGCAGAGCAGATGATAACCCAGTTTAATCATCGCCTCCTTCATGTGGGACTTGAGCTGACCTCGGTTGTGGATCTCAGTCGGGTCAAACACACCCATGTTTCCCATGGGAACTTTCAGGTACCTGCAGAGATAGAAACAAAAAAGAATTTAAGGGAAGAGATGACCAGGAGTCACAGTTTGGTTTCATTAAAAAAAAAAATCCAGACGCCCTGACTCTTCTTAGTTGGTGTTTGTCAAAAACGCACCTGTAAATGTCCCAGGCTGCTACAGGCAGGTTGAGGAGAAAGACAAACCAGTGCATGGAGACTAACATCAGGACAGTGGAGAGACACTGACCAATCATCTCTGGAATCACCCACTGGACATCAGACACATGAAACAGAAATGTGAGTTAACATCCAGAAGTAAAATTCTAGCTGTTGTGGATCAAAACTCTTCCTGCTCACTCGACATGACAGTCACTGTCAACAGGGTTAACTGGGAAAAAGCCAAATGCATGATAAGAACAAGGAAATATTTGTATTCTTGTGGGAGTGTGTTGACTTACTTTGTTCAGTTTGGAACAGCAGGCTCTGGCATTGATGTAGTCACATTCTAGATCAGATAAGGTGATAATCTGGACTTTTAGTTAAGGAATTCATTCTGTAAACAGTGTTTCAACACATCAGTGTGGGTGTTTTACATGTTGAATAGTAGCCAGAAGTCGATTTGATCAGGTTTCACAAGTTAGTCTATTAAACCGAATGTGTTATTCGTTACAGAGTAAAACTTGTGTTAAGGAAACGTTTCAACCGACCATTCAAGAATATGTTGCATTTGCCTTCACGAATCGCCAAAAGTACCTGTGTTATAGGGAGGGAATTGTTTACCGGATGACAGAAAAACAACGACAGATTAATAGAATATGAAGACCGTCGAAAACTGGTTCCAAGCAGAGTCGACCATGAAGAGATAGTTCGTATTCACCGTGAGACTAGAATAAAGATCCAGTCTGTATTAATGTTTCATGGTCACTCACCGGCTCGACATTACAGTTCACACCGGCCTCACCTACACATAAAGAAACGCTGTTAAGCCTGGACCCTGGAAAAAAAACATGTTACGTCTTCGCGGGCGCAAAGTCCGCTAAACACTCTAAGTGGGCTGTTATTAATGTAAAGGATACAAAGTAAACGGAGAGGAAAATCAAAGCGCAGCAGTCCACAAGTGACAGGATAAACACTACCGCCTCCATTTTCTTCTTCCGTCTATGAATCACTGCCACTTCCGGTCAGCGCTTTGCGGGAGCTAAGGTTATCAGCTAGGTGCTGCCGCCTAACGGATTGGGGCAACAGTACAACAAGGACAAACAAGAACCGCCAAAAATGAACTTGCTTTAATAATTTAAAAAAATAGGGCAAAAAATATAAAATAAAGAGTGTATCAATACTTCAAAGGATTAAAGATACCTTTTTATTCTCACAGCGGTCTGCACGTCGTCCACTTCCAAAGGAACAAGCCGAGAATCACCAGGACGCTGGATAGAAAAGATGGTTAGCGTGACAATCATGGCAATTCAAGGGGCAATCATGGCAATTTCAAAGGTAAATAAATTATTTAACGCTGCAAAAGGCCTGTACAGCATAGCAGTTCAAGATAGCTGTTACGTTACGTTACAATACGTTATTCATTTTAACTAGTTATTGCTAAATTAAATATAAGAATGTAATACTCCACTCACTTGAATGTCACCCATTTACCTTATTCTTCGTATGTATTCTTCGCAAATCACATATATATATATATATATATATATATATTTATATATATATATTTATATATATTTATATATATATAAATGACCATGTTATACCGTTTATCACCACTAGATGGAATTAAACCGCCAGGACATGTGTAATCGGCACAGTTCTGCTATTCAATTGCTGATGAGGATTAAATGGGTGTCATATTGACACAAAAGGGAGCAAAATAATAGCTGCACAACCAACTGCGGCACTTCCAGTGGCTGCAGCTGCCACACTCTGTGCTTATACAATAGTTGTTTGATTATCATCAGGTTCTTACACGTTTATACAAACAAACATTTAGTAGAACATGCTTAATCTAGTGAAATCGATCTCACCTACAAATCGTACGCATACTGTGGCTTTGGGAACACACTGCCATCGTCTGGCCAAAAACTCACATGTGAACAAGCAACACCATGTTACCCCAAAAAAGTGGCATAAATACTGGAAACATATTATAATTTATTCTTCTCCTTTCGGCTTATCCCGTTTTTCAGGGGTTGCCACAGCGAGTCAACAATTTCCATCTCACTCTGTCCACTGTATCCTCCACTCTAACTCCAACCACCTCCATGTCCTCCCTCACCACATCCATAAATCTCCTCTTTGGCCTTCCTCCTCATCTCTTACCTGGTAGCTCCATCTCTAGGATCATTCTTCTCCCAATATAACCACTGTCCCTTCTCTGAACATGTCCAAAACATCTTAATCTGGCTTCTCTAGCTTTTTCTCCAAACCTTCCTGTCTGTGTTGTCCTCCTGATGACCTCATTAAACACATCAGTGTTCCTGTGTTGTTTTCTTTAGCTCATTTTCAATCACCTACTACTAGTGCGGGTCACTTGAGGTCCGGTCCAAGTGATGCCTTTGATCTACAGGTAGGTCATTTTACAGATTACACATTATTAACGTTACAAAAGAGTTTGTTAGTGTTTGTTAGTGAGAGTTTATCCTTTCTCTGGATGAGGCCTGAGGGATAACTGTTAAGACAACAAACAAAATGAACTAAAAGGAAAACAATGGCAGGGACAAGAGTCAACAAGAGGAATGTTTGTCCCAACGTGCGACTAGTTTTGTTATGAAAACTTCCGGCAAACCCTTAGGGCAGCGGCATCTGGAGGGTTCGAATCCACCTATGGCCAGGTTACTGTTCACTTTGGTGATGGATTAAAAGCAGAGTTCACATTTCTTTATGTACAGTGGTGTGGATCACAATGTCACAATGACAAGGAGTTTGCTTTCCTTTTTTTTTTTTTCGCTTTTCCTATGTTGGTTGTTTCAGGGGGACGCCCCATTGTTCCATTTTACATTCTCCTCCACCTTTAAAAACTTTATTTGTACATTTTCTTCACTCCCCATGTCCTCCTTAACTCATCATCCACAACGTGTACATGTTATTAAATTCACATAGAGCAAGGATAAGTTAATCTCACAGATTTATAGTTAAGAAAATATATAATATACTGGTACTGGAGTAAAAATGTTTTCAATACAGGTGTGAACTCAGTTATTATACCTCCAGAGCAGCTCTGTCAACATGTTAAAATTGTAGATCACATCATATAATGCAATAAAACCAGAATGGTGTCCAGATCTGTGAAAGCAAGAAGACTTAAATCATACTCCCATATTTGCGTTTTCATTTTTTTGTTGTAAATGGAAGAAAACAGTGTTATAAAAGCAGTTTTATGATTTTGTTTTTCTTCCTGTACAACACACTTTGGAAAAATATTAAATATGATCTGTTTTGTAAATCGTAGACCTTAAGACTTCACCTTTAAGGAGATAAAATCATCACATTTCCTGTTTTTTCTATGATCAGAAATGCGACAATAAATTCGCATGATTATTAAGCTTGTTGCTATGTGGTTTATAGCGCTTACAGGTGAAACATTTTTGTAATGACAGCTGTTCTTGACTCACCTGCTGACAGTTGTAGAGTAGTGGGCAGGGCTGCAGGGGATAATGTGAGCATGGTGAATTTCCAATGAGGAAGCGCAAGACGTTTGTTTTTTTTCTTCTTTTTTTTCTCTTTGCCTTGGGAGGATGTTTAAAAGAGAGAGTATCAGTCTGTCAGCGGAGAAACAGCAGTGAGAGGTCGGGGAGAGACGAGTGAAGTCACAGGCCAGATGATCTGATGACAGGGATATGGCAGGGAATATTCCTCACATCTTTTTTTATTTCACAGCTTTTTCTATTATCTTAGAAACGGGACATGCCACTGAGGAGGCTCATCAGATAATGGAGGCCACGGCCCCTGGAGATTTAATTATCAGTGGAATCTTCAACATCCATGAAGACGTGGACAAAAAAAGGGACACTTTTGAACCCAATCCTCCGAGGTGCATCAGGTGAGACCAACTAGTTGAACACAATAACAAGGACTGGATTTGTTTGGTGTTTATCACCAACAATGTCATCATGGTGAGAAAACTCAGTGTAGAAGCAAAGCTTTGTTAAAAATAAAGATGTTGATTATTGTTTGGATAAAGTTATGAAACTTTTATGGAAATTAAAATGTGGATAGAATCATATGTATCATTCCATTTTTATTTTTGTTTCCTACATCACTGAATGAGATACATTTACATAACGTCATTCAAATCTTATTCAAATTAGAAAATGTATTTAGATCTAAATTTAAATATATAATTACATAACAATAATATAATTTAATGGCTCCACATGGATAGATAGATAGATAGATAGATAGATAGATAGATAGATAGATAGACAGACAGACAGACAGACAGGCAGAAAGACAGACAGACAGACAGACATTGAGTTTGATCATTGCCATCCACGTTCTGTTTTCTTTGTTTATCCAGAGGATGGCATCAAGTTCACGCTGCTTTTCTTTCACTTCTTCCATTTACAGGTTTCATGTGAGAGGAATATCAAGGTCTCTGGTGATGATCAGCGCCATTGAGATGATGAACCAGTCACCTCAGCTACGTGATGTCAACGTCACTCTGGGTTACAAGATCTTTGACTCCTGCTCCGACGCCAGCACAGCTCTGAGGGTCACAGAGTCGTTCCTGCACAGCACTAGTCAGCCCACTGTGGCTGTAATTGGTGGCTCTATTTCAGAAATATCCATCGCCATCGCTAGGCAACTGACACTCCATATGATTCCACAAGTAAGTTTGCAGACAGAAGAGGAAAATGCAAATGTTTCATGAGAGCACTATTTGACCATGCAAGTGAGGCGGGGAAGCATGTTTACAAGAGCAGGTGATAAAAATAAGCAAACATGTCATTGTTGAACCCAGGGTGTCAGCTAATGTATAACAAACATTAGAGGAGTCGCTGTTCCAACGTAAAGAAGCACATCGATTTTACTGTGTTCCTAATCGTTAATGCAAACTGATCGCAGTCTGGCCCTTTAGTTACAGATACAATGATCCCTCGTGTTCCAAGACCAAGATAGCAACATAAATAATATTATATAACCGGGTGGGCCGTCAGGGCCAGCTAAGCCTTCTCTGCTGGCCTAAACATACTCAAAAACATAAATATTTATTTAACATAAATATCATAAATATTTTTACATAAAATTGTATTATCATTATTATTTCATTAATATAAAAAAAAAATTACATTTAAAGAGTTGGGTAAAAACTTTGTATCCAATCATATTTCAGCTAGCTAGTGTCCCATAAAATCTGCCAGTGCCTTCGGAATCAAAAATGAAGGCTCTGCGCTGCAAGTGAATTGACAGTCCGTTGAGTTTATAGCGCTCAGACCATTTTCAGCCCTAACATAGATGGCAAAACATACGTGTCCCATGATTGGATAAGCTCTCCTGGGAGTCTGACAATGTTATTTGGTATAATGTTAAGATAATGTTGTTTCCAGATTCAATTTTCCAAAAAAATTCAACATCTATTCACTGGCGGCACTTGAAGACTGGCTAGCCTGCAGTTTGCGGTTGCTTTGGGCTCTGGCCACTAGGGGGCCCAGTTTATTTGCTGCAAGGTGATAGGGTGAGGGGCCCTAGCAATTTCTTGGTAGGGGCTCCAGGAGACCCTAGCACCACCCTGACATTTAATACATGGAGAATGGGACATTTTTGCAGTTTATTTTTTCAATAAATTCAGTCTGGCCGGTGACTTCATGCCAGTTTTTCATTGGTGCCCACTGTGAAATTGAGTTTGACACCCCTAAGCTGGGCAGTAACCACACTGTTCCAAGGTGCCAGCAACTAAGCAGCTAGTGGAATCAAACCTGACGCTTTGTGGACCAAAGTCTACTTCCTTACCCGCTAGGTCACCACACTTCAATTATTATTATTGTTATTATTATTGATATTATTGTTATTATTATTATTATCACAGACAGGTGTAACCTTATCAATTTTTCTTTTTCTTCAGATCAGCTACTCATCAACTGCTGTCATCCTTAGTGACAAAAGCCGCTATCCTGCCTTCATGAGAACAATCCCTAATGACAAACATCAAACTGCAGGCATGGCCAGACTGTGCCACATCAATGGGTGGAACTGGGTGGGAATAATCATCACCGACGGAGACTACGGCCGGTCAGCTCTGGACGAGTTTGTGACCCAGGCCAATGAAATGGGCATTTGTGTTGCCTTCAGATTGGTCGTCCCTCAGTCTGTCTCCAGTGCAGAGATTTTCACTGAAATCCAAGTCATTGCCTCCACTATCCTCAAAAATCCAAAGGTGCAGGTCATTGTGGCCTTCTGCAAGTCATCGCACATGAGATACATCTTTGAGGAGTTGAAGACTCAGGTTCTGGATGCTGGAGAAAGCACAGAGACAATGAGAAGAATTTGGTTGGCCAGTGACAGCTGGGCCACCTCCACCTATGTAATGAAGGATTTAAACCTGATGGATGTAGGTCACATTGTGGGCTTCACCTACAAAAGCGGAGACGTGTCAACTATCAAGGAATACATGGACAAGCTGGAGAAATCTGCAAATGAATATGCAAAGAACAATCCCTTCCTGCAGGAGTTCTTCAGCCTGTATTCTGCCAAAGGTCTAGGAACGTCTGATGTAGTGAAAATCCTGAAGCGACACATTCATGGCGACGTTGTCTTCAGTACTGAGATGGCAGTGAGTGCAATCTCAAAGGCTGTTGCTTCCATCTGCAGGAACAGAGACTGCAAAAGACCAGACGCTGTCCAACCTTGGGAGGTATTTCTAAAAACAAATGCCTGCATGTGATGTGTCGACCCGAGTTAACTTACCACCAGAACTTACCATATATACACACATATATATATATGTATATATACATTTGCCGTATATACCGTTTGCTAACAGTTACAGTTACAGTGCAGCTGTTGTGCTGTGATTGTGGTTGAAAGGTCTGCAAGACGACAGTTGTACAAAAGTTTTGATTTTTGATTGTGGCTGCATTTCACGGTCACTGATATGAAGTCATTTAAAGAAACAAAGAAATCAAACACCTTCATGACTGGGTATTTGGCCTCCGACAATCAGAAGGTTGTGCTGATTTCATCCAGATTTCCATTCTATATTTAATGGATGTTTGCTCGGATAACAGGTCAATGTCACATTAACTGTGATAACAGAGTATGTAGTGGTTTTTTTTTACAACTGTAGGTGCCTGCTGCACGCCAGCCCACCTTTTGATGTCCGGCTGCAGACAGTGTCAACAGTGAATTTCCACGGGAATAGAAACGCTCTGCAAATCCTTTGTTGACACTATTTCCACCCGATTGAACACTGGTGCACGGAAGAAAAACACATTTGAGGCAGCGCCTACATCAGCAACATCTTCATTTTAGGGAATGTATTCAGTATTTGTTTCACTCCATTTTGTGACTGTCATACGTACTAAAGTACTATACCTATTAAGACCATCCTCAGACAGAAGACCAAACATTGAACTGTGTCGACTCAAATCATCAAATTGATTTTCTTTGTAGTGTCATATTGAGAGACAAAATCTGTTGCTATCTTCTTAGCAACCAAGAGCCCTTTTTAACATGGGCTCTAATGAGTCGGACAGAGCAATTTCAGAGGAGGAGTCATCTGAGTCTGTGGCTGTTTGGGCTACAATAATGTGAACATTAAATGTGTTATATAGGTGTGGTTGAGCTGCTACAGATTTGGAGTTTAATGTTTGTTGAACCTAAAAACGTGATTATGATGGATTTCCATAGGTATGGGTTACTGGATATTATTATTACTGTTACTAAGGCTTTTAATCGTAATTATTTGATCAATTCTTTGAGTCAGAAAGGTTTAATAAAACTGTAGCGTTGCAGATTGATGAATAACAACATGGTTCCCAACCCTGCAGTTGCTGGAAGCTCTGTGGATGGAGGAGTTCACACTCAAGGGTGGAGTGTACAAGTTCGACAGCAAGGGTGACATCAACTTGGGTTACGATGTGATGAAGTGGACGTTCTACGAAGGGAAAGCCTATGTGAATGACATCGTGGCGGAATACCAACCTCATGACTCCAGCTTCACCTACACCTCCAACAGCCTCACCCAAGAGTTCATAGACCTGAAGGTAAGCTCTCACAGGCATCTTTCATGACTGAAATAATACGACAATTCATAGAGAAGAGCGTTCGGTGCAGTGAGTTTGATAATCTTGGTTTGGTCGTCCACAGAACATCACTTCAAAGTGTTCCAACAGCTGTGTTCCTGGAGAGTTCAAGAAAACAGCAGAGGGTCAGCACACCTGCTGTTATGAATGTATCAACTGTACTGAGAACTACTATTCCAACTCCACAGGTAACAACTGCAAGCTTACCTTTTTCTCTCAGGGCTTCAGGTTCTAATCCACCAGCTGCCAGGTTGCCACCGAGGTGCTGTGGTCATAGCACCATCCCGACCCGTAAAACTTCCTATGGGCTAACCCCCACGGGAAGGCTAACAGCTGCCCCTGCGACCTGGCAACATACAAGCAGAAGAAGTTTGTTCATATGCCACGATCAAGATGTAACACACATGATGTATTTATCGTGCAATTATTTATTAGATTAAAGATTAAATTACTTTTTTTGTCATTGTGACATTGTGATTCACATCACAGCGCACAACGAAATTTGGCCTCTGCATTTAACCCATCATCAAAGTGAGCAGCGGGCAGCTAATGAGCAGTGCGTAGGGAGGATACCATGCTCAGGGCATCTCAGCGGTAAATTGGCGGTAGGGGGATTCAAACCGGGGGCCTTGCGGACCCAAGTCCGCTTCCTTAACCACTAGGCCACTGCCCTGTCTTATTTTTATTGAGACAAAAATATTAGTTTTTTTTCCTTCGATAATGAAAATCTGATTACACGATGCCTGGGTTTTACCAGATTTGATGGAACGGCAAATAGGGTTCTTTTACCTTGTGGGTGCACGTATCAATAGCGGTCTATATCGGTATTAAAAAAATTAACTTTATACTTTATACTTTTTTTTTGGCAAAAGTTTATATCGAACATGCCTACATAAGATACAAAACAATACATTTAATTTCTCAATTTGCTCCTTTTCTAGCTGCTCTGTTTGATACCTGCCTTGAGTTTGAAAATCCTTTTCATAATTAAGACCCTTAATATAATATTTTGGGGTCTTTATACAGATGTCATAGCAGTGAAGCCTGGTACTTTGGGCTGTTGAGACACCGGTCAATAAACACAACCTGAATATAGAATCCAAACCATGCTAGCAAACAAGTCCCGTCACCCGCGTCTTTATCCCCACAGACATGGACCAGTGCCACAGCTGTGACACCAGCAAAGAGTGGTCAGCAGAGGGCAGCTCCAGCTGTACGCTCAAACAGCTCCTCTACTTCTCCTGGCAGAACGGCTTTGCCATCGTGCTGGTCAGCTTTGCCGCCCTGGGCATCCTCCTGACCCTTATGACCTCAGCCCTGTTCCTGCACCAGCGGAACACTCCTGTAGTAAAGGCTGCCGGAGGGCCCCTGAGCCAAGTCATCCTGTTCTCCCTGGTCATTAGTAATATCAGTGCCATACTGTTCGTGGGCACACCCAGGAGTTTACAGTGCAAGGCCCGTCAAGTGCTGTTTGGGATGAGCTTCACTCTGTGTGTCTCCTGCATCCTGGTCAAGTCCCTACAGATCCTCCTGGCCTTCCAGTTTAACCCGGCGATGCAGCACGTTCTGCGGAAGCTCTTTCACCCTTATGTCATCGTCAGCCTGTGCGTGGCAGGACAAGCCATTATCTGCATCTGCTGGCTGGTCCTAAAAAGCCCTTTCAATGAAACTATCCAGCAGCCATCATCTCTGCTGGAGGACTGCAACGAGGGTTCGTACCTGTGCTTTGGGGTGATGTTGGGATACATCGCTCTCCTCGCCTTTGTGTGTTTCATCTGTGCTTTCAAAGGACGCAAGCTTCCACAGTACTACAACGAGGCCAAGTTCATCACCTTCAGCATGCTGCTCTACCTCATCTCCTGGATGCTTTTCATCCCTGTCTACGTCAACACCACGGGACAGTACCTGTCCGCCGTGGAGATGGTGGTCATTCTCCTTTCCAATTATGGCATTCTCTGCTGTCACTTCTTTACCAAGTGCTACGTCATCCTTTTCAAGAAGGAGCAAAATACCCAGACTGCTTTCCGGCAGAATCTCTATGAGTACTCCAGCAAATCGTCCCTCTCTATGGCCGGGTCTGGGAATCACGTGCCAGAGAAAAATCCCGGTGACATCAACTTCATCAGTGCTTCATCACTCAATGCACCCGTGCCCTGTCCTGACATGACAATGTCTGGATTCCCTCATTTCTCCAGAGGCGTAGTCAGACGAAACATCGATCGTAGGAGCAGTATTTAAAAAAAACCCTCATCGGAAAAGACCTCAGGAATTTCCATCTAAGGACTGGATTATTATTTATCTCTGGGAACCAACATTTGTCTCACTGATAAGACATTATGTATACAGCACTGACCAAAATACTACACCCTGTCCATTTTTTTACTTTGGAATATAATGTGGATCACAAAAGGTAAGTGGTCCAAGACCTCCCTACTCACTGGCTTCATGTTATACCTAGCCACTCTGTCATGGACTACCCCGTTCCCCTGTTCGGGGACGTCACTTCAGTCCCAGAACAGCCCACGTTCTATTTTCTGCTCCTTTTGGTTTTAAGTCAAGTGAAGTTATTTGGGAGTTTTGTGTTTCCAACCAGAATTAAGAAATGAGTCCCATCTTCAGGCCAACTCTTACCCATACACTGGTAAATGGGGGGGGGTTACATTAGCATGGGTGTTTTAACTGTTTTGACCAGTGACTCTCAACTGGTGGGTTGCAACTAGGGCTGGGTATTGATTCAAATTTTCTAAATCGATTCGATTCACGAGGGTTCGATTCGATGCAATTCACGATTCGCTTCGGTTTTTGATTCAGATTTTGTCATATCAATTATAGTTCGGTACCAACGTTATTCTCAGAAGAATCAAAGCTAAAATTGAAACTTAATCCATTTGCTA
>JAFBJS010000117.1:40648-51587 GCA_016785265.1 Paraplagusia blochii
AAATCGATTAAAATCGATTAATCGATTTTTTTAACCCAGCCCTAGTTGCAACCCAAAAGTGTATCGCCGACCCATTTACAGTGGGTTGTAGGTCTAGGCCGGGGGAGTTAAAATGTTTTGAAAGACATATATATAAAATAAATAAATTATGTATTTATTATAATAAATGTAACTGCCAGAACAATTTAATAAGTAATCTGTAAGAGTGAAGTTTTACTGAATTATATTAAATATATTTGCAAAGTTTTTTTTCTCAGTCGCAGCTCATCATTAAGGGTTGATGATGGGTCCTGGAGCCGGACCAGTTGAGAACCACTGGTTTAGACCATCTGCACTGATGACCAGTGACTTTTAAGTTTAAGCCAAATGTCATTATGTAAATAAAAATGTTATATTTTGATAAATACTGTATTTTTTAGACTATAAGTTGCACAAGCTAGCTGAAGTGTCCCTTTGCATCTGTCAAACATGAATTTTTAACTATCTGTTATAATAAGTTGCCAACCCAGTCAAAAGGGTACAAATTAGAAAAATACGGTACTTATTTTTTCTCTCAGGGATATATCCATTCAAATCAGTGTTTTACAAAAAATATATTCAATGAAATATAACAATCTCATATAGTTAGAATTGACTTATTTCTGTTTCGTTGAAAACAATGTTAATATACTGGCAGGAATGCAGGACAGACACATTAAAAAGATGTGTTTTTTCAAAGTTGTCTGCCGCCACCTAGCAGATAGTATTCAATTGTTCCAGTTTTGTTGCTTTGACAACAGAAGAAAAAATATATATTCATGTACATGGTATCTCACATCACACTAGTTTTTTTTTTATGGCACTGTGGTTAGGAATCACTAGTGTAAAAGTGGCTTTTTTGCAGAATAAGCTCAAGTATTGTTTATATAATATGTGTATATTTATTATGTTAGGGAATTATTTGTGCAAAAAATGTATTAATTATTTCTCAGGCATATTACGCAGATTCAACTGATTTTACGGCATTATGGACTTCTGTACGCACAAAAGCTGTGACTTTGTTTATGAAATATTGATGTGAAAAAATTTAAATCCTCCTCTGTACGTTTCTATGGATAAAAGCGTCTGCTGAATGTAGAAATGTACATGTAAACTGCACTAACAAATAGTTGTTGAATTATATGTTTGTAAGAGTATATGTGAGTACGAGAGTGAATGTTTTTTTTATCCTATTGTCCTATTACCCTATTGAATGAATCGAAGATTAAACGACTAAATTCATGTCTCTTTCTGTGTTTAGTCAACAACCACATGTTATGTTTTACAAAGGAAAAAACGGAAAAATTCATATGTAAGTTAAAAAAAAAAAATTAATGTGCTTAAATGATATGAGTAGAGTTTGCTGCTGAATGTGCCTGGGATATGATTCCTCTTAAGGTAAACTACTGGGAGAAATTGTTTAGCAATCAGTTCAGGTCTGTAGTATATCGTACAGAAATTAATATATTGCTCAATAGAGATATGCAAAAGAATTTATTTACATTTGAAAATGGATTAATGACTTCATTCTAGACCTTCAACTCAAATAAGTTGAGGGCCACCACCCACAACATCATTTCATCGAAGGACCACGTCAGCTTTCAGTGTTCAATACTAAAAGACATTTTTCAATTCAATTTCCCATAGATTCTGTGAAATATAACACTGAACCAGAGACTGTGGATCAGGGTTTTGAGAACCACAGGAGTTACCATAAAATGTGGAGAACAAATCTATAAAATATTATTATAAATTCAACTTTTTTAGGGGGGGAAATTGCAAAATATCATTCCGCGGGCCAGTCTAGGGCGATTCCAAATTTTTTTCCTCAGAATTGAGTGATTCCATCTTTATTTCCCTGCACTTGCTCTATAAAAGTGACATTTATTGACCATTGATATTTTTTTTAATTTATTTCTTTTAGTGTTTCCGAATGAATGTTTCATGTTTGTGATCTGAGTTTTTTTTTCTACAGATTAAAATGAGTGAGTGCTCAGACGATGGTGATTCCATACTTTTTGCTAGGGGTTGTAAATGCAGCGTTACAAAAGATGTCCTGTTACCGCTTTGGCCTTTATGCCTGAACAGAAAATCAAATTGAATGGAGCTAAGAAACTAAAAATCAGTATCGAATCAAATCGTAGTGTTTTCCATTTGCTCTCTGTGATGACACTGCTGCCTGAGGACAGTAAGGAATGCGGAATAGTAGGACAAAAATATCCCAGTCTAGACACGTGAGACACAGAGAATGTTAGCCCGTCCTTACTGATCAGAATAACTCAACGCCAAAATGTCCCCGAGTGAAATGGTGTCATTGTGTGAATAGACGACTGATGACAAGTTATTTTAAGGCGTGCCAATGCACATATGTCTTTTCAAGTGTGTGTGTGTGAAGGGGCGGGAGGGAGAAGTGTTTGGACATGTCAATTCACTTCTCATCTCACAGATGCCTATTGAAATCCCTGATTGAATGGACAGTTGTTGTTAGAGGAACATAATCGATGGCACTGTTTAATGGTTCAGTCGTCTCTGTTGGGCAAGAGCCGGAAAGTGCACTGTTTATTCGTCTCCCACTGCTTATTCATCTGTCTGTCCAGCTGTCAAAACAAAATAGACAAACAGTCGTCCATTCACACTAATGGTCAGCTTAGAGCTGTACTATAAAAACATCTTCATCTCTTCTAGTTCCACAGTGTGTTTATGCAATAGCAACCAATAGTTGCAATTATAATTTTATTGTGATAAATACTGATTCTATAAATGATTTATTAAATGATTATCACTATTGTTGTTGTTATTATTGCCATTAGCAGTAATAATAATAACAGTGGAATGTTGAGGTTACAAGGAGCAGAGGTGGTGAAGGTGGAGGAGTTTAGATACTTGGGATCAACTGTTCAGAGAGGAGAAGAATAGAGAACAGGCAGGATGGAACAACTGGAGAAGAGACACTAGGAATAGGTAGAAGACAGGAGGCAGAGCTGGAGGTGGAGGAGTTAAAGATGCTGGGGGTCTTTTTAGGAGAGACAAGGATGGATAGGATCAGGAATGAGGTGATTAGAGGGACAACACAGACAGGAAGGTTTGGAGAAAAAGCTAGAGAAGACAGATTGAGATGCTTTGGACATGTTCAGAGGAGGGACAAGTGGATACATCGGTAGAAGAATGAGCTACCAGGTAGGAGACAAAGAGGAGATTGATGGATGCAGTGAGGGAGGACATGGAGGTAGTTGGAGTCAGAGTAGAGGATGCAGAGGACAGGGGGAGATGGAAATTATTGCTGTGGCAACCCCTGAAAAAAAAGGGACAGGCTGAAAGGAACAGAAGAATAATCATAATCATATATGCCTTACTTTGGAAGTTACTGGGGAAAATTATCCATGTTTGAGTATCATTTACTTTAGTGGATGCTGAAACATACACGCATCTTAAGTTGTTAGCTAAATATTCAGTATTCTTAGATACTGAAACATACCTTGTGGCCTAGTGGTCAAGGAACCAGACTGTGGATTGGAGGGTTCAAGGTTCAAGTCCACAAATTGCCAGGTTACCCCTGAGGTCCACTGAGCATGGCACTGTCCCCACTCACTGCCCACTGTTAACTCTAGTGATGAGTCTAAAACATGAAGTAATGTGTTCAGTTTACAGTAATATATATAATAAAATATTATATAAATATATATGTTTACATATATATATATTTATATATGTAAACTGTATAAATGTATATATAATATATAACAGGTTTAAATAGGCGTCTTTGTGAGGACTGTCTGTCTCCCTTTCCTCCTGAATTGTGTTAATCAGTGTGATCACCCTCACACGTGTTACTTGTTGCTCTCACTCCTGTCACCTGGTGTCCAGGGTATATAAAGCCCTGACCCTCACCGTCAGTCTTGGTGGAAATATGTTGTGAAAGAGCTGCTGTTTGTGGTGTGTTTCTGTCTTTGTCTTGTTTATGAGTTTTGTATTTATGCTTGTTGTTCCTGTCTTTTTTATTATAATTGAGTTTTTTTTGGAGTTTATATCCTTGTCTTTCCTGCTTTCAAGAAAGAAAGAAAGACAGCTTGAAAGAACCACCGCTTCCTTAACCACTAGGCCTCTGCCCTTTCTCTAAATTATTGCAAAAACATAACTGTCCACAACAAGACAAGTCCTCGAAGTGAGGGTTTTTTTTTTTGTTACATCCATCAAGATAACCTTGTCCTGTGTAAATAAAACTGACTTGAGATCAAATGGAGATTGTGAGAAACAAAGCATTTTAAAAGGCTGATGTCCTCAAGTACACCTCAGTCTAACTGTCCTGCCTCTGTCTCTTGCCATGTCAGCAACACCCAACAGTTGTTTCCTTTATTGGCAGTAAACAGATGTAGAAATGCTGCCGTCAACTTTCTGAGGAAAAATAAAAAAAATACAAAAGAATAGTAGGAGAGAATAAAAAGACAAATCTGACAGAAATCTGTTGATTCACAGGAAAGTTCAGAAAGTTGTTTGTCCCTGACTCAATGTCTCCAATTACTGGACCCCGTAGAGCTTAACCAACTACATGTAAACTAAGAAAGGCATAACATTTGGAGGAGTGTGTATTACAGATACAACCTGGAGCCTAGAAACCACTAACATGGGCCTGAGGTGGATGTGGCTGTGGCTGTGGCCGGACTGCATGTGAGCAGCGGAACAGGTTCCTCCAGGTAGAGAACATGAGTAGACTTTTAAAATCTGAGAAAGACTTCAAATAAAAGTGTGTTATGACAACCTATAAAGGGGTCATTTAGACTTTAGTTGTTTTTTTTTTGTTTTTTTTTAAAGAATGTATGACTGATGAAATGAAACTTCCTGAGGCCAAGACACGTACTGCAACTGTCAGACATGGACATTTGGTCTAAGACACATAACAGCTGGCTGTCATATAACAAAAACTGCTTTTAGCCAAAAAGTGTAATATAATATCATCCATTCATCCATTTTCACCCAGTTATTCAATTAAACCCGGGTCACAGGGCAGTGATCTCTACAACTGCCACCCAAATCACATTGCATGACATAAATATCTCCCCTCCAGATGGCGCTATGAATCATGAGTTGGATGCAGTGGTGTTGTTAATATTAGAAATTGGTTATATACTGTATTTTCTGGACTATAAGTTGCACGCAATACATTTTTTTAAAGGAAAAAACCTTTTATACATACATAAGCCGCACCTGACTATATGACAAGGGTCACTTTATGCTAATTTTATTAATGTACAAAGCGCATTACCATACGTTAAACTTCTTCTTCTTCTTCTATGGTGTTTATTGGCGGTTGTGACTTGCGTCTTCCTCGACACCACCTGTCTCCCTTTTACCGTTTCTGCTCGAGCAGTTATAGAAAAGTGCATACATTAGCCGCATCTCTGCATAAGCCGCAGGGTTGAAATTGTGTGACAAAAGTTGCGGCTTATAGTCCGGAAATGACGGTAATGTAAAATATTGCCACGGCACATTTCTTATCAGTCTTACATTAACTCTTGCCATCTCTATTTTATTTAGAAATTAAGGATGTCCTGTATTAACTGTGATGATGATTATCTGTATAGTCGATATAATGGATTCCAATATCAAATGATACAGATGTGGTGGGGACAATATTAAAATAATAATAATAATAATAGCTTAGTTTTATATAGCGCCTTTCAAGTAACCATGGGTCGGCATACAAAAACGATGGGGTTGGTTATAAATATAAATTTAAAAAAATAAGCTACAATGCTGCCACCTAGTGACTAATAGGTTACTTGGTGTTGCATGGTAGGAGGGGATATGTGTAATAGGAAAGGAGTGCAGATCCATAATTTTCTCCTAAGAGGTTATTTAAGATCTATCTATGGATCTGTCTATGAAGAACTGACATGGACAAACTTTTTGACTCGCAGGCCACAATTGGTCCTAAAATTGGACATGGGGCCGATTCCAGAGCAGATAAAGTCATTATCAGTCGTTATTATTGAACTGAGATAAATGTTTTGTCAATGTCATGTATAGAACCTAAAACCCTACATTTGAATGCATTTTATGATGTCATCTACTGGGGGAAATGCACTATTGCGGGGAAATGCAGAAGAATGATAACACAAATATATATATTTTTAATTTGGACAAATTTGTTGGGCCACATTAGAAAGCTCAACGAGCCACATTCCACCCCTGGGCCTTAGTTTGCCCATGCCTACTGTGGAAAGTTAGCGTTATAAAAAGAAAAGGCTTTTATGGAGAGGCTAAATTGAGAGCAAGATATGAGTTTATAATAATTTTCTGCAATAACTTTTAAATATAATGTTCTACGGAGCACTCAGGGCTCATATCATTAAGCGAAACCCAAGCACTGTGTTATTTCTTACGTTTTTTCAGAGGAAAAAAAACTATGATTTTTACAATATTCCAAAATACTTAATGTTAATATTGGGCTGATAATGTCAGTCAATTGTCAGACATCTTCAATAATAAATATATTCTATAAAAATACCCTCCAAGACAGTGGTCCCCAACCACTGGGCCAGGGACCAGTACTGGTCCGTGGATGAAATGGTGCCGGACCACAGAGAAATAATGTACACTTGATCCATACCCATATCAACAAAAGAACTGAACAATAGAATGGCTAGGATTCCATCGTCAATAATGCAACTATATTTGATCAGGAAATATTTTCTCAGTGAAGACAACAATAAACTCAATGACGCAGAGTCATTGATACAAGATTCTAACCTTTTATACCGGTCTGGTAGCAGATAATTATAGGTTGTGTGCACTTGGGAAATTCCTGTTGTGTCCATGCACAATTAATGCAGGTAGGAAGATTTTATAGGTAGGAATATATTTCAGAACACTGGAAATCTTATTTTATTAAGGGGTACTTATTTGCCACCACTTAACGACCGGTCCGTGAAAATAGTACGAATCATTTAACTGGTCCGTGGCGCAAAAAAAAGGGTTGCGGAACACTGCTTTAGGGTATAATGCTAGCGGACCAATTGTGATATTTTTTCATAGGGCCCTGAAGTCTCAAACTGATCTCAGAGTTAGGTTTTGACCAACACTTGACAGAAAAATACGTTTCTGACAATGAAAGCATGTGATAATCAAGCTTTTGACCTGACGTTAAAGGAAATCCACAACAAATACATGTTGAAACATTATGCAAGTAGTTTGAGTTGGTAAACAACCCTGAGGAGCTGCATGTCATCAAGTTTCACCCTGAAAATTCCCGGCTCTGAACTTGTCGCTCTGGTTGTCTCATAGAGGTAGACAAGCAGAATTGAGCAACGCGATTTTTTTTTTTTTTTTTTTTCATCAGAGCGCCAATGAAATTCTTCCTCCTAAGTCCATATCCGTGTTCTTTCGGTGGGTGTGTTGCTTCAAAAACGAAGAATCTGGCTAGGCTCCATTCATTGTAGTAAAAACTCTTTCTATGGTTTGGTTGAGTGACAGGAAAGAAAACACAAACCACCAAGAGTTCCACAGAAACCTGAAACGCTGTCATTGCGACCAATGGAATGAAACACTCTTTCTGGGAAGAATGCCATATTGTCACCAGATATGTGTGAGCTAACGTTCCGCATTCCTGTCGTCTGTTCTCGGCTAATCGGGGATACAATCACACCTAATAGCTGGAGAAAGTAATTAGAGGGGACACACGTAGATTCCATTTAGGGTCTAGTTTGCTTTGTCTAACCCAGACATGGGCAAACTAGGGCCCGAGGTTCCAGATGTGGCCCATTAATCTTTCGTAATTTGGCCCAGCAAACTTCTCCCTATTATATAATTGTTTTGGATTGTGGTTTTATAGCTTCTTTTTTGCTGCAATGCACACATTACCCTACAGATGGCATGGAGAAGGGCGAAATAATTTCACATTTTAGCCTTTTTTAGACTTTTACGTGTCATTTATCTGCACAGCTTGTGAATACAAAAGATTTTCCCATGTCTGCTCTAACCTAACAGCCCATCTTCGCACCAATGAAGCAAAACCCACACACCGCCCTGTGACATCAGTGAACACTCAAGTCATCAAATAGACACTGTTCTTTGGGTGACGCCTGTTAAAGTTTATGTTGTCAAGATGCAGTCACAGGGTGGATAATATTGGCGTATTTGCCTTATGATTGTATTTGCCTTGATAGTAAAAATTATAGGAATTTTTCTTCACAATTTAGGGCTTCTTCTTCTTTTTGCTTGTCCTTTTTTCAGGGGTTGCTACAGTGAATCAACGTTTCTTGTTCTCTGTATCTTCTACTCTGGCTCCAACTGACCCCATGTCCTCCCTCAGTCCTCCCTTCTCCAAACCTTCTTAAATAATATATAATAACTGCATTAATCCCTAGGGAGTATCCTTCTGGAAATGATGCCTCTGCATTTAACCCATCACCGTAGTAAGCAGGGGGCTTACAAGGGGATTCGAACTGGGGGCTTGAGAACCCAAGTCCAAGGATCTCAGCATCTTTAACTCCATTAATAAACCACAGGAAATAAATAACTGCAACTAAAGGTTGGAAAGAGTCTCAGGTTCCAGGATTTCCAGTAAAGAAGTATGCGTTTCTGAAAAAGGGAAGTAACACTGCTGAACAATGAACTGAAGAAGCCTCTTGGCTGAGATGTGAAGCGTTCCAATAAACTCGTCGAGTTGCCAAACAAAACTCTTAACCATGACCAGGACGTCTGAGAATCATCATTGAAATACAATGCTGTCGTTTCTCATCCTTCAGGCAAATAAAGACAGATATAAGACTGTGAGGTTTACAGCCAACAGATCAGTTTATTAATCGTGTTACTTCTTGTACATTTTGTTAATGTGCAACCCTGCACAGAAAAGCTCAAAAGTTCACCCAGCTGTTGTGCTCCAGTCAGTGTTTGAAAGAACAGGCTGTTGCTGCAAACAGAAACACGCTGCTGTACACAGGCTGATGGAAATCACCCAATATTTTTTCCCCACACTGGGAGCCACTACAAGCCACAAATGAAAAATGCTACAAAAACCTAAAAAAAAAAGAAAAAAAGAAAAAGGGGAAAAATACAATCATACAAACCAGACATATTAGAAAACTATACACAAACCAATGTGCTGTATGTAATTTTCTGCATTACAAATGTTTGTCATTTCACATAAATATAGATACATTTTATGTACTGCTCTGCACAAATTCACATTTCTCCACTTGAGTATGCTTGTTTGCAGAAAGAAAAAAAAAACATCATGATGTTCCTCCTGGTCCTTAAACAGAAACATAAGGAAGAAAAAAAAAAAGCTGTGCTTTTATCGCAAACACAAAATGGGAACGGGAGAAAAAGAAATCATGACACATAAAGGCGGAGACAATTTTCAAGGATCAAACTCTTCAGGAAAAGCAGTGATTGAAACCGCATGAAAATAAAGGAAACAAACAAAAAAAAAAAATTGCATATTATCACGCATTCCTCTTTCACGTGTCTGTGTGTGTATATATAATATACAAAACCACCTCATTTGCTCATATATTCCCATTTTTTGCAGGCAGGAAAAAAAAATAATTTAAAAGTAAACTGAGATAAATGTTTCAACCAACCCTTAAGGACCGCACCGTGTAACACAGACATCTCTCTAATGCCGCTGAATTCTCTTGAAATGTAGATGCTTTAAAATGAGCAGCAAAAACACTCATGCACAGCCAATGACTGTTAAGTGATTAATGACCGCGACGCCGTTGGATCATCCTCTAAGCGTTACCATGATGAGAAGACTCCCTACTGGTCACAGTGGGTAAATAAATGATTAATAAATGAAATTTTCAATGTTTTCTTTTAAAGGGTCAGGAATGGAAAGAGTCAGAATTCTAGGATGGCAACACTCGGACGTAATGATTACGGTGATACTGTAGTCATGTCAACGATGGTCTTCTGACTGGTCAGCCGCAAGACACGATCTGGCAGGAGGGGGACGAAAAAAATATGTGATATGCCGTTCCCCTGCCGCTGCTTTCTAAAAACTAAAGAGGTAGATTTACATTCATAGAAGATATGGATGCTGATTTGGAGCCAGTAAACTGTAAAGTTAACAAAAATGTTAAATTACTTTAGAATTGACTATAAAAAAAATAATCTGGATGTCAAACAAACACCGCACTAAAGCAGTAAAGGGAAAAAAAACATCTTTGATATGATTTGAATTCCCATCGCAGAGATGTCGCATCAATGTACGTTCGGAACACCAGGTGAACACCAGTTCATGCAGGCATCTTGCCGTCTCCAACAGCAACAAGGACCAAAACCAGTCGTCACCCTTTGACTACGAGTCCGCAGACGTCTGTCCTCTACAGAATATGCGTAAAACTGAAGGCATAGTCAGAGTGGAGGTGTCTGGAGGAGCTGGTCCAGAGAAGATCACAGACCAGAGCCTTGCATCAAGGAGCTGTCAAAGTGAAGCGGAGTTAAAGCTGGAAGCCTTCCATAGGCCCTTCCTGTTGCTGAAAGACAAACTGGCCCTGATTCTGGTCCACCTGTGGAGCCAGGCTGGCGTCTTCTTCCTCCACACCAAAGTAATGTTCAATTAGGTCAAAGGCCTTCTGGTAGATTTCCTGGTTCTCGTGACTCTGCAAGAACTCAATTTTGTCCAGGCCTGAAGAAGGAAGATAAAATGGCTTTAACTACAATGAAGTTAATCCTGAAAATCTGACAGGATGTGGCTGAAAAAACCCCCCACAATGTTTCATTTTCTTGGTTTCTGTCTTTTTAAGCATCATATTTAGGGTTGTCATGATTAGTAGACTTTGCCACTGCGAGTCAACGTTTTCCATCTCCGCTCTGTCCTCTGTATTTTCTACTCTAACTCCAACTACCTCCATGTCCTCCCTCACTGCATCCATCAATCTCCTCTTTGTCTCCTACCTGGTAGCTCCATCTCTAGGAT
>JAFBJS010000117.1:59166-78429 GCA_016785265.1 Paraplagusia blochii
GAATGACACCAGACTGGACTGGAGGTAACCGAATATGTGCGTATATGGTGGATCACAGAACCTCCAGCAGATGTCACTACAGATGAGGAAAACACAGCTCTTGAGCTCCATTAGTTCATCCTGACACGTAGCTGATGCCAAGTCACTCATATTTTAAACTCACGTTCTTAACTTGAACTGCCACCATCCCATGCTACATTAACCAACAATATATAGGTTAAATCCCATAAAAGTTATGCAAAAATTGCTGCTGTCCAAAATTTTTTCAAGCCTCGTTTTGTTTACTATAACCTGTATGTTTAGACAGTCAGAGTAATGATACATTGTATATATGCAATATTTTTTTACTCACTCTTTTTTCTTCTCCCTTCTCCCTTTTTTTTTCTGGGGTTGCTGCAGTGAGTCAGCAATTTCCATCTCCCTGTCCTCTGTATCCTCAACTCTAACTCCAACCATCTCCTCACTGCATCCATAAATCTCCTCTTTGGCCTCCCTCTTTGTCTCTTACCTGGTAGCTCCATGTCCAGCATTAACCACTGTCCCTCCTCTGAACATGTCCAAACCATCTAAATCTGGCTTCTCTCACTTTTTCTCCAAACTTTCCTATCTGTGTTGTCCCCTGATTCCTCGTTCCTAATCCTGTCCATCATCAGAACCTCAGCATCTTTAACTCCTCCACCTCCAGCTCTCCCTCTTGTCTTCTACCTATTCCTAGTGTCTCTAGTCCATCCATCATGGCCATCACTGTCCTGTAAACCTTTCCCTTCACCTTAGCTGACTCTCTTCTATCACAGATCACTGCAGAGACCTTTTCTCCAGTTGTTCCATCCTGCCTGTACTCTATTCCTCAGTCTCCACTGCTCTGAACAATTGAGCCTAAGTATCTGAACTCCTCCACCTTCTCCACCTCTGCTCCTTGTAACCTCACCACTCCACTGTTCCCCTATTCATTCACACACATGTACTCTGTCTTGCTACAACTGACCTTCATTCCTCTTCTCTGCAGCGCAAACCTCGGCCTCTTTAGGTTCTCACTGCAGATCACCATGTCATCTGCATACATCATTGTTCATGGAGACTCCTGTCTGACCTCATCTGTCAATCTGTCCATCACCAGAGCAAACAAAATGGGGCTCAGGGCCGTTCTTTGATGAAGCCCCTCCACCTTAAAGTCTTCTGTCCTTCCAACAGGGCATCACCGTTGTGCTGTTCTCATACATCTCCTGCACCAGTCTAACATACTTCTCTGCCACTCCTGACTTCCTCATACAAAACCACAGTTCCTCCCATGGAACTCTGTCATAGGCCTTTTCTAAATCTACAAAAACACAATGAAGCTCCTTCTGACCCTCTCTGTACTTCTCCATCAACATCCTCAAGGCAAATATTGCATCTGTGGTACTCTTTCTCGGCATAAAACCATACTGTTGTTCGCAAATCTCTACTTCTTTCCTCAACTTAGCCTCAACTACTCTCTCCCGAATCTTCATGGTATGGCTCATCAACTTTATCCCTCTGTAATTGCTACGCCTCTGCACATCACCCTTTTTGTAAATTGGCACAAGAACACGTTTCCTCCACTCATCAGGCATCTTGTCTGTCTCAAGAATTGTATTGAACAACCGAGTCAGAAGATTTACTTCCCTAAGCACTTCCATACCTCCACTGGCATGTCATCAGGACTGACTGCCTTTCCACTCTTCATCCTCTTCAAAGCAAAGATTAGATCCTTTTGAATCTGATCTACCTTCTCCCTGTTAATATCTGGCTCCTCATTCCTATGCTCCCTATCATTTTCCTCATTCAACAACTCCTCAAAGTACTCCCTCCATCTTCTAGTCACCAGAAGGAAGAATTTAGCGTATGCCTTAAAGATATCGATCATCACGGACGTGTCAAACAGTGAAGTTTGACAGTGCCCTGTCTCTTTTCTCAGACTGCGGCCATGCTTACCTGTGACATCTGTGGTCAGGAGGTTTTGTTGGAAGAAGACATGAAGACGCATCTCCTCCTCAGCCATGTGGAAAATGACATGCACTGCCCACTCTGCTCCCTGTCAGGAGTGTCGTACGATGAACTGTGCTTCCACATCAGCTCTGCCCATCCAGAGGAGCAGCAAATATCACCGACTGTCCCTTACCTCACTTCCATAGGCGCTGGAACTTCAGCATCTGTGCTACCTCAACAAAGCAGTTCACCTGGAAGTGGGTGCACGTCCCCTACAAAAACCTCTGCTAGTCTCTGTAATAAAGACACTGATGAATCTGAGCACAGCAAAGACGAACAACAGACACGACTGTCTTCAAGTAACCATTATTTGTTTACATGTCTATGTATTTAGCAGATGCTTTTATCTAAAGCAACTTATTTTTAAATTCCGAAACCCACTGTCTTAAATTTTGTGTTTTTTTTTGTTACAGATGAGCTTTTCCCCTGTCCTTTGTGTGGCCTGGTCTGCAGCAGCAGTTTCCTTCTGCAGGAGCATGTTGAGCTGCACCTGGAGGAGACAAGTGCAGGTACCAGAGGTTCACCTTAGTTGCTACTTAAGAGTTTTAAAAATAAGGACAGTTCTCTTGGAATTACTTAAGTTGTGTTCACAACTATGCATGTTTTCTTACCTTTTTATATCCAAAAGAAGTTTCACTGTTTGGACCTGGGGTTCACAGAACATGTCCGCACTCAACGTCTATTCATTCTTCTCAGAATATATTAATGAGAAATAATTAATCTATTTTATCAACATATATAAATGAAATAAATAATTAATTTGTAGGGGGCAATGGTGGCCGAGTGGTTAAGGAGCCTGACTGGGGTCCGGAGGCCTCCAGGTTTGAATCCACCAACTACCAGGTTACCACTGAGGTCCACTGAGCATGGCACCGTCCCCACTCACAGCTCCCCAGGTGCTCAAAGCTGCCCACTGTTCGCTTTGGTGATGGGTTAAATACAGAGGTCACATTTTGTTGTGTGGGTAGTGTGGATCACAACGTCACAATGACAAGGAGTTCACTTTAAAAAAAAAAAAAAAAACATATATATAATTTGTCTCTTGTGTCTCAGAAAAAAACAAAGACATTCTTGATGATCACAGTCCTAATAAATGACTGTGAGTAAATATTTTTCAGCATCAATGAGCAATTTGTCATCCAGGTTACTAGTGTTATTTGTGTTTTTAAATAGAACATTTTTGCATAACTTCCTCCATCTATCTTCGTTTGCTTATTCATCACGGGGCAGCAGTCTCCATGAGCTCCACCCAAATCACACTGCATCACACCAGCCCCTTATGAACCTCCCTGCACGTGGTGAGCCCACTGAAAGGAGCCAACCAGCCTAACTGAGATTCGATCTTGCCCAGGAGGCGAACCCGGGAGTCCAACACCAGTGACAGAGACATTGGGTCAAAGAGCCATAACCTACTCAACTACATGATTCTCATATTAACAGAAAAGCATTTGTTTTTCCGAGAACCCTGTAAAAGAGTCACTTTACTATTACCAGCTGATCATACATCTGACTGCATTACTCATATGTGGTGTTGTCGACTGACATGAGCACACCAACCCATCTGCTGAGGAGACAACAGCTGACGCAGCTAAATCACTGTCTTCCTACAGTCTGTCTACAGTTATCGTCAGACAGACTAAAAAGCTAATAAGCACAGTTAATCACTGTTCCCAAGAGCCAGGAACATGTCTGTTTCTTTGTCCTGTTAATCTACCACAGATCTGTGTGGCTCGGTCATGTGGTGGCCTGTAAAATAATTTTCTATGCGTCCTCTGTGCTTTGTAGGACAGCCGAGACTTGAATGTCCCATGTGTTCCATTGTCTGCAGCAATGATGTCTCGCTGCAGGAACACGTGGAGCTGCATTTAGATCACGCAGCAGGTAAGTCAATTACTTTTTGTAGTATGGCCCATAAACTAGTCAAAGTATCTCAACCTGAAACAGACCTGTTTTTTTTCCCCCTTGTTGTACCTCAGGGAGTCCTGTCTCTGACCTGGAGCTGGCCAGGCAGCTACAGCAGCAAGAAGAGGAGCAGAAGAGAAAACTGGAGGAGGCCCTGGAGGAACGAGAGTTCAAAAAGCTGCAGGTGTGGACTAAACACTGTTGTACACCTGGAAAAAAAAAACCTCAATGAGCATTTTTATCTTTATAACAAAGGGATATGTTTGGGATCACCAAACTGAAACATCTATCTATATATCTATTTAACAGGATGTGACACATCACCCTGTGGTCCCACCTCCCTTTTATAGCCTTTTGTTTTGTCTGTGAAGATTCTCATTCGTCCAGGTCATGATCTCCAAAAAGGGTTTAGTTGTAAGCAACTGGACTTCTTCTTGGAAAGACGTTTCATTCCTCAACTGAGGAACTTCATCAGTTTCTGGTTGTTGTTGGAGGGAACTCTAGTAATTGTACTACTCTAGACCACTCCCTTCACCACTGGACTGCACTCCCATTCACATCTGGACAGGAGACTGCTGTCCCTGAGGCCTAGCATTGGATAAGAGGGTTAAGATGAATGAATGAGTTGCTTGTTAAAAGTTAAAAGAGCCAGCAGTCTCCATAACTGCCACCCAAATCACACTGCGTCATACTGTGAGCTTTTCTGTGGGTTGTGAGCCCACTGAAAGTTTTATATATATATATACTGTATGTATCTAATAAATTTGTATTTTTTGGCACCTTTCTGTCACCAAAGAACATCTTGCATTAAGATAAATGGCAAAATAACAAGAACAACATGAAAGTATACCAAATAAGTTTGCAAAAATTATATAGACAGTTGTATTTCTTTCTTATCTCTCTTTCCCGTGTTTTTTTTTATTGAAAACCTTTAATATTTCTCTTCAGAGGCTAACAACCAAAAAACTCATTTTTTTATGCTATATTATAGCACAAACTCCACTGATACTATAAACCCTTTCAATATATAGTGGCTACATACAAGTAGTTCAACTCTAGAACTCATCTGGTAGGATTGCGTGGGCGCTAATAATTAATATTTAGATTTCTGTTAAATTATTTTTTTATTGCCATAACTGTCAAAAGCTTATTAAAACATAGTGTTAAACTTAATCTTTACTTATTTAAATTACACTCTACTGAAACACCTCACTGCCTAGGAAAATGACTCTGAACATTTTATAGCCTAGAAAAATAACTACTTTTCCTGTCATTACTACATTACTTTTAGGAAATATGCAATTAGTAATATGTAATGTATATTAATAATTATTAACATGTAAATTAATGTAAATGCTGTGACCATGTGAGGCCATTCCCTGTAGCACGTAAGTTAAGAAGAAACAGCAGTCCTTAACACCAATCTTCTGGAAGGCTTTGCAAAAGTATTTTTTTAAGTCATCAATTTGTTTGACTCGTATTCGAAGCGACAAATTTCAAGAAGGAACAGTAAAACCTCAAAGCAGCCAACTCCCTGTGGAGGTCGGGAGATTCCTTGGATTGTCTTCCTGTTCGTTTTGATAGAACCGATTAACACACACATGCGCGCAAAATAAATTGATTCTTTTTGGTTTTTATGGCGGCAGCAGATGTTGCTGCCAAGGAAATCTTCCCAATGTTCAGACAGAAAACAAATGTGATTTTTATCTGAGCTCTAAATGACATGAAGCCATTGTGATTACTGGAATTTTTTTTCCCACTGAACTGGAGTAAAACGAAGAAACAGTTGCGTCAAAGGCTCAGTCATTGCAAACCGCTGACATTAACCACTGTAACGAGGAACAAACTTGCATACTTTGAGGCTTTCACACCATCACTCTGTGGAATTGACTGTATATTAAAATATTTCACACCACAAAAATCAAGAATACTAAGTAAGTTCCTCTAATTAATGAAGTTAATTTATGGTTCTGTCATTTGTAACTGATCGGCATTTCAGTGTCATCAGGATTAATCCTGTACTGATCCCAGAATCCATTATGGCTACTTCCTCTTCCTTTCCTTTCAGCTTGTCCCTTTGTTCCCTGTTATTCATAAATCTCCTCTAGGGCCTTCCTCTTTGTATCCTTCCTACTAGCTCAATCTCTAGCATTTTTTTTACCAAATATAATCACTGTCCCTCCTCTGAACATGTCCAAACCATCTCAATTTGTCTTCCCTAGCTTTTTCTGTCTGTGTTGTCCCTATAATGACCTCATTCCTCATCCTGTCCATCCTTGTCTCTCCAAAGAGAATCTCAGCATCTTTAACTTCTCCACCTCCAGCTGTGCCTCCTGTCTTCTGCCTTTTCCTAGTGTCTCTAATCCATCCATCATGGCTGGTCTCACAACTGTCCTGTAAACCTTTCCCTTCACCTTAGCTGACTTCTGATCACTCCTGACTCTATTCTTCTCCTCTCTTCCACAGTCTCCACTGCTCTGAACAGTTGATCCTAAGTATCTAAACTCCTCCACCTTCTCCACCCCTGCTCCTTGCAACCTTACCATTCCACTGTTCTCCCTTTCATCCACACACGTACTCTGACAACACCACAACGACACAAAAGTTGTAAACATCGCACCACTATTCAATGCCATAAAAATATTTAGTCATAGACTTTTGGATCCAGAGACAGAGTATCCTCCTCTCTGGTTAATGTCAAGATCAGATTACAGTTATTATAAATTAATACAAGAATTATTATAAATGTTGCTGCAGATCCAGTCCCAGACTGATTTGAGGCACACATTAACAACTGGAAAAAACAGAATATGATCTTTTTTAACAAAAACATTTGTTCTGCATTTTTTTTTGTCTAAAGGTTGTTTGATCAAGTCACATAATTTCCCTTTTTGCAAGCTGTGCATAAGTTGCAGCCACGTGAAAAGTAACTGCCCTATTGATTTATTTCGTTCTTTTTGGGCTTTAAATTCTGAGGGGATTCATAGAAACTTGTAAAAAGTAAAATTTTTTTTATTCAAAAACCTTTTTTTTAACATCATAAGAACTGTCCATGTTTCTCTAAAGCAAGGCTTTGAAGATTGATGTTTGTGATGCAACAAAGGCAAAACTAACAGTCAATAACAGAGAATGTCTTTATTAGTCTTTTTAAAAAAAAAAAAAATTCAAGAAGTAGGGAACAAAATACAGCCGAAACTGCTGTAACTTAAGTTTTCCATTAGTCTGTAAAATCTGGAACACATTCACAAGGACAACCAGCATTTTGGGGACAAACATCAAGCCCGAGCCTTGTTATGATTGCTGCAACTTTACTTTTACTTTATATAACTTCAGTTTTATTGTGAACTTGATTTGTGTGTTGTATAAACATGACAGAAACAGTTTGGTTTGGACGGCAGCGGGGGCTACCGGAAACAGATGGAGGAGACAATGGAGAGAGCTGTAGCCAGAGGCCTCATGGAACCATCAGAGTTTCACAGTAAAAGAGCTGAGATGATGGCGTCTCTGTCTTCAGGGGTGGATGATGGCAGAACCAGAACTCAAGGTACATATGTTTGTCTTGTAATTATGGCACAACATCCTACCTAGATACCTATAATCAAGTTCCCTAGATCATGGTGTTTAATCTGTGTCAGTCCTGTGTGTTCGAAGTAGTTTGAAGCTGAGTACTTAAAATCCTTTTCGTCTTCTGGTGTCACCTTATACTTAAAGCTGGAAGAAACTTGACCAGTTAAGTCTGTGGTTAAATCTGAGGGCTTAAATAAAAATGTTCAATGTTCATCCGCAGATTTTCCCTGCTTTTCTGGCAAGCGCTCCACCCGTCATTGTATTCCTAATGATTTTTTATTTATTTACTGAAAATATAAGGGTGACGTGATATTAAGCTTTTGCCAGTATCCAATATGTCAATATTGTTCACTCAATTTCCAATATCCATTAAAACCAATATAGGTCTGGTTATTTATGTATGCATCTGTACTAACCACTAACTTACTGGCACCACCCTTCTGCATACATTATTAAAATTGGTTAATAAAATGAGCTGCAATTCTGCCATCTAGTGACTTTTGCTCAAAGATACAAGCGTTTATCCCAAAACTATTTGTAGGGTACCAGGCTTTGCGTTATCAGGTTTTTATTTTTCGGTAGAAGAACAGAAAATATTCCTATGGATATGACATAAGTATGCTAACATTTCTAGTTAATATACATAAAGGCATTAGGGATGTCCAATATTATCTTTTGCCAATATTGTTCAAATAAATTTGTAAAATTAATATTGACCGACATATGCAGCTGTTTGCCCCCAAAATTAAGTTTAATGTCCCAAAACCCCATATGGGATTGCAGTAAATTTGGCAAAACCCAGGAATTCTGTAATCAGACTTTCACTAAGGAAATGCTGGTATCAATTTTATCAATATCACGTAAATATGCTAATATCAGGCCGAAAATGTATATATACATATTATCCAACATCCTTATTTAATTTGACATACATGTAATAGTAAGTTCTTTACCTCCCATGTCACGTAACGGGCAGCCAGCTGTAAAGTTTGTAAAGATTAAAATATATTTGAAGAAATAGAAAATTTATAACAAAATGTTGGCTTAGAAGATTCTATTATTATTAACCAGTGATATTGGGGTGAAATGATTAGACGTGATTTCATGTTATTGCATTGAACTTTTACTATGTATTCATTTTGTATTGATTTATGCAATATTCTCCTATCATTTGTAAAGATGTTTACAAAATCATTGTTTTCTAGGTTACACACAATCAGTAGGCGTGACTTACGAGTTTAGCGCGCCAACATAAAATAGACTATTTTTAACATTGAGCTGCAATGCTGCCATCTAGTGTCTTTTACTTTAATGTACAGTCGTTTATCCCCGTACCTATTTTGGGCACACAGCATTTGATGTCTCTCAGGCATTCTGTCCACAGGTTTTTATTAACATAAGAAGAACCAAAAAGATCTTTAGAGCTATTACATAATTATACTAACATTTTATTGAATGTCTGTGATTATTCAGTACTAGGAGGGTCCATTATCAGCGTTTGCCAATATTTAATCTTACCTATAGTATTCAAACAATTAATTTTCCTATACTGCTACTGACCGATTCCAATACATTCCCCACGCCCCCTTAACTGATGTAAGCACCTTACACCCAATGTTTGATTGCAGTGAAATTTGTAAAATCCAAAAAAAGCAATTAAGATTTTAAATATCGTATAATTATTGGACCGCTGACTGATATTATTCGACGTACCTAATTAGTATGTCACACTTAACCCTTTAGACATGTTTACGAAAGCTTTAGACATGTTTACGAAAGCTGCTTGTCTGTTTTTCTAGATTACACACAAACAGGAGGGGTGACCAAAGAGTTTAGCACACCACCAGATAAGGTTTTCGAACATGTAAACATTATAAGATATTGTTTATGGAAGAAAACTGTTGTTGAGTTTGAGAATTGAAGGCTAGAGGTCATTTTTATTTATAGTTCTCTACAGAAATGCTTTTCTTAGAGGTATTATATAAAATAATAATAATGGTGATTTCTTGGCTGTAAAGAGGGGTAAGAATTTACAATTTTTTTTTAAATCTAGGATTCTAGTTTGTAAAGAAAAAATCTTAAAAACGCTGTAATTGATCTGGCCAACATGTTGTACCTCAATTAAACAATATAGCAGGACTTAAGCGCTCACGTTCCTGCCCAGATTTCCTGAATTCGTCAACTCCCTCTTAAGAGTCCGCAGCTTTATCTCCAACCAGTTCTTCAGCATTCCTACGCCTTTTACAAAATGTTCTTTTCATTGATCTCTGTCATTGAAATCCATCTCGCTCTATTTTGCATGTGCGTGTGGGTGTGTGTGCGCGCATGTTTGTCATTGAAACTGCTCTGTGTTCTGCAACTAACGTAGATCAGAGAGAACAGAACAGTGGACAAAACATCTGCTGGTTTTGTTGTGGTGCGATGTGGCAGGTGAAGACAGGTCCACAGTTTGTTCAGTCATTTGAGAAGAAGGCAGTTCATGAGCCCTGATTTTGATGTCAAAACTAGTCCATGCAACTGGTTTTGTAGATACAGTGATGTTAAACTCAAATTCGTAGGCTGTTAATTCTCATTTGAATGAAATGCAAAAAGGATCTTTTTTTTCCAGAAGAACAGTCTGTTCTGGTTTTCTTTAATAATTCTTTAACACCACGTATTATTCTCCATTTTTCCCAATCTTTGGAAAGCCTGTTGCAGGAGAAATCTGTATTTATTGAACTGAACAAGTGAAATTGACATCTCTAGAAGGATTAAACTTATAACATTAGAGCATCATGGGTGCAATCTTTTGGGCTAATATATACATTGCAGACAAAAGTCAGAAGTATAATGATATTTAAGTTAATCCCAAATTGGAGCAGGGCATGTATGATAACAGAAAAACGTGGTGAGGTGTGCTGTTGGAAGGAGAGAAGACTTCAAGGTGGAGGTGGGACTTCATCAAGGATCTGCCCTGAGCCCCTTCTTGTTTGCTCTGGTGATGGACAAATTGACAGATGTTGTCAGACAGGAGTCTCCTTGGACGATGATGTTTGTGGATGATATTGTGATCTGCAGTGAGAGCAGGCAACAGCTAGAAGAGAACCTAGAGAGGTGGAGGTTTAGACTGGAGAGAAGAAGAATGAAGGTCAGTCATAGCAAGACCGTTTACATGTGTGTGAATGAAAAGGAGAGCAGGTTAAAAGGTTACAAGGAGCAGAGGTGGAGAAGGTGGAGGAGTTTAGGTATTTAGAATTAACTGTCCAGGGGAGTGGAGACTGTGGAAGAGAGGTGAAGAATAGAGTACAGTCAGGATGGAACAACTTGAGAAATGTCTCTGGAGTGATCTGTGATAGAATGCAGAAGACATGAGGTAGAGTTAAAAATGCTCAGATTCTCCTTAGGAGAGACAAGGAATTCATTAGAGGGGACAACACAGATGGGAAAGTTTGGAGAAAAAGCTAGAGAATCCAGATTGAGATGGTTTGGACATGTTCAGAGGAGGGACAGTGATACATTGGTGGAAGAATGATGCTAGAGATGGAGCTACCAGGTAGGAGACAGAGAGGAGAGGAGATTGATGGATGCAATGAGGAAGAACATGGAGATAGTTGGAGTCAAAGTAGAAGATACAGAGAACAGGGGAAGATGTTTCAGGAAGTGCATGCAGTGTGAAGCTGAACAGTAACTCTGCCCATTCATCACTGACAAAACAATGAGAATTAAATCGTAAAGTAGTAAATCAATAAAGAATTAAAAGAATAATGTGGTTGTAAAGGACAATGTATCCACAATGTATGATCCTTCCACCTTTTACCGTAATAATTTTTCAGTCTTGGAGAGGAACTGGAGTCAATTACAGAAGTTACTGAGTCAGGGCTGGACAGATGAGACACAAAAATATGTTTGTTTTTTTTAAATAGATCTGGAATTAGCAAATAGGTGTTTATAGTTCTGTTTTTTTTAATGTATTTTGAATGTAGGCATTGTCTGGTGCTTGTGTGGTAAAGAGGAACCTTTGCCATGTCAATATTTACCTGCGGCAGCCGAAGGTTCACCTAATACCTTAAGACTAACATCAGATTAAGTGTACTCTACCACTGAGATGTTTTGACCTCCCTTCAAGGCTGTGTTTTCCAACTTCATATTATGAAATAACACCCTAATAACAAAGAGAAACAACAATCCAGGCAGAATCAATGGTTCATAGAGTATAATTAGTCTAATCTTTTGCACAGGCTGTGTTTTTTTTTTTTTTTTTTTAGATAAATTATGAGAAGCCAATGAACACAGATGGAGCACAGTGAATATATTTACAGTCGAGGTTGCTGAATGGAATACTTTCACGAGTTATCATCATCCCAAAGTCACCTTATTGACCAGTTATTTAATAAAAAGGCGGACGGACAGTAATTACAATTTAATAAGAGAAAAATGCAGTGCTAAGTGACCTAAATTGTTGTAGACACACTGATATATTGTAGGCTGAAACAATAATCCGCTTTTAGTTGCTTAGTTGCTTACTTTTAAATCAGTGGTTCTCAACATTGGATCCCAACCCAAAAGTGGATCACGGACCCGTTCTGAATGGGTCGCAAACAGCGGGTGGAAAATCAAAATAATAATACATTTTATTTATAAGCGCCTTTCAGACACACACAAGGACACTGTACAGGTTAAAATTATGTGAAACGGCTTGTTTTATTTTAGAAGAATCTCTTATTTTGAAAGGCACGCTCTGTTATGTATGTTAAAGGCACACTCTTTTAACTCTGTATGTTAAAAGAGTGATTCTTCAAAGGTGTTTTTTTTTTTTTTTTTTTTCAATTTGCGTGGTTTGATTTCTATGAGAGTGGGTCGCAACTTAACGAGGACATTTTAACAGGAAAATGTGGGTTCCAGAGTGAGACCAGTTGAGAACCACTGATTTAAATAATTAAGGTACAATTGAAACAGTAGTTTTATTCACTCTTCTCCTTGAACCTTTCCTAAATCATATCAACATATTGGCATATTTAACTAAAGGCATTACTAAAATAAAAATAATACATGAAAATCAATTGGATTGCCGTGGGGCCATTTTGCCAGTCAGTTTTTTGCTCATGTAAACATAAATTTTATAAATTATTTCTTTTATTCTTCATAGATTTTAACATTTTTTCTTCTCAATAAAATAAAACTGCCATGTCCTTATATGTTACAATACATTTTGTGTGGAAAAATATGAGATTCTGGACATGGAGGCTTTAAACAAAAAACTAAAAATATATACACCCTTCTAAAATGTCTTTAAGGACACTAAATTACTCAGCTAATAACATTTTATCACTGATGGACTTATGTCTGGACTCACAGTCTTATGCTGTGGTTTCCATTTGAGCCAAACTGCTGGTATGTACTGAGATGAACTCGTTTAACATGCACTGTCTTGTACTCTGTGTCTAGGTGTGGTCAGGACATTGTATGACTACTACCAAACTGCAGGCAGAGATTGTGCTCACGTGTGGCTGAGCGCGGACACTGACCACTACTGCTCCTCACAGGGGGACAAAGGCTGGGGTTGTGGATACAGAAACTTCCAGATGCTTCTCTCCTGCCTGCTCAACATGGACACCTATTCTGCTGTTCTTCAAGGTGCATAACAAAAACATTACAGCTCTAGAAATCAGGTTCATATGTGTCAAACTCAAGTCCCACAGGTCACGTGTGGTCCACCAAGCTGGTTTGTGTGGCCCACGGCATTTATGAAAGCATTTACCATATTTGCTGGACCAATAAAAAGCCTTTAAAAACCTATTATATTTGCAAAAAAACCATCATCGCACCTTGATAATCCGCACATATACGTTATATCACCCTTAATATAGGCTCATCAAGCAACACTTAATTTCCAGGGCATCAAAATCATTTATTCTTAGTATTTTTGACAATTAACTGTGCCGGTGGCCAAGTGGTTGACGATTTGTTATGTCCCCACTAGGTTCCGGGGTTCAATTCCCAGCGTCAATGCGGTCCCAAACATGTCAATTGTATAACAGGTAAAACCATATGTGGTCACACCTTATGTGGTGTGCATTTTGGTTGTGTTTACTGACCTCCATGGCAAAAAAAGTCCAATGTCCCAAGTACTGGGGCTACTGTAGCCGATGGTAATACAAATTGTGCTTTAAGGCAGGCATGGGCAAACCTTTTGACTCGTGAGCCACAATTGGTTCTGAAAATAGACTTGTGGGCCGGGTCCGGAGCAGAAAGATGGATCAATCATTTTAATTTAGTTAAAGGTAGAAGTCTAATGATAATATAAATACATAATTTAATTTGGACGTTAATGGCCACATTAGAAAAAAAAAAACTCATCATTAATCACTTGCTGGTCAGAGTGTCAGTACTGCTGACAAAGCAGCATTGAATTAATATCAGTGGAAAAACCGATACCGATTTGATCCGATTATGCTCATATCGTCCCGATATTTATCGGTGGACCGATATATCGGACATCCCTAGAAAAAGGTTTGACTTGGGAATATTTTGTCTTTGCACAATATGCTTTATAATAAGCTGCATTTCATGTATGACAAAAGACAGAAAATTGACTTTTTATTGACAGTTCACCTTGCAACCCTAATGACATTAGGGCCCAGGGTCTGTAAAATACTCTAGATTTATTTTATTAAAAAAAAAATAACGTGGAATTTTTTAAACTTAAAATATAAATTCATTGCAGAATTCTGCATTAATATCCGTTCCAGGAGAACTGCAAAAAAAAAGTAATAGTTAATAGTTTTTTTATTCATATAATGCTTTTTAAGATGGAAACTGCTGCAACGGTTTAAACAGTTTTAAATGAAATATAAAATATTTCAGGTATTTTTGTTCTAGAACAGTGACACAAACTTATGTCACAGTTTTATAATATTAGCCTTGGTTTGCACATAAAATCTCAACCATAACTTGGACAGGTGTGTGTTTTTTTTTATGGTTATTTTTAACTTGTCATCTGTCCTTTAAACTATGCCAGATACAACACATCACAAGCAGAAAAAAAATCATTCAAACAATTGCTTAATAAATGAATTGGCTGCTATTTGAGTTGTTCATCAGGAGAGATTTCGATCAGAGATATATATATAAATATATTTATACCAAAAGGCAGTGGTCCCCAACCACTGGTCCTCAGACCGCTACTGGTACGTGTGTCAATTGGTAGAAGACCGCAGAGAGATAATGCTAAATGTACGTAATTTCTGTGTTATTTATTATTTGACGTTGAACAGTGTTTTATTTTGAAAACTGAACATATCCCCTCATGTTCATGTATTCAGGCCAGGTCCAATATGTTAAATAAATGGCATTAAAACTGCCTGCTATTTAGAGGAGAAGACTTCTGCATTAAAAGACAAACGTGATTGAGTGATTATCAACTACGTATGTGAATTAAGTTGCACACAGAGTTGATAAACGTTGATTATTATACTTATAAAATACCATTTTATGCTGGACATTTCATTCTGTTTAGCGGAATTATTGCGCTACTTCTTGAAGACTGGTCTGTGAAGAAGTTGCGAGACGTTTAACCCGTGAGAGCGCATAAAGGGTTAAGGACCTGGGTAAACTAGGGCCAGAGGGCCTGAGTTTGACCATTTGGCA
Organism: Paraplagusia blochii; assembly: GCA_016785265.1. NCBI lineage: Eukaryota > Metazoa > Chordata > Actinopteri > Pleuronectiformes > Cynoglossidae > Paraplagusia > Paraplagusia blochii. The sequence continues at coordinate 74,269 of JAFBJS010000117.1, forward strand.
TTTTAATATGACCCACCAATCTTTACACATCGGCGTTTTCCCTACAATGTTTTCAATTCCTCGATAGATATTGTAGAAAGAGCTTAATGCATCAATGCATGACCTTAACAAATGATCCATCTCTGTGTCAAAATTGAATTCATTGCGACTTTGCGAGTGAAAATCTTAGCCCCCACTGCTTTTGCGTGTCATTTTTGCTTTAATTTACTTATTTACTCAAAAAAACTCAAGCTAAAATACTTTTTTTTTTCCTTCAATGGCTGCAGCAGTTTTTTTTTTTCATGTGGCATAAATATCATTTTAAACTAATCAGTAATAGTCGGTGGTCAAATACTAACGTCAATGTCATGTTGTAATTAGCAGCTGCGTCACATTTGCTAACACATCTTCCACAAATGACTTCAGGGAAACCTCACACATTTGGCCCAGTCATTCTCTGGAATAGTTCTGGTCAAAGGTCACCGTGACCGCAGAGACGTGTTTCTAACCATGATGCTAACTTGGAGCAGCAGCCGGTGGAGCTGTATAGTTTGCAGAGTGAATATGTTCTGTCACGTAACCGCGGTTTACTTATCTTCACCAATGTGAATTCCAAACACCCTGCAAGATCTGCTGATGTGAAGTTGTTTTTATGTTTTAGTGCCAGTTGCAGAGAAGCATTTTTTTGACCCAAATGTGTTCCATTGTATTTCTTTTAATCATGCTGATGCAGGCTTTCAATGCAACTGGAAGCTCTGGTATGAACTTTTGGCGGCGAGTCTCATCATGGTTGAGTGGAAACGCTTTGCACTAGTCCTGATCTTTTGCCCAATGATGGATAGGATGATATTGACTGTGATTGAAAACTAGAATTTGTCAGTAACCTTCAGCCCCACCTGTTCTCTCAACTTACATGATCTCATGAGGTGATCGGGTCTTTCCAAAGCTTGCTTGGCCAGGAGGCCAACCCGCCCTGTCCCTGGTGATGTCTTACCACACTGTCAGTCTTCTTGATTGACATGCACTCTGTCATTAGGAGTCACCTGGAAACTCCAGCTTTGAGTTATCATAAAACATCTGCACAATTCTCTGCAGCAGATCTTTGGTGTTGTAACGTATTGAGTCCTGTATTGTTTTATATATATTTTTTTTCATCTTCTAGACAAGGTATTACACAGCATCCCCCGCTTGCAAAGTATGATAGAAGAGGCCTGGCGTGAAGGTCTGGATCCACAAGGAGCATCCCACTTTAATCAGAGGTTGCATGGAACACGAGCCTGGATCGGAGCCACAGAGATCTACTGTCTTCTCACCTCCTTACAGATCAGGTGAGATCCTTTACAGCAGTTGTCACCAACCTCTGGGCCGGAGACCGGTACCTGTCCGATGGAATTGGAGCTGCAGCGTCCTTGATGTTTCCTTTTAGCCCCATTTGGCTATTACTTCCACTTGATCCATACCCATATCAACAAAAGAACTGAACAATAGAATGGCTAGGATTCCATCATCAATAATGCAACTATATTGGATTAGGAAATATTTTTCTCAGTGAAGACAACAACAATAAACCCAAAATTAGTCATTGATACAAGATGCTATCTTTTTAAACCAGTCTGGTAGCAGAAAATTTTAGGCTGGTTGCACTTGGGAAACCCTTGTTGTTCCCATGCACAGTTTATTCGGGGAGATTTTATAGGTAGGAAAATATTTCAGAACATTAAAACAGAAAAAAACAGAAAATTAAATTTTATTTAGGGGTATTTATCTGCCACAACTTAACTGGTCCGTGGTGCAAAAAAAGGTTGGGGAACATTGCTGTTCTGTACACTTGACGAAGATATTCTTAAAGTAAAGACGTGTTTAATGTGGAATTCATTATTCTATTCTAGCAAACTAATCCTGCCACTTTAAATGTTCCCTTTCGGGCACGCAGCTTCCTAGGTTGTTTTGTTTTACGCAATTGTTGCCCCTTCCGGCCTGTCTGTCTATTCTGACTCATTCACTGCCTTTCTTTGTTGGTCCCTTTTGGCGTTATGAGCCTTGGATTGCTGTGGTCGTGTGATCCGAGGTTTGAACATGTTCTAGTTGAATCATTTTTGGCTTTATTGCCTTGAGACCAGTTGAAACAAACAAATTATAAAGCTATATTATTACGACTGAGATATGCCCTCTTCTTCTTCTCCTTCTTCTTCTTCTACTTCCATCTCACCCTGTCTTCGCATCCTCAACTCCAACCACCTCTATAAATCTCCTCTTTGGTCTTCCTCTTCGTCTCTTACCTGGTAGCTCCATGTCTAGCATTCTTCTCCCAATATAACCACTGTCCCTCCTCTGAACATGTCTAAACCATCTTAATCTGGCTTCTCTAGCTTTTTCTCCAAACCTTCCCGTCTGTGTAGTCCCCCTGTTTACCTTGTACGACTGCCTGACTTTTGTCATTCCACCAAGAGTTGAGACACACCTCTTATTTTTAGAATTATATTCCCCAAGTGACCAAGGTGCAGAACACTAATTTCTGTTTTTATTTTTGTGTTTTTGTGTGGGCTTCCAATGATGTTACGAAGCAGGGGGTTTGGGGCTAATCTGCTGGATTACAGCCTTCGAAAGAATCCAGTTTAATCTTCAAATGTTAGTAAGGAATGTCTAAGACGGATGTCAAGTAAAATGTATAATTATTTAGATTATTAACAGCGGAACTTGAAAGAGAGATAGTTTAGACTAAAACCGGTCTGACTTCAGGACCCGTCATCACCCCTTCCAGCCACGTCCCAGGAATAATTACAGCTTCGATTTATATAATAACACGTGTAGGAACACAACAGAGAACACAAGAGTAGAGTTAACTAAACCAAGAGTACAGTAACTGTAACTCTTTGCCTCAGCAAATGCCTACGACCCACAGAAAATTGGTCTGAAACCCAAAAGTTGGACGCCACCCATCAGCTGAGTATGCCTGGACTAAATGGCTTTAGAGTTCCACTTATTTTTTAAACAGGTGCCTGTTACAGTTTTCGCCAGTTTTGCATTTCGTGTCGAGATGAAAAAACATTAACTTTTGTTAATGTTTTTTCATTTCATTTTCATTTTTAATGTACTAACATTAATTATCGGGATCATAGCTTCATACACCTACTGACACAACGGCTACTGGAAGCATTTAAATTTTGACTCTGTGTTGTATCTTTTGTATTTGTTTTATTTTATTGTAGTTTATGCTCTGGTAACATCCATTGCACTGTCTGTCCGTCCAGGGAGTGGATCCCTCTCCTGTGGTTCTCCCTAAGGTTTCTATCGGTTTTTTTTTTCCCCTGTTAAAAGGGTTTTTTCCTGTCGGTAGTTTTTCCTTACTGGCTGAGGGTCTGAGGACAGAGGATGTTACCAACCCTGTAAAGCCTCATGTGACATTTGATTTGTAAATGTGGGCTATATAAATACAATTTGATTGATTGATTTAACAAAGATGTTTGTTTACAACTGTCGTAGCTGCTTCAGCTTGTGTCGGTCTGCCCTATAACACCATTTGATTGTATGGACTCACTCTGCCCAATCAGTGCAAAGTGACGGGGATGGAAAGGATGATTTGTCATTTTGTTTTGTCTCCAGTGCTCGTATCATTGACTTTCACCAACCGACTGGGCCCAGTAACACTCATCCCCGGCTCCTTGAATGGGTCAAGCATTACTTCTGCCAGACCAGCGACAGCAGCAGCAGCAGATTGCCCCCGCAGGTGGTGCAGACTACACTGCCTCCGCTTTACCTGCAGCACCAAGGTACACAACACCTCCATCAACTGCATCGTACACATGCTCAAAAATATACATTTGCTTAAGAGAAACCTAGGGGTTAACAAGTCAACAAAGTATTACGAGTATACAGACTGTTAGGGTCTTGTTTATCAATATTTTCATGAGGTTCAGTTATCAATACAGCTGATGCCCTTAAGCTCAGTGAACACTGCAAAAAAAATCAGGATTTTTCAGCTGTGCAGTTCGGGTCCAACTTTTGGCAACTGCAAACTCTGCAACTCAAGTTGTGCCGTGTATAGAGGGTTAAGACGATCAATTATTGAGCTGATAATTGATCGTCTCAAGGATCTGAAGAATCGTGTGAAAATGTGTTCGCCCACGGCACAACTGACAGACTAGACCAGGGGTCGGCAACCTTTTACACCCAAAGAGCCAT
>JAFBJS010000117.1:87882-104935 GCA_016785265.1 Paraplagusia blochii
ATGATGGTTGACATTGATGTCCATCACAAATTTACTCAAGGCAGTCATATTAATCCATCATGCATTTTTTATTTAACATGACTTGACCCAAAATTACAAGGCAGACTCTAGTTTTGAATTTTAGATTTTAGTGCCATGTTGTTTTTACATTTGTTTTATGTGCTAGTGTGTTAACTCGCACGTAACCACGTAAATACGTAATCACCTGTGGTGCATGAGTTCATGTAAAGTTGTTGGGAAAAGAAGGAAAAAAAAGAACGATTTTTGGAATTATGAATCAATAACGTCCTATTAACCCAGCCCTAATCGTTAGCATACATGTCTTTTGGTGAAGCACTATCTCCAGATGACCAAGTTAAATGCCACTGAACGTCCTATACAAAGCCCTGACTTAAATCCAAATGAATTTATGTTGGTTGACCTGAAGAAAAATGTCCACGCCAGAAAATCCCTGAATCTGGAGGAACTTGACTATAAAATGTAGGGGGCTAATAATTTTGACCTTGGTAGTTTTTGTGTTTAGTGAATTTTTTAATTTCATCATTGTGTTGAAAATAAAAAATAATTAAATAAAAAAATCATTAAAAATAAAACTAGGATCTCTACAAAAGCTGTGGTATTATATTTTTTTTTTTTTTTTTTTTGTTTTTTTTTTTTTTTTTTTTTGCTCTGGTTGAAAGCACTCGGGAAATACTTTTAAAACAATGACTTATTTGTAATAATTTTGTCCTCAACTGTATGAACAGCAACAGGAACAGTTATATGCTCATCTATGAAAGACAGACACCAGACCAGACCAGAACAGACACTGAGATTTACCAGAAGTTAAATGCAATTAGTTTAAAATAAACTACTATATAATTATGAAAATTATCTGCCGAACAGCAGCAGTGGTGGCCTAGCGGTTAAGGAGGCGAACTTGGGTCTGCAGGGTTTTAGGTCCAAATCCACCAGTTTCCAGGTTGCCACTGAGCTGCTCTGAGTATAGCACCGTCTCAACCCACGTAACTTCCACTGGGCTCAACACTATGGTGATTTGGAGGACGTCGTTGAGATCGCTGTCCCTGACACCCTGTGATGGAGACGACACCCTGTGATGGAGACGAGGAAAGAAAAACAAACGTCATAACTCCTTTCCTCGATCACCTAAAATCACCAAAACATTGCTGTTATTGGACAATTCCCCCAAATCTATCGACAAAATATTTTGTGTGTTACTTTAGCTTTAAAAATAAACAACAACAAACAAAATTAGCCCTGGACGTCCTTCGGTGTGAGGTCAGTTCCAACAACGCTGTCCAAGAAGCAGCGGGTGAGATAAGTGTGGGTGGTTCGTGGACATACAGTCCACTACGGATTGATTGGCTGCCGCTCCCTCATTCCCAGCACAGCTGAACATGTGCAGATTTCGTACTGGAAAATGTTAAAAATGTCTGTGTCCAGATGTCCATGTCCCTGCCAGATGAGCCTCAGCTGATTCGGGGAAGATGGACAGAACATTCTTCAATTACTTCCTGGACTATTTCAGCGAAATGTAACAGTTTTAAAGATAAAATTCTTTTTTCCAATCCTCCTAGCTGACCATCAGTTTCACCAATGCCTTTTCTATTCACTCAGCTTCCTGGAAGTCAATGTTGTAACACAGCTGGAATATGACACAGAAATGTGATATGTTAAATTTAATCCAGTCATTCTCAATCCAGTTTAACTCTAATGTTCAGTTTGGGGGGTTTTGACCTTAAAATACCAACAGCACAGAGAACAGACTGACTTGGAACAACATGTCTCATCTTGTGGCCTTCAGCAGGATCTTATATTATATTAATGAAGGCTAAAAATGTGATGTTATCTTGTAAGGTTATCTGATGTTATCTTTTTGTTTTCTTCTTCTTCATGGAGATGACTGAAGACCTCTCATCTGGTCACTGTCTTTCTCTCCGACAGAACCCAGCGACATAAAAAAAACCAAATCTCTTCCTGCTTAGTGCGAGACATGACACCGAACGAAAAGAACTGAGAGAGCACAGTGAAGACACAGTTAGGACAAAGACGCGGGCAAGCGTCTCCAGCCATTCGCCCACAGTGATGGACGTCAGGTGACCTGTCTCTGCACAGGGCTAATCATGTGAAAGCCAGCGGTGGTGTCTGCTCTTCAGCAATGTTACATTTATGAGCTGAGAATAAATGAGCTGTGAATCACAGTGGCAGATGAAGTGAAGACACGAGACAAATCAACTCAGGGACATTTTTCTTTAATGTAAATTATAATGTTTTTTTGACGCAGGAACACAGTGTTTTCAACCTTAAGTTGCCTCGATTTTTTTTTTTACCCATCCCCAAGGACAAGGGGGAAAAACGAGGGAACACTGCCATGCTCAGTGGCTTCTTGGGTCTGGAGGGTTTTTAGGTTCGAGTCCACCAGCTGCCATGTTAACACCAAGGAGCAGTGAACATGGAATTGTCCCCCACACATCGCTGTCCACCGTTCACTTTGGTGATGAATCACAAAGAGTTTGCTTTCCCTTTCCCTGTTTCTCCTTTAATGACGCTAGACCATGGTCATCTGGAAGCCCCCCCTGGTCCACCTAAGGTGGTGTGTTCTAAAAAATCTTCTACTTCTTTTCCTTTCAGCCTGTCCCTTACATAAGGTTTGCCACAGCAAAACGTTTTCCATCTCCCTCTATTCCCTGTATCTGCGCTGACTCCAACTACCTACATCTCCTCCACCACCTACTCTGACGGTGACTACCTCCATCAATCTCCTCTTTGTCTCCTACCTGGTAGCTCCATCTCTAGGATCATTCTTCAACCAATGTATCCACTGTCCCTTCTCTGAACATGTCCAAACCATCTCAATCTGTCTTCTCTAGCCTTTTCTCCAAACCTTCATGTCTGTGTTGTCCCTCTAATCACCTCATTCCTGATCCTGTCTATCTTTGTCTCTCCTAAAGAGAACCTCAGCATCTTTAATTCCCCTACCGCCAACTATGCCTCCTGTCTTCTATCTATTCCTAGTGTCTCTAATCCATCCATCATGGGTGGTCTCACAACTGTCCTGTAAACCTTTCCCTTCACCTTAGCTGACTCTCTTCTCTATCACAAATCACTGCAGAGACCTTTCTCCAGTTGTTCCATCCTGCCTGTATTCTATTCTTCTCCTCTCTTCCACCGTCTCCACTGCTCTGAACAGTTCATCCTCACTATCTTAACTCCTCCACCTTCTCCACCTCTGCTCCTTGTAACCTCACCATTACACTGTTCTCCCTTTCATTCACACGTACTCTGTCCTGCTACCACCTTCCACCTACCACCTTCATTCTTCTTCTCTCTAGTCTAAACCTCCACCTCTCTCGGTTCACTTCTAGCTGTTGCCTGCTCTCACTGCAGATCACAATGTCATCTGCAGACATCATCGTCCATGGAGACTCCTGTCTGACCTCATATGTCAATCTGTCTCTCACCAAAGCAAACAAGAAGGGGCTCAGGGCTGATCCTTGATGCACTCCCACCTCCACTTTGAAGCCTTCTGTCCTTCCACCAGCACGCCTCACCACTGTAGGACTGATATCTTATACATGTCCATCCTTGTCTCGCCTAAAAGGAATCTCAGCATCTTTAACTCCGCTATCTCCAACTCTGTTCCATGTCTTCTGCCTATTGGTAGTGTCTCTAAACCATGTATCATGGGATGTGTACTACAAAAAAAATTATACAACAAAACTCACTGTTACTGGGCTTTTAGTGATCTAAAGCTCATCTTCATTTGTGTGTCAGTGATCAGTTAGGGTCTGATTTAATTTAATTCTACATTAAAATTCATTCATAGCATTGGGAGCATGCTGATTGGCCGGTCGCTGTCGGAAATGCCATTTAGGAGCAAAGGACATGTCTCATTGGTCAATCAGTCACTGCCTGCTTTAGTGACACCAGTATCTATTCTTTTTCAAGTCTGACAATTTGTCAGCAGAATAAAAAGTTTTATTATTATGTAATGTAGATGTCTTACACAAGAGCCTAAAACCAGATCACTCTGTTTAATCCTCCTACATTTTTCTTCCCGGAATGAGAACTTTGAGATTGTTTGAGAGAACAAAAGGTTAATAGATTATCAATTAATCATGATCGCGTTCGAAAGCATTCATGATTCATTCTAACCTGTAAATAATCAGCTTAACTTTTTCAAATGTGTGACATCATTTTTTCAACCTAACAGAACAATTAGACAGTAAAAATAAAAACAAACACAAGTTGAAACTGGATTGGACGTCCGTCTTATTAACTTTGAAGCAATGGTAAGGTGAGGTTTCTTCTTTTGTTTTCGAAAGTAGTGATAAAGAAAATACTGCAACCAGAATATCTTGCCTTTGGAATCTTGGTTATCAGAATGTCCCTGTACGGTTGCAGTCAACCGTCACTAGCATGTGCCTAGCCACATATTTTCTTTTGACGGCAGTGTTTGTGAAATCCTTCTTTTGATCGGTGCTCATCTCCGTTCCCACCGGTGCCAGTGCCAGGTCGGGACTTCTCATCACTACCATCACTAACCTTTCCTTAACCCTACTCTTTTCACCTGTTCGTCACAGAGCACTAATGACGCAGTTCATGCTGAGGTTCTAGTTGCCGCAAAGCCCCTAGGCAGCAATTTATCTTCGAGGTCAATTGTTGTGAAGGTGCGGCCAAAGTACAATCGACTCCCTGCGGGAGCATTTTTAGCCACACCAAGGTCTGATGCCGCTCCTCCAGTGCCCTTCTTTGGACCAAAATGTGAATTATCTCCCTAGTTGAACGTCATAGCCTTGCCAGAGAAGCCAGTGACCAATTTAACCAATAGGGTTGACAATAGTCACCGGTCCCAATGCAACAGTTCGGGGAGTTTTAGGAGACATTTGAGTCGTTGTCAACTATCACTGAATCACTGAACTTGAATAACTTAGTCACATTCAAGCTAGTATTTGACACCTGGGTTTTGCTGGCTGAGAGCATTTCGGTTCCTGGAAAGTAGAGACAGGACATGTAGACTGACACCTCACAGAGGACTCTGATTTCTATTACAGTGATGTGCAGGGAGAGGCTCCTGGTCTGCAGCTCTGCTTGATTTGTCTGTGGCCAACAACTAGGTGGCTCCGTTATTCAGTACCAGATAGGACTTAAGGTTCTATGGTATGTTTGGCGAGGATTTGACAGAGATGTGTAGAAGAAACCTCACTGTCAGCCTTTTATCCCTATGAGAATTCCAAATGCAGCTCTTTGGTCCAAAGTAAATTGGGGTAGAACTCCAGGGTTCTTCTCCTGCTCCTTCGATGGACTCACCACCTGCAAGAAGGTTCAGGAGAGGCTGGTATGGTGCAGTGGTGTTTATGGGGACTGCTGCCTTCACCCACTCTGCTCCTTGTAACCTCACCATTCCATAGTTCTCCCTTTTCTTCACACACGTACCCTGTCTTGCTACAGCTGACCTTCATTCCTCTTCTCTCTAGTCCAAACCTCCACCTCTGTAGGTTCTTTTCTAGTTGTTGGCTCCTCTTACTGCAGATCAGAGTGGTTGGCTCCTCCCAATGGGCTCACCACCTGCAAAAAGGTTCAGGAGAGGCTAGTATGGTGCAGTGAGATTTGGGTGGTGTTTATGGAGATTGCTGCTACCGTGACCCGGTAATGGATGAGTAAATAATGAGGGACGAATGGGTGGATGAATGGTTAAAACCATGAGGTCAATGCTGTGGCTGCTTCATTTCTGAAAATAGGAAGGTTGACTGAAACACAGATGTTATAAATGTATCTGTTGCATTAATGTCTTTACATGGAAAATACATTTTATGTATTTTACGTCAATGTCTCCTCCTGTTCTCCTCCTGAGCAACATCCAATTCCATTTAGGGTGGTTGGCTCTTTTCAATGGACTCACCACGTGCAAGAAGGTTAATGGCCGGGTGGTACGGTGCAGTGTGATTTGGGTGGTGGTTGTGATTGATTAGTAGATGTAGAGAGATGGACAAATTTAATGTCTTAATTAAAAACTCATGAATCAATAAAATCCAGTACAGTTGACATTGGTAAAATAAATGTCCTCCATCCACCTTGAGGATTAATCAATGTTTTTCTGTCCACTGTTCCTCCTGAGTTGAAAATTGTATTTTCTAATCTCTAAATTATTCACTATCATGGATACTAAGAGGTCTTGACAAATTTGTAGCGTTGTCTTCTGTTGGCATGTGTGTTTTCTGTTCTCTCCTTTGGTCTCAGCAGGAAAACACTAAAAAGGCCAGGATGTCCTCTTTCGAGCCCATCAGGAGGGAGGCTCGAGTCAAAAAATGTTGAACCACATCCAATGTCCACTACGGAACACATAAATGGACAGTGTGGCTCCCAGGAGACACACAGACTTTACAAAAGCACACAGTTATAATTGGATCAGGTCAAAAACACATCTGTAAAATCTTTTCAATCGTACAAACTGTGTAACTCACCAACCGCCTGCAGGTGTGTCGGGAATCAGATTTTTTTTTTTTCGGGTACGGGGGGGGGAGCAACTGTGCACAACGAGTGTAGTTAAAACCTGGAAATGAAAAGAATTGATCCAATTTTATTTTGGCAGACTGAACACGACCTGGATCACTGCGGGCTGTCGCAGCAGGGAGTGTGAGAAGCTTAAACACAACCATGAGGAGAGTGTGAGAGGCCGGTTCATGTAAGGTGACACAGTGTGGAGTCCTGGTTTGGCCCGCGTGTGTGTTCAAACTCGGCAGTGTCTCGTGGAGAACTGGGAGAGACGCTCGTGCAGGAACACACACTTGTTATGGTTGTGATGTTGCACCAGCACCGTGTGGCTCAGTCCTGTGTCTCCTCATCATCTCGTTATCACCTGACACACTGACTGAACCTGGAACCTCAGTCCAGGGAGTCCCTTCTCTCCTTCCTTCCTCCCTCCCTCTCTGCCTCCTCGGCTCTGAGTGTACGAGCTGAGGTGTGGTGAGAACTGGAAGCGCTGATTGTGCGTGTGCGTAAAGGCGCACGCACGACGCGCATCTCGAGCCTCTAAGTGAAAAGAGGTGGGACCAGGGAAACGTATTTATAGCATTAACCTGACGGAGCTTTTCCTGGTGGAAGAAGTGAGGACGCAAGTTGGACACAAGATCAGCCGCAGCAGCAGCAGCACCAGCAGCAGCAGGTAGGTCGTCACGCTTACGCAACTCAGTGACGCGCAGAGATGGACGCAAGTTTGATCACTGTATTTTGCGCTTAAAATGAGCCAATAGTGAACGCAGCTGAGGACTTTAAGGAGACAATGCGAGCATTTTTAAAGTCTACGACACATATATATATTCATATATATATATGTATGATAAATAAAGCAGGTTCTTTGGTCTTCACGTTGCAGCCGATATTAAATGCGTCTTTATGAAGTCAAATACGGAAACTACAACGTGTTTACGCACTGTTGTAAAATGAACCACTGCAAAATGTCTGCAATTAATGTCAGATATTAGTGAAATCAAGCGGTTTAAACCCTCCACGTGACTCATGCACGATATACAAGCATGGGAAATATATCAGACCATTCTTGGTTTCTTCAATTTCTTATTCATGTTGATGCCTTGTACCACTAAATGTATATTGCCTTATGTAATGATGTAAAAACTGAAGAAATTTTGGTTACTACCTGGGAAACCATGAAACCAAAACCAATTTCTAGATATCATGACTGAAATTAAACCCTTATGTGCTGTTTTTGGTTCTTATTATTATATGATAACAAATGTACCTTTAATGGGACCAGGCATTAAAATGATCGAGGAATTGAAGAAAACTGCAGGGTGGTCTTATGATCTGACTGTATGTCATGCATTAATTCATGTTCAAAGTCAAAGGGGAATATTTATAGTTTATGAGAAGTCAAAATAATATTACTTTCAATATTTCATGGTACCATTTGTCCATTTTGCATGAAATCAAGGCACTTTTACAACATTTTAAAATGTGCAGTAATGCAACTATAACAAAGCGATGCTGCCCACAAAACCCACCAAATAAAGAAGAACAGAAAATAAAAAAATATAATAAAAGAATATATTTTGTATTATAAATTGTAATGTATATATTATATATATAGTGTATATGTATATATACAAGTTGTAAATGTTCTGAATCTGATGGCAGAGGCAGTGTTTAGGTAGATGTTTTTTTGTAGCCGAGACAATAGTTACTTACTGTCTGATTCCTGAGAACAGAGACGGTCATTCATGCAATTCTCTAATGGCTCATAAGGTTCTGTAGGACACACTGTCCTCAGCCAACGATGTGGAATACAACTGTGACACGGTGGTCCTTCAGTGGCCCCCTAGTGAAACCATCAGACAGCTTTTACGGCTTCTGAAGATTCCACTTTGAAGCTCTGGGTGAATGGTGGTAAAACGGTTGTAATGTCAGGAATGTTTTTAGCCATAATATTTATCATTTTAAGTGTTTTTAGACAGACGGAGCTCGTGATGCAAGACAAATGTGAATAAGGATCTATATAACAGGGCAAATAGTTAACAGGGTGAATGGTAAGGGTGTAGTGGGCACTCGCTGGAAAGTGTTAAAAAAGTTGTAAAAATCTGAACTTAATCATCAAAGTTCTTATGCATCAAGTCTTGTCTAAGGACACAAAAACAAATTTCTTCAGGACATTTCAGAAATTTTCCCACACTGTACCGAACTACTCAGATATGTGTAATACAGCATATGTTGAAAACAGATGCATCATACAAGTGTCTTGGTGAAGGACACGTAGTGGACAGAGGCTGAGTAGACACTCTCCATGATGGGGCCTTGATCAGTCTTGGTGATGTGATCACTCTTAATCAGAGGCAATCTGAATAATCACAGTGTAGTTGGGAAGGGGCCTTCACTTCACAGTGCTAATGTCTCTGTTATTAGTGTGGACCACCTGGGTTCATGGGGTGCAGTGGGAATTGGGTGGCAGTCAAGGAGAACGCTGTCATCACAACCTGGTAATGGAAAGAGAATAAAAATGGATGGATAGCTGGGAAGGAATCATGATTAATATTGATTGTAATTATCACAATTTAGTGATTATATCAACATTCCATCATAATCTGACAAATGTTTTGCTATTTTTTGCTAATTACAGGAACAGAAGGGTTTTTTATGTGTGCATGAACCAAAATATAGGATTAATAATAGGGGAATATATCAGGATGTATTTGTTAACATTACATTAATGAGGATTATTTTATTTGTGATCAAGATATCTCTATCTCACAAATAATAAACAACCTAAAACAGTAGTTCAGCCAGCAAAAATTACTAAAAAGCATGTATGCGTAACCACCCCCCAAAAATGATTTCTTGCGACCCACCCAAGGGTTGCAACCCACATGTTGGGAGATAATATTAAACTTAAGTGATTCTCATTTTTTAAGTAGGTTGAAAAACCCATAAAATGTTTATTGCCAGAACAAGTTGTTAAATAAACTTACTACAGTACTAAAAGTACAGTGTGACTGCACAGCTGTACAGGTTGGTGGTGTATACTTTGAGTTAAATATTTGCCTATTTTTCATTTTAACATGTTTAAAGTTCCATCATTTGAATTGCAAAAAGAGTGATCAGGAACATTAACATTTACCTGTTGCTTTTTCTACTTCCTTACATTACAGTTACAGAAGCTGTTATTATCCAAAGGGAATTATCTTAAGAGGAAGATTAACATAATCATCAAATATGTGATTCCTTTGGGAATCAAACCCCGGACATACCACGTATCTGTCATATGTGTGTGTGTCTGTGAAAATGAGAACGAGTGAGTTTTTAAACCAAATATTAAAGACTTTATTGCAATAAATATGCTTTTAAAAGAGTTTAGATGAATTTGTTAATATTATAGGAAGGGCGGGGGGTAACTAGACCAGTCTCTCTTACCTATATATAAAATTATTTGTTTTTTTACAGTATATATTTATTTTTTTGTGCCCCATATGTTATGTTTTATTTATTTTTATCAGTGCAGCAATTTTTATTATCCATTCATTCATTTTCATCTGTTGCTCAGTCTCAAGGGCAGCAGTTTCCACAACTGCCACCCAAATCACACTGCACAAATCTCACTACTCACTACTTGTATGGGTCGGGACAGCGCTACGCTCAGAACACCTCAGTAGCAACCTGGCAGCTGGCGTATTAGAACCTGCAGCCTCATGCACCCAATTCCCCTTCCTTTACTACAACTGGGGCAGATGGTGGTGTCCACTGAGGTCCAAGAAAAAAAAGCAAACTCCAGTGGGCAGCTTTGAGTGCCCAGGGAGTTTGGACCTCAGTGGACCTCAGGGCGTAACCTGGCAGTTGGTGGAATCGAACCTGGAGCCCTCTAGACCCCAGTCTGGTTCCTTAACCAGGCCAACACTACCCTGATGTTCTTATCTGGTAGTTGCAGCTCTACAGCTGCCATCAACGACTAATACATTGTCGATTGTCAACACAGACCCAAATGCAGAACACGGGGCGGCTCTTTTCAGGTGTGTCAGGTTTATTTTTCATATATTTACGCAAAATCTCAAAGAAACCAAAGCATCAACTTCAAGGTTTGGATTTCTCCACCTACACAGACAATAATCCTACAGACAGTCGGTGCTGGAGAGAGGTGTATACATTGTCAGGTGATGCTATATTACCAGCTGACAGGAGTGAGACTAATCACAGACAGGTGACTGTGATCACACTAACTCCACCAAACAGACAGACAGAAGGAGACACAGACAAAACGGAAATGGGGAAAATGGTAGATTCCGGTTATTGTATTAACTCTATAGAACACAAGGATGACTCGTCTAACACAAAAATATCTGGGTGAAAATATTTCCCTTAAAGACTTTTTTAATTTTTGTGAAAAATCTTATTTTTTTCTGCATTAGAGATCATGGAAAGTGATGACGTCAAGATACAGAACCATCAAGAATGTGCTCTGGTGCCTCACAGAGGCTTCAATCTGATCAGCGGGACACACGACCCGGATGAAGTGGATCAGATTTACGACCTAGACACCAGAGATTCCGACGTGTTTGTGGTCACATACCCCAAGTCAGGTGAGAAGTCAAAAAAGCTAAGGGACAGAAAAACACATCCAGACACTCGTTGGCTTTACTGTGGCCAACGTCCAGCAGCTGTGAGATGGAGTGCACTTGAGGTCAGTGTGATTTCAAGTGTTCCTGGCCCAACGGAAAGGAGCAGGAGCTGATTAGTATGTGCAGCATTTCCAGATGAATGTCCCGCTTCTTTGTGAGCTGCAAATTGATTTCAACAGAGAGCAGGGAATGAAACCATCAGGGAGACAAGTGTGTACTGTGGAAACACTGAAAGAGGAATGAGGAGAGAGTTTCACAGAGAGACGGGACTGGAGGGGCGTCCAGGCCGTGTCCCTGAGAGTCCCGACGGGATGAGACTGGGGGACAGGGAAAGAGAGGAGGGAGAGCTGTGAAGTCTGGAAACAGTGGGACATAGAGTTGTGAGGAGTGCAAAAAGAGGAGGGGGGGAGTCAGGGCTGTGGAAAAGTAACTACAGGAGAGGGAGAGGAAAAGGAGGACACAAGATTGTTGGTGCGGAGTTTAAGTGAGTCCAAAGAAGATGAAACTACAGAGGAGTAGATGATATTTAGGTGGGACGGGAGTTACAAAGAGTCGCAAAGAACAGAAGATTAGAGATGAGAGGAGGGCAACTGGAGCAGAAGGAGAGTCGAGAGGAGAGGAACTGATTGAAGGGCAGAAACTGGAGGAGCAGAAAAGGTAAGGAATCTTTGGATAAGAGAACAGTCAGGAAAGACAGAATTATAGAGAAAGGGTTGAGGACTAGACAAGAAGACGAATGAGAAGAGTCAGTCTATAAAAGCTAAAGGAGAAGATAAAGGAGAATAGACAGCAAGAAGGAAAGAAGATCCAAACAATTTCTCTTGTAGAAACATGGGCACTATAATTATTTTTATATTATATAAAATCAGAATGTTCATTCATTCATCTTCATGCTGTTAACATTACTGGTTCTAGGGGGCAGTAGACTCCACCACTGCCACCCAAATCACAGTGTTCTATACTGTGAGCTTTCCTGTGGGTGGTGAGTCCACTGGAAGTTATGTGGGTCGAGAAGGTGCACCTCAGTGGCAACCTGGCAGATGGTGGAATTGAACCTGAAGCATTGTAGACCCAAGGCGGCTCCATTAACCGCTACGCCACCATATCTGCATTATTACATCTTTAAGACATGATAACTTTGTAGGGGTTTTTTTCAGCTCGTTTGATGGACCATTTTGTGCTATGAGCTAAATTCAATAAAATCTAATTCCTGTCTTTCTGTCTGTGCTGGACAGGGACCATCTGGATGCAGCAGATTCTGCTGCTCCTAGAGGCCAAAGGAGACGTGACCGCCATCAGCCAAGTCAACAAATGTTCCAACGGTGATCTCATCCCCTGGATTGAGTTGAACGGAAACAGCAAGGCCTTTATCTCGGCGCCTTCACCGAGGCTGAGAGTCACACACCTGCAGTACCACTTCATGCCTGCTGCTCTGGGCCACAGGGGCAAGGTCAGAATTGTCATCCTGAACAGAATATGCAGGAAATCGAAATTGATGGCTTTGGATCCAAGTAGCTTTGCCATGTCTTTGAAGCAGATAAATCAAAGGTACCGTATTTTTCACGACCATAAGGCGAATCGTAGTTAAAGGCGCAGTGCAATACAATCCACGCCCACACTTCCCCCTTTAACGTTCTCATGGTGTCCTCTACTACGCCCGCCTACAACAACAACAACACACACACAAGCATACAAGTGTGCTATTTAAAAAAAGAGCAGGTGCAAAACAATGCCCACACTTCTCCCTTTAACGTTCTCATGGTGTCCTTTACTACGTCCACCTTACAGCAACACCACACATAGGGCACAGTGCACTATAGGGCATGCCGCATATTTTGAAGAAAATTTAAGACTTTTATGTGCACCTTATAGTCATGAAAATACGGTAGTTTTTAAAATATCAAGGGTGATCTGAGATAGGGGAAGGGAAAGGTTTACTGGACAGTTGTGAGACCAGCCATGTTGGATGGATTAGAGACACTAGGAATAGGCAGAAGACAAAAGGCAGAGCTGGAGGTGGTGGAGTTAAAGATGCTGAGATTCTTTTTAGGAGAGACTGGGATGGACAGGATCAGGAATGACGTAATTAGAGGGACAACACAGACAGGAAGGTTTGGAGAAAAAGCTGAAGAAACTCGATTGAGATGGTTTGGACATGTTCAGAGGAGGGACAGTGGATACCTTGGTAGAAGAATGATCCTAGAGATGGAGCTACCAGGTAGGAGACAAGGAGGAGATTGATGGATGCAGTGAGGGAGGACATGGAGGTAGATGGAGTCAAAGTAGAAGATACAGAGGACAGGGGGAGATGGAAATTGTTGACTTGCTGTGACAGAAAACGGAGCTAAAAGGAGAAGAACTGTCAGTAGCATTAAATAAGAGTGGGAGATGATGCACTTTATCGCCACGGATTTGCAGTTGAACATATATGGGTTCTGTAAAATCCAGGACTTCATCTAATTGCAGGTGATTTACGTGGCAAGAAATCCCAAAGATGTCCTGGTCTCATACTTCCATTTCCATAAGCTCGCCACCATGTTGGAAACTCCAAAAGATTTCAACGACTTCTTCGAAAAGTTCCTGAGTGGAGATGGTAAGAAGATGTTGCAGTTTTTCTTTTTTTTCCCCCCATGAGTGTTTACACACAGGCGCTGACACTACACGTTGCCCTTTGCAGTGTTCGGCTGCCGCTGGTTTGATCACATCAAGACGTGGCACTCCCACAAGGACGACCTGGACATGCTGTTCATCACTTATGAAGACATGATCCTGGTAAACGCTAAAAGCCTTTTGTCTTTACTTGTTTACATGACATGCTATGATTATGTACGTCTGATATTAACTTTATATCAACCAATGGCTCAGGAACCAGACTGGGTTCCGGAGTGAATCCACCCACTGGCAAGTTCCCAGTGAGGTCCACTGAGCATGGCACTGTCCCCACTCAATGCTCCCCAAGTATTTGGGGAAGTGACGGCTTAGTGGCTAAGAGAATGGACTTGGGTCCAAAGGGTTTCAGGTTCGAGTGCACCAGCTGCCGGATTACCACTGAGGTGCACCGAGCTTAGCATTGTCCTGACCCACTGCTCCACAGGAGCTCAACGTTGCCGGGACCAAATTTTGTTCCGTGCAGGGGTGTATTCCTTTCTTTACATATATATCAGCTTACCGTCATTTCTGGACTATAAGCCGCACCCAATACATTTTTTGAAGGAAAAAACATTTTGTACATACATAAGCCGCACCTGACTATAAGCTGCATGTACCGCATTCTTTTTGCATTTTCCATGATGAGGGTCAGTTTATGCTAATTTTATTCATGTACAAAGCGCATTACCGTACGTTATACTTCTTCTTCTATGGTGTTTATTGGCGGTTGTGACTTGCGTCTTCCTCGACACCACCTGTCTCACTCTTACCTTTTCTGCTCGAGCAGTTAGAAAAATGCAAACATTAGCCGCATCTCTGCACAAGCTGCAGGGTTGAAATCGTGTGACAAAAGTTATGGCTTATAGTCCGGAAATTACGGTCATAAAAACGGTTGACTGATATAATCGGACATTCCTACCTATGACCTATTGATTCAGAAAACAATTGATTACAAAATCAGACTGGTGACAACATGGCATTTGTTTAGGATCTTCAGTCGGCTGTGGAGAGGATCGCCCTGTTCCTGGGTAAACACCTGACCACTGAGGAACTGGCTGACGTGGTGAAGCACAGCACCTTCAACAACATGAGGAAAATCCCTCAGGCCAACTACGAGCAGGTGCCAGACGACCTTCTCAACCACCACCTGGGGAGGTTCATGAGGAAAGGTCAGTACGGCAAATGGCAATAATAATAATAATAATAAAAGCAATTAGGGATGGACCATTATTTATTGACGAAATTACAAAGTCTATGATCAGATTATTCACAGTCTTCACAGTCAGTAAAAGATAAACCATTGTTTGTTTTTCATTGGATAATTCATCCAGATTCATTCATTCTGAATTTCATTCAGAATAGCTCATCTCCTTTCCTTTAGCAACAATCTTTAGATTTCAAAGTAAACTTTTCGTGTTCTGCCTATAAAATACGATTATCAGCAGGGTTCCTCTTGTTCTTTTTGTTTTAATAAAAGTTCGCATCTGAAGATTGCTGTGTAAAAGGCCGGGTTTATTGATAATAAAACGGTTTTGTTTTTATTTAAAGCCACAGATGTGGGTTTTATGAGTTAGGAACCAGAGTTTAACAAGCAAATAAAAAAATGTCCAGCTGCGGTGGTCAAAAAAATCTGGGTTCTTTTAATAAAGAACACTCATGATGATAGAAAACATGATAGAACTATGTGAAATGCAATTAATTTTTGTCAAAAGTGAAATAATAGACAAACTTTTTTTGGAGGTGTGGGGGGGGTTTGAGCCAAACCCTTAAAAACTGCAACAGGACGCTTCCATTTAGGTTAAAGACAAATGCAGGATCTGAAATAAAACCCTGTGAAACATTATTATAACTATTCTACGTTATCTTGAAGAACGGCATCAAAACCAAAAAAAAAAAAAAAACACAATCTCCTTAGTTCTAATCCACGCTGGTGTAAGTCTGAGTGAATATCAGCAGCGCTATAATAACCTTGTTGTTCTGTTTAACATCAGGCACCATTGGTGACTGGAAGAATCACTTCACTGTGGCCCAGAACGAAAGGTTTGATGAGGTCTACAACAGAGAGATGAAGAACTTCCCTCTGTCTTTTGTCTGGGACATTGGAGACATTCAGTGATCAGTTGTTCATCTCACGACAGAGACAAGACGAGAGATGCAAACAGTAGCGTAAAGAACTCTGCTCCACAGAAACATATGGTCCAATTTCCACTGTACTATACTACCATAATTATAAATACTTTATATATATTTGTATATTACATTTTGCCTTTTTTTTTTGCTTTTAGGAAATCAAGCGTCTTTTACACTCAGTGATTCTGAACAATGATGAATAATTTATGCTGAAATATGACATTTCGTAAACTTTTTCATAATGTTGTTCTAATGCCCAGAAAAAAAATGTCTGCAAAATGACAAATTGCTGCAAAAACCCTAATTATATACATTAAGCTTTTTTTTTTACATTATTTATTTACTCGTAGTTATTATTTTATTTGGGTTAATATAACAATACATGTAACTGTTGTTTTAAAAATACTTAAAATCTTAAAGGACTAAGAAGAGACTTTTACTAAGGAGACTGTGTTTCACAGCTTAGCAAATGGAGGCATTGAGGCCCAGATAACAACAGGAAACAAACAGCCATATCTGATATTATCAATCTACTAATATTACAGCCAAATATTAGCATTATTATGTAATATCTGTAAGAATCATTGTTTTTTTTTTCCCTCCGATAATGAAAAACCAACAACTTAATGCCTGGGTGTGGCCATATGAAGAGAGCCCATAATGCAGCTTTGGGCAAAACAGCAGTATATGAAAAGGAAAGTCACTAGATGGCAGCATTTCAGCTATTTGGGGCAGTGGTGCCATAGTGGCTAAGAAAATGGACTTGGGTCCAAAGGGTGTCTGGTTCGAGTCCAGCAGCTGCAAGGACTCGAACCAGTCGCTCTGCACACCTCAAGTTTACCACTTGAGGTGTGCAGAGCGTGGCACTGTCCTGACCCACTGCTCCACAGGTACTCAAAACTGCCCATGTGCACCAGGGGCGTACCCATACCCCTTAAAATGGGTGGGCCCTGAAAAAATTAGGGTGGGCCAATCCCAAAGTATTATAGCCAAGTTTGATCAGCCTATGGTCTAGTGTAAGATGAGATTTAAAAAAAAGTTCTTGTTAATGGTTCACAGGGGCAGCAGTCTCCATGACTGCCACCCAAATTACACTGCACCATACTATGGGCCCTCCTGTGGGTGCTGAGCCTATCGCAGTGGTGTCAAACTGA
>JAFBJS010000119.1:0-15374 GCA_016785265.1 Paraplagusia blochii
ACCAAGTCAGCAGGTGAGAGTTATATTTCGATTTATGTGACCACTGTAGAAATGCTTGTAGATTTTTTTTTTTAAACTGCATTTTTAGCTCTTTAGAAAATTAATTTTTCTTTGCATTTCCTCAGGTGAAGGGATCACTGATTTATTGTTCACCACGCCTCAGCAGCAGGAATGAAGAAGAGACCGTCTATTCTCATGTCCACTACTCCAAGAAAATAATCTAAGGCTGATGAAACAACTTCCAGGCAACATGATTCACTGTACATGCGTTTGTTAAAAAATATCATATCATATGTCATTGCACATAATAAAACTTAGTTAACATGCAAAACCTTCATGTATACTCATTCAAATAACAGAATATTATCACTGTTAAAGACTTAAGTTAGGCAAATAGACATTCAGGTTTTTCACCTATATGCTACATGCTATATGCTACCATCAGTAACATATGCCAGTGATTTTTAAACAGTGTGCCGCGGCACATTGGTGTGCAGTGAGAGATCGTCAGGTGTGCTGTGGGAAATCATCTAATATCACCTAATTAACCATTGTTGGGTGCCTGCACTGTAATAAAGTGTGGCAGATATGTAATACTCTTCTAATACAGTGGGTGGCAGCAGAGCTTATCAATGTCTGTGAAAACAATAGCGCCATTGCTATGCTACACGGTCTTGACAGCAAGATGAGAAAGTGACAGTGATGGAGAAGTTTTTTGAGAAAGGGAAATGCAAATGCCAAACAGGGCCCAAGACAAAATTCTAACCCTGATGAAGACCCTAGTATGACAAAAAAAAAACTTCCCAACTCCACAGACTCCTTATTTTTAAATAGTGAGCTGTTGTATAGTAATTCGGGGAGAACTGTTGGCCAAATGACACCATTGATATAACTTAATTAGCTCCTCTGTTCTCCCCAGAAAGTCTGCTGCATTATGTTTTCAAAAAGTTTCAAAGACAAATTAACATTTCTTTTTTAAAGAAAGCAGAACATGTGTGTGGAGGAGATAATATATTTACAATTGGTCAATCAAATTGTTTATATTGGAGTGTTGGTAAAAGCTTTCAACCACATATCTATGTGAGCTGAGCTTCTCAAGCTTGACTGCTATAAAAACTAAAAACAGAGAGAGACTGAGAGCTGTTGTCGAGGAAGAGATTCGTGTGTGTCTTTCTACCATTCCTCCAAACTGTGTTTATTGAAACAGGCCTGTGTTTCACACAAAGTACGTATGAATACATTTTGAAACTATATTATTAACTATATGTTTTGTATGTGCTGTGTAAATGTAATTTTTGGTTGGTGGTCTACGCCATTATTTTGAAAATGTAAAAAAAAAAGTGCTGCGGCACATTTTAAAAATCACTGGCATGTGCGAAAAGAGCGCAGCAGTGAAAGTGAAAGAGCCATATTCATCAGCTTGGTGCTGTTCACGCTACTTTCAGGCCTTCATCCAAGTCGACCCACAGGGAGCAGACGTCTGTCACCCTTTCCATATTTGCAAGAAGTGGTTGCAACCAATGTTCCCTCTAAGCTGAGCACCTGCGCAATTGCACACAGCTCCCATATTCTCTGTGCACAGCAAATGCAGCACATGAATTAAAATCCAAGCTGAAGTGTAAAAATAAAATAAACAGAAAACAATTTGTTTGTTTTTTTTACCATTTTGCAATACAACTCACTGACTGACATGTGACAACAAGCAGTACTTTAGTAAAACAATAACTAACACTGTCCAGCTAATGATATGATGTGGTTTACACGTATTTACTTACACAGTCAATCGATGTCATTAACAGCACTTTATGCATAAGTGCAGCTGTTTTGCAGGTTAGCATGTTGCTAACGATGCGGCTGAGTGTAGAGCATAGACTGTGGAGGGAGATAAACGCTTTGCCAACCTCTTATTTTGGCGAAACGAACTGACAAAGGCACATCCACTCACAAAGCCAAAGTAAAAAAGAATTGCGGTTCAATTTAAGATGGAATTGATGTCTGAGTATGTGTGAACAGAAGAACAAGGAGTGTTACAGGGTGAGATTTTATCGTTTTGAGTGAGAAAGGGCTGCTCTGCAAAACATGCTGCAAAGCTAAAGTAACAAGCAATTTTTTGGAGGGAAAAATGTGCGGGAGTGCTAAAAGGTAAAATTGAAACTTAATCCATTTGGTAATGAAAAATTATTTTTTTTACATTTATTTCCTTCACAAATTTACTCAAGGCAGTCATATTAATCCATCACGCATTTTTTATTTAACATGACTTGACCCAAAATTACAAGGTGGACTCTGTTTTAGATTTTAGATTTTAGTGCCATGTTGAAAAAAAAAAGATCGATTTTTGGATTTATGAATCGATATTGTCCTATTACAAAAAAATCGATTATTTTAACCCAGCCCTACTGTGCAGTGTCAGCCTCACCACTCGTCCACTCTCCCTGCTGCAGCTGAGCGCAAACCACTGCCCCGCCTCCACAATGTATTACAAGGCTTCCACTAATTATTTGCAGTCTCAACATTTACCATTGCCTTAAACCCTTGACCAATGCCAAATCGCGTCCAAAGCAGCAGGGTCAGAACCGGGTCATGGTGACCTGACCAGGTTACTTGTTTTATTGCTCTAATAAAGGATAGCAGTACCAGTACTCGTATCCTTTCCCACAAGTACTGGAGCTTGGCCTGTCATTTCATAATCCTATACCCTATTTAAATATCCTGTCAACTAGTGATGTGCAGATCAATCCTGAAATATCAATACTTCCGATTCTGGCTCTTCCCACAAAGGGCTGGTGTGGCTACAGGTTTTTGTTCCAACCAACCAGCAGTACACCTGACTTGGATTTTCAATCAACTGTTCTGAGTCTCCAGACAGCTGATTGGGCAACTAGTTTGCACTGGATAGGTTGGAACCAGCCCTCGAGGAACCATTTTGACACCCCTGATCCAGGCCAACAACAGGCATGGTTATGTACACAGGACATTCCCTTCCAGACGGACGGTGATATGTTGGTCCCTCACTTCATTCACAAATTGATCAAATTATGTTCTAGCCAATCCCTCTCTTTTATGATCCAGAGGACCACTCCAGAATAAGGACAGGATGATCCCTTAACTTATTTTGGGAAACATTTATGTGGAATACTCGCCATGTTAGTAACTGACTTTTTGTTGCTGTGTGCTACTCTGGAGTTGGAGTCGGTACTCAATATTTTGGAAATACATTTTTGGAGAAAGGAAACTTTTCTTCAGGGAGACCTCATTCTCTCTGGAGCACTGCTGGGTTTACAACACAGATAACTACTGTTTCTTGTTATTATCATCATATGAAAACAATGTCGTCTGATCTGTTGTAAATAGAAATGCAATAAAAGAAGAATCAGAGAAGTGACACTGATGAGAAGCTCAAGTGTTTTACACACCCAAGACTGAAGAGTTTATTGAACTGTAGTTTAAGTAAACTGTGTAGCCTTAAAAAATGTATTGACTGTTTATTTCGATTTCTGATTCCATGACTTCATTTTTGTAAGGGCTAAATCTGTCTGGAAGTAAAAAGAATCTTCGAGTCAGAGACAAAGAGCAGCCATCATACATCAAGGGGTGAACTCTGTCTTTTTTTATCTGTTCAACATTTAACCTCCCACCCCCCATTCTTAGGGCCAATAAATAAACTTTATTTAGGTCCCACCCCCTTCTTAAAAAGACTGTATATAAGGTGAACCAACCACTGTCTGTCACTGACATCTCCATTTTGCTGATGCTGGAAAATGTTGATCCAATTAAATCTACTTCTGTTACTCACTGTCAGATGTAAGTTACTGTCTATTTTACTATTCAGTCATATTTAGATACTTTCTGTTGATTTTTTATCCATCTCTGTTAATAATGTCTGATTTTAGGTCAAACTACAGATCCAATATTTGAAACTAAATCCGTCGTCGTTGGAGATGAAATCAGGTTGACATGTGATCGTCCAGAAACAGGTTTCATTTACATATTAATCTGGATGAAATTTGTTTCTGGAGGATTTCCTGAAATGTTGGGAGCAACAAAATCTTTTGACACAACAAAGTTTGATCGTCAAACTCCTCACTTGACCCTCAAACAGGAACCTGGATTCTTTTCTTTGTACATAAAACAAGCTCAGTTCAGTGACATTGGAATTTACTTCTGCATGAGAGTGGAGACAATAAATATCACGCTTTGGAAAGGAGTTTATCTGGACATTAAAGGTAACTTTGACGTTGTATTTATCACAGTATGTGACTCATTAAAAATAATAATAATTAGAAATTAAATTTCTATTTTTTTAAATTGTGGTACTGTGATTGACACCACAGCACACAATGAAATTTGGCCTCTGCATTTAACCCCTCTTACGCACCTGGGGAGCAGTGAGTGGAGAAGATAAAATGTTCAGGGCACCTCAACTTATGCCAGCTCTCTCCACAGCAGTAGGTTAGGGTTTTATAAAATAAAGGTGTTATAAAGGGATTTGAATAAGCATTACTGTATTTTCACACACATAAAACTCTAGCATTCTTCAAAATTTGCTCCTGCTCTTTTTTAACATAGCACACTTCTATAATTGTGTACCGTATGTGTGTTGTTGTGAGGCAGACGTAGTAGAGGACACCATGAGAACTTTAAAGGGGGTAGTGTGGATTGAACATAAAACCCGCGCCCTATGATCAGGTGCGCCTTATGTGTGTGTTAAATATAATAATGACACTCAAAACTGAGACAGCGCCGTTTAGTGCTGTGCGCCCTGTGGACATGAAAACACGTTGTCTTACATGTCTTATGGAATTCAATAAGGCGTTAAAAGTGTTGGGTCAAATCTAAAACCATTACAAACACTGACAAGCATGATCAATTGTACAATAAAAAGAGAAAATCCTTAAACCAGATAATCTAATTTTGGTTTGAACTTTTCAGAACCAGATGACAATGACCATAAAGACCCTCCACCTGCTCCAGAAGAACCCTTGAATCTACAGTGTTCCATTGTTTCCGACTCTGAGAAGGAATCCTGTCCCAGAATTCCCAGTGTCCACTGGTTCAGAGGTGGATCTCCTGAAGCTCGTCCTAGTTTTGTTTATGTTCCTGGAGGCAGCAGTGAAGAATGTGGAAACAACACAGTGGATGAAGATGATGCTCCTCAGAAATGTCTCTACAACTTCTGTAAGGACGTCAGTTCTTCTGATACAGAGAGTTACTACTGTGCTGTGGCCACATGTGGACAGATTTTATTTGGACGAGCAACAAGACAGGACAGTGAAGGTAACTGTGAACTGATGGACTGGATCATTTGTCTGGATATGTGTTTTTTTTTTGGGCATATACTGTACCATACAAGTGTGAGTAAAAAAAAAAAAAAAATTAAATACAGTCCCATTGTACATTTTTCATACACATCATTCCAACTGAAGAAAATTTAAAAAAGTCAAATAATATTCCTGTGCAATTTGAAATCATTCTCTCTGCTTGATCAGTTATTTTCCATTTTTCCCCAGAACTTTACAAGCGTCTTGAACAGGAGGCTACTTTTCTCAAATGTATCTTGGCTGTGTTGAGTACAATTGGTCTGATGGTGATTTTCTTTCTTGTGTATTTTCTCCTGAAGAAAAGGTGTAAATGTCACCAAGGTATCATCAGTTAAACTAGTTTGTCAATTCCATTATTTCCCAAAATCAATTATTTAGTCTTTTTTAAACTGTATTTTTTAGATTCACAGGCAGGAGGAGCCAACAGCGATCAGCCCAGTCAGCAGGTAAGGGTTATATTTCTGTTTTTGTGACCACTGTAGAAATACATTTTCCAAACTGGATTTTTAGCTCTTGAAAATGTTATTTTACTTTGCATTTCCTCAGGTGGAGGGATCACTGATTTATTGTTCACCAAAATTCAGCGAGAGGAACACATTAAATGTCAGACAGTTGGAGAGAGAGACAGTCTATTCTCCCGTCAGGAAGACTCCAAGAAAATGATACAACCATGCAAAAAAAGAAAAGTTTGTCTGTGTCCAGTTCAGCATTCGTGATACAATGATAACAGGTTGACTCCTGTGTAACTGGTGGTTGTAAGATTAAAACCAATAACAGTTTATAAGGTTAATTAGAATTTTTACAAGTTATGTAGTAGAGTTTTGAAAATTGTGACATACTTATCAACAACCATTCCAACAGCAGAGGGTAAGATACATTAGTTTGTTCGTTAAGGCTGTTTTATGTTTTGTTTGTGGGTGGGGATATTCTCTAAAAAAGTTGTCAGCAGCTAGACTTTTTTTTTTTTGAAAACCATGGATGAATGATGGATGAATTCACAGATAGTTGTGTTATAAGTTGTTGTTGCTGTTTGTTGGTTGGCAGTTCTCATCAGGGTCGGACTAACATTTTCTGAAACCTGGGTCTAGTTACCAGGATGAGGTCCTTCACAGTGTGTCCCAACCATGTGCAGGTGCACCGACACATTAGTGCACCCAGACGTGTCTCTATGTAGCAGTAACTCTCATTTCTTTGTCACACTCTGTGTCCCCAGAGCTCTGGCAGCAGTGGGAGGTCCATCTCTCACTCACTGTGGTGAATAATCATGTGCTCCCCTGGCAGAGAGAGAGAGAGAATTGTAGACTTTATAAGCATAGCAAACAGCATGGTGTGATCTTGATGTGTAAAAAATGAAAACCATGGGTGTTTTTTAATTGCTGTTTATGTTTTAGAAAATATCTAATATACATTCAAAAGACTTTATGACAAATTCAACACCCCTGGACTCCCTTCCAAAAAGTCACCCAGAAAACTCTTCTCACATTTCTCTGCACTCAGATGTGACTGTCATTGGTTTCATAATGTTAAAAACAGAAGAAGTGCCGTTTTTAATCACGTCTGTTCTCACAGTGGAATCCATTGCAATGCATAGTGTAATTGGGTAGACATGGGGTTTTCAAAGTGTGGGGCGGGGCCCCCTGGGGGGGGCGCGGTGCGATGCTGAGGGGGGGGGGGGGGGGGCGCGGTGCGATGCTGAGGGGGGCGCTTGTGACCCTGGGGAACATGCTTTTTTTTCCGCCGTACTACAATAAAGTGTAATTGCTCCATCCTTGTAAGTTGAACTATATTTCTTTCTTTTTGTTTTCTTTATGTCAACAAGGATATGATGTTATGCAGAGGTGTAGCTAGAACTTTTTAATAGACAAATGCTGTTATTTATAGTTACGGCGGAGAGTTGGTGGTGGTGTGGGGGGGCGTGAATTGTTTTCTTCTTGCTAGGGGGGGGCGTAAGAGAAAAAGATTGGGAAGCACTGGGGTAGACAATTTAGCTAAACCTGCGTTTTGTAATTTTTATTACATAAAAAACAAGAGTGCACACTCTGCTAAAACACTTTGCAATCTGCTGTGAAGACTTAAGGGTGTTGCTTGAACATGTCAACATAAAAAATAAAAACCTCAAAGTGGTCTACAGCTTCCTGTTCATCTCTTTTCTTAACTGTACACCAACAACTTTATGCTGCTCTAGAAGTAATAGAGTCAACAATATCATGATAAAATTAAAAGAAAAAAATAGCATTAGCTAATAAGTCACACCATTTAATTCAGGCAACAGCCAAAGTGTTATAACAATGACAATAATTAGAAACTACCAGATTAAGAGGTGAAGTATGACACCATCCTTCATCCACCTTAGTTCAGAGAACTCTGCATGAAATGTTCTACCTTTAAATAACGTGGAGACAAGACAACCCTTCTGTCAGGGACGTCAACCACGACCCCCAAGTGCAACGCATAAAATATGCAGGAAAATAGTTGTGTTTCAACATCTTAACTGAAAGCAACGCAAGAACAAAATCCGTGTCTATTCCAAAACCAAGGACATGATCCAAAAATAATGCCTTTCCATAGGCAATGTCCTCAACAGAGCTCAGGTGTGGATTCAAACAAAGTCTTTGCAACAAAAATGTCTTCAAATGGAAGAGGTCCACTTGAAGACGCAAGAAGCTGTCGTAGCTGAGCAGGAGCAGACTGATTAGAAAACAGGAAGCTAGTAGCAGGGCTGCGGTGTTTCTGAGGACTACCATTGGGGTAAAGGTCCGTGCCACCACTTTCAGGGTTTGGACCACCCTGAAGACACTGCAGATTTCAAGATATTAGTTAAGACTTTACATGAAAGGTGATAAGTCTTCAAGACAGTTCAGTTTCTTTGTACTTGTGGGGCTACATAACATCATCTGAGCACAGGGACCAGTTTAATGATATGTTTTAACCACAAGAGAAAACAGCTGCTAAAAAACCGTAACTCTAATGCCTTAAGTCAGTACAGCAGTAATCCCAAACCATTTTTTTGCACCAGAGACTGAATAAATGTCTACTACTATTTTCAGGGACCTGTTGTTAAGTTGTGGATGATAAATAGGCCTTAATAAAATTACATTTCCAGTGTTCTGAAATATTTTCCTTTCCATTAAATCTCCCTACATAAATTAACTGTCCATGCACGCAACAAGGATTTCTCAAATGCACACATCCTATAACTTTCTACTACCAGACCGGTATAACAAAATGTGGTACTTTGAGTTTATGTTGTTGTCTTCACTGAGAAAATATTTCCTAATCACATATAGCTGCATTATCGGTTATTGAATCCAAGCCATTCTATTGTTAAGTTATTTCGTTGATATGGGTATGGATCAAGTGTAGGTAAAAGAAAACATTCTGTGGCCCAGCACTAACTCACCCATGGACCAGTACTGATCCCCTGCAGTACAACATTAGAAACTATGCTTCTGTGATGGACAAAGTCAACAGAAGTTCATCTTCTCGGTTTAGATTATGTGTCTTTCTGATATGTCTCATATTAGATATGAGACAAAAGAAAAAAGAAATCACACTTTATGGAACAACTCTCTGTCTGTGTCATATTGTTACCGCCCCCTTGTTCCAATTACTGTATATAAAGGGGAATCAACAACAGTCTGATCATGATGATCATGATGATTAAATGGAATTTACTTCTGCTGCTCACTGTCAGATGTAAGTCACTCTACTAGTTCTACTAATTCGTCATATTTAGGTTATTTATGTCGATATTTATTTTTTTCTGTCCCTGTTGACAATGTCTTCCTGATTTTAGGTCACACTGCAGATCTGATCTTTGGGACAGAAACTGTTGTTGTTGGAGATGAAGTGAAGTTGACATGTGACCATCAGGAATTTAATGAGGTTTTTAAAATATACTGGATCAAACTTGTTCCTGGAGGTTTTCTTGAAGAGTTGGGAGAAATTAGTTCCTTTAACAGAGATGTGTTGAATCATCGCACTTCTCACTTTACCTTTGAACGGAAGCCTGGAAACTTTTCTTTTCAGATTAACCAAACCAAGTTCAGTGACAATGGAATTTACTTGTGCATAAAAGTGAAAACATTTAAAATGACGTTATTGAAAGGAGTTTATCTGGACATCCAAGGTAACTTTGAGCTTTAAATTTTTCTACTCATTTACCGTCTGTGAATGATTTAGATGGTAAATTAACAATAGGAAGTTCAGACTCTACCAGTAGATCTCTATTGGAGTGTTTGTAGATTCTGAACAATAACAGGAAAAAAAAATATATAGTAATAAAAACTATAGTTGTAATTCTATTTTAAGATGCTAATCACTGGGCTAAAGTGAGAATAATTTAAGTGTTGAATCAGACAATACAACATTATATGTTAATGTAAAGACCCTTTTCTTCAAAATTGGTTAATAAAGATCTTCGACAAGTTCGGAAATATGATCTTTGAAAATTGAATTTGCCTGGCAGTAGTTCTGTGTTCTTAATGATTTTATATAAAGAGGTTACAAATAATTTCGCGAAAACATTAAATGTTTTATTAAAACTAAAACCATCAAAAACACGGACATGATTTTGCCAAGAATAATAAGATAAGGAAACTCCAGCAGAAATAGTTCAAATTGTCCAAAACATGAAACCAATTGATACAATATAGGAACATTCAGGGAGAGACTACACCTAAAATCAAAGACTAAACCACAGCTAAACACTAAAAATCTATAAAACTACACTAAAAATAAAAATTCCACATAGATTTACCACAATTTTGTTTTTTATTTTTCAGAACCAGAAGACAATGACCATACAGACCCTCCACCTGGTCCAAAAGAACTCTTAAATCTGCAGTGTTCCATCGTTTCCAACTCTGAGAGGGAATCCTGTCCCAGAATTCCCAGTGTCCACTGGTTCAGAGGTGGATCTCCTGGAGCTCGTCCTAGTTTTGTTTATGTTCCTGGAGGCAGCAGTGAAGAATGTGGAAACAACAAAGTGGATGAAGATGTTCCTCCTCAGAAATGTCTCTACAACTTCTGTAAGGACGTCAGTTCTTCTGATACAGAGAGTTACTACTGTGCTGTGGCCACATGTGGACAGATATTATTTGGACGAGCAACAAGACCGAACATTGAAGGTAACTGTGAACTGATGGACTGGATTGTTTGTCTGGTTTGTGGTGTGTTTCCATGCATGCGATTGAAAAATGTGTATTATATGTGTGTGACTTGACAAAATTACATTATAATTACAATATTATTGTGGGCAGTTACGGATTTGACTCTACATCATTCAAATTCAAGAAATATTTTGAAAGGCAACAAACAGTATGTCCAGTAAAAGTGTATCACCCTGCTTGATCAGTTATTTCCCTCTCTTTTTTTACCAGAACTTTACATGCAGCAGAGACAGGAGGCTACTATTCTTAAATTCATCTTAGCTGTGTTGAGTACTATTGGTCTGGTGGTGATTTCCCTCCTTGTTTATTCTTCAAGGAAGAGAAGGTATAAATGTCACCAAGGTATCATTAGTTCTTATTTATTTGTTAATATCACTTTTTCCCAAAAAAGACAATCATTTTGTCTTTTTAACCTGTATTTCAAAGGATCACGAGCAGAAGGAACCAACAGTGATCAGCCATGTCAGCAGGTGAGGGTTATATTTCTATTTCTGTTACCACTGTCCTAATGTAGGAAGGAAATTTCTAAAATTTGTCTTTTGAATTCCTCAGGTGGAGGGGTCACTGATCTATGGATCACCAACCATCAGCAGTGGGAGACAGAGACAGTCTATTCTCCTGTCAGGACGACTCCAAGAAAATGATACAACCTGAACCAACCAACAAAAAAATAATTGACTCAATTGGCAGTTTTTGGCATTTGTAGTGACATCAATGACCCAAATTTGGGAAGGGTGGTTGCTGGTCTCGCATTATACAAGTTTGAGCTTCTTTATGGTTGAAGTTTTAATGCTGTCCCTGTGCATGTTTACAATCCAAAATAATAACAATGTGAATTGATTGTATCCACGATTATGGAGTACATATATGTGTTATGTTTAATGTGGTCAGTGATGAACGGGCAACGTTCTACTCTTGTGTTTAAAAAAATATTACAATAGTTTTACAAACGTGAATAAAATAAAATTAATATTCTTTAGACATTGGCATTCAGATCGCATCGTTCTTAGAATGATTATGATTTAGTTGCCTCACACATGATGTATTGAAGGTTCTACAGTTGTGGTTTAGGTCTTCACAATAATTTCACAGCAGATGGATGTTTTTTTTTTTTTTGTGTTTGCATTTAAATCTGAGTCGTAACTTCTGTAAGAGAACAGCTATGATAACAAACTAGCTTGAAATGTCGGCAAAACCATCTATAATTGTCTAGGTGTTAAATCAATAATAATAAAAAAGCTCTTACTTTTTGAGCCCACACAACAACAGAGTAATGCTGTGTCTACATGAATACACTGTCTGGATCTGTCCACAGACTGGATGAACATGTGACATTTTTTAGATTTTGCTCGAACAGAACACTGCAACAGTTTCCAGAAACTAAACTGCATATCACCAAGTTGTCAGAATGTCAAGTTCACTCTATTGGTTGGAGCTGAGGTATAAGTTTCCATGCACTGAGCTGGTGTTGGTTGACAGTTGTGTTTCCAGCAATGTGTCAATGCAGAGAGAGTAAAATAAAAGAGAGATGATTGTAGATTTTAAAGCAACAGCATGATGTGATCTTGTCAAAAATGAAAAGCGTGGGTGTTTTTAACCACAGTGTTGCTCGTTTGGTTGGTCGGATTCTGGTCTTATCTCAGATATATTAGTGTCTTATTTCTTGCCTGTTTACTCTGGGTTTCAAAGAAGATTAAATATGCATTCCCGAGAACTTTGTGACAAATTCAAAGCACCTAGACAACCAAAAGAACACATAGCAGACGCACAGACAACTCTTCTTGTCACGGGTGTCTATCTTGGATGGCGAGGCGTGGAAAGAGTTTAGGACCCAGATGCAGGACAGGTAGGGTTCAGGGTTTAATAACAAAATTAACAGGACAGAAAATCACCAGCATAAGGCCTGGCAGGAACAAAGCATGGCAAAATAAAGCAAGGACAGAACATGGAAAATAAACTACAAAACTCAGAGTACTCACAACCGGAAAAATCTATGCACTGAACAGAAACATGAAACACCAGAAAAAGGCAAGGCACATAGTATGACCAGAAACCACAAACCAACAAGACTAAGTGAGGGAGAGGGGTATATATACACAGGACACCAGGTGACACAGGTGGGACTAATGACAGAGACACAGGTGAGCGTGATCACAGTAACGACCAGACAGCAGGAAGGGGAGACAGACAAACTTGACACTTCTCACTTTGTTTTGCACATGTAACTGTCATTGGTTTCGTTCAGTTTGACCCCTATATCCATTACACATTACCTGAACCTAAATATTTTATGAGTTGAATTTTTTGGGGGGGTATTTTGCATCACCATTTACACTTCAATCAAACTATAAAAACCTTTGTCTGGTTTATAGCGAAAATGTCAACTCCTGCTTATATCAAGCACACTCTGCTGAAAAATTCTGAAAAGGTAATCTGCTGTTGAGCTAACAGTGTTGCTTGAACATGTGAATGCTTAAGGACTTCCTGTGATTGAAAAACCTCATAGTGGTCTACGACTTCCTGTTCCCTTCTTGTCATAATTGTACATCAAAATCATTTTGACCCAAATGCAAATAACTGTGACATTGCCACAGCCCAGAGCGTTATCAAAGTTTCATATATCTATAAAGGTTTCAAATATGAATAGATGCTTTGGTGATGATATACCTCGGCAAAAATGTGAGACTGAAATATGCGTAACTCCCTCCTCCTGAAGCTGCTTTGACACTAGCTGGTGGTGTGACCTGTAAATTAGAATTTACAAGCACATAAAATAAAAACAAAAAGTGAATGGGAGATGGAATATTGTCTATAAAGCAAAGTTGTTTTGTTTTAAAAAAAAAACAAAAAAAAACAACCAGTATTTATTAAAGAATAATTTCACAAATTAACATTTTTAGTGCATTTTCCCTTGTGTGATGTGAGATAAATAGGTTTTTGATGTGGAGGTGACATTTAAAACAAAGGTGAATATTCACAACAAAGTTTTGACTCTAAATAAAACCTTGTTTGCGTGTAATTGGACACAGTTGAAGATCTGGCTGTGAAGATTCTAATTTATTCAGGTCATGATATCCAAAAGAGGTAATTCTAGTAGTTTTACTCCTCAAGACCAGTGATTTTCAACACACTACTGTGCCACAACGCATCAATGTACCATGAGAGATCGTCAGGTGTGCGGTGGGGAATTATCTAATATCATCTTATTAACCATTGTTGGGTGTCTGCACTGTAATGTGTGGCAGTTTTAGCGTAATACTCTTGAACTCTTCCAGCAGGTGGCAGCAGATTCTATGAATGCCTCTAAAAACAATGAAAACACGAAGCAGTGAGATGAGCAAGTGACAGTAATGGAGTTAACTCCAGGATACTGGAGGAGACAATTCAGAGGATAGTTGAACTTCAGATTTAAGAGGTAAAATATGGTCTTTGTCCTGGTCATGGAACCCTGGACCAGCTCCATACCCTCCACAGGGGAGGGTGCAACATTGGTACAGTGAAATGTAATAACATGTTATAATTAAGTATATAAAAATACATCATCTGTTAAAACACACTGCAGTGTCAGAAAACCACTGTCTAAAAGAGGAAAGAACATTTCTTGCCACTCCTGCTTTAGGGGTGTTTGTCATGTGGCTCAAAGTGGCCAATCAACTGCACTAATTTTGTTACCGCCCTCTATGTACCAGTATAAAACAGATACATAATGCAGAGATAGCAGATCTTCCAATAGCCAACGATGTTTCAAAGAAAAGTGACGACCACTTTTCATTTAGTTTTGTGGCTCATCTCAGAATGTAAGTTGAACTTCATTTGAGGTTTTGTCTTTGTCTTCAACATATGTATATTAAGAAGATATTCTTTGATGTATTGACTAATATTGATCCTTATCCTCTTCCTGCTGTCATTGTGTTTTACTAAACAGTCATATTTAGAGTTTTCCGTCTATTAATAATGTCTGTCTTATTTTAGGTTGCTCTGCAGATCTGATCTTCGAGACAAAAACTGTTGTCATTGGAACAGGAATGAATTTGACATGTGTCCATCAGAGGGCAAAAGCTGAGTCTCCAATATTCTGGATCAGAATTGTTTCTGGAGGTTTTCCTAAAGTGTTGGGATTAACAAAGTCCAATGATGTAAGAGTTTTTGAACAACACAACTCCCACTTTACTTTCAATCATGAGTCTGGAGTCTTCCATCTGTACATGAAGCAAACCACGTTTAGTGATAATGGAATTTACTTGTGCATACAAGTGGAAGGAATCTATGTGACCTTTTTGGAAGGAGTTTATCTGGATATTAAAGGTAAATTGAATAATTATTGTCATTGAAAACATTTTGGTATAAACTCAGAAATAAGAAAACCTACTTGGGATTGATTTTTTTTTTTTTGTCATGGCAGTAGGTTAGTATTTTTAAAGAAGTGTAGTTAAAATAAAGAATATTTACTTTCCCCTTCGCATTTTGGTATACACCATTCAGCCTGGCATTATATTCTTGTACCAGGAGTTTATTTATAAATAAAAGGAAAATTTCGTAAATGCAACGCGTTACAGGAGCATGGCCAAAACCAAATTAGTTAATTCATTAGACCTGTTTTGGGTGAATCAATAATAGGCAAAAAAAATTATGTTTGGAAGGTTTAAAAATAACCTTAAGGATACCTCAAAAGTCGATAAGAATTTTAGGAACAAAAGTAAAAGATAAACTTTAAATTAATAACAATTGGAATTTCAAATAATGACATTTCAAAAAAATTTTGACAGAATTTGGTTTGTACATTCCAGGACCAGAGGACAACACTGATGCAACCCTTTCTCCTGGTCCAAAAGAACCCTTCAATATGCAGTGTTCCATTAATTTAGGCTCCAAGAAGAAATCC
>JAFBJS010000121.1:0-65665 GCA_016785265.1 Paraplagusia blochii
TGACCACCAAAAACAATAAACTAAAACAAAAAAGTGGTAGACTCTCTGTCCACCCATCGGCTAACTTAATGAGGTACCAGCTACTTCACCCAGAAAACAGTACTCACCAAAAGTTGTGTCAACAAAACACGCTGTTCGCTACAAAAGATTCAATAAGGACGAGCCCCCATTATGTTACAACCAGTAACTTTAGTGGAGGTAACACAGTGACTCAAAGTCCATAACAGGTGTCTAGAGGATTTTATTACCACAAAACAGTAGCGAAAACAGGACAACGTGCGGTGGGTAAGCCACCCTGGACAACGTGCGGTGGGTAAGCCACCCTGGCTCCTTCAGAAGACACTGGAACAAAGAAGAAGAAGAAGAAGAACGAGCAGTCTGCCAGGCACAGGTTATAAAGGGTTGGCTCCGCCCCCGCTGAATGGCAACACCTGAAAATAATAAGGGAGACAGAACAAAAGAAACAGGAGGGAAACTATACCACCAACAGGAAACACAGGGACATAACAGCATCCTCAACTCCACCTCCATGTCCTCCCTCACCGCATCCATAAATCTTCTCTTTGGCTTTCCTCTTTGTCTCTTACCTGGTAGCTCCATATCTAACATTCTTCTCCCAATATAACCACTGTCCTTCCTCTGAACATGTCCAAACCATCTTATCTGGCTTCTCCAGGTTTTTCTCCAAACCTTCCTGTCTGTGTTGGCCCACTGATTACCTCGTTTCTGATCCTGTCCATCCTTGTAACCCCCAAAGAGAATCTCAGCATCTTTAACTCTGCTACCAGCTCTGCCTCCTGTCTTCTACCTATTCCTAGTGTCTCTAGTCCATACATCATGGCTGGTCTCACAACTGTCCTGTAAACCTTTCCCTTCACCTTAGCTGACACTCTATCACAAATCACCCCTGAGACCTTTCTCCAGTTGTTCCATCCTGCCTATACTCTATTCTTTACCTCTCTTCCACAGAGAGTTGAAGAGAGGTAACAGTTATGCCTAAGTATCTGAACTTCTCCACCTTCTCCACCTCTGCTCCTTGTAACCTCACCATTCCGCTGATACCCTTTTCATTCAGACACAAGCACTTGGTCTTGCTACTGCTGACCTTCATTCCTCTTCTCTCCAGTGCAAACCTCCACCCCTCTAGGTTCTCTTCTAGCTGTTGCCTGTTCTCACTGCAGATCACAATATCATCTGCAACCATCATTGTCCATGGAGACTCCTGTCTGACCTTATCTGTCAATCTGTCCATCACCAGAGCAAACAAAAAGGGGATCAGGGCTGATCCTTGATGAAGTCCCACCTCCACCTTAAAGTCTTTTGTCCTTCCAACAGCACACCTCACCACCGTTGTGCTGTTCTCATACATATCCTGCACCAGTCTAACATACTTTTCTGCCACTCTTGACTTCCTCATACAAAACCACAGTTCCTCCCTTGGAACCCTGTCATATGCCTTTTTTAAATCTACAAAAACACAATGCAGCTCCCTCTGACACTCTCTGTACTTCTCCATCAACATCCTCAAGGCAAATATTGCATCTGTGGTACACTTTCTCGGCATAAAACCATACTGTTGTTCGCAAATCTTTGCTTCTTACCTCAACCTAGCCTCAACTACTCTTTCCCAAATCTTCATGGTATGGCTCATCAACTTTGTCGCTCTGTAACTGCTACAACTCTGCACATCAACCTTCTTGTAAATTGGCAGAAGAACACTTTTCCTCCACTCATCAGACGTCTTGTCTGTCTCAAATTGTATTGAAGAGCCGAGTGAGAAAACTTACTGCTTATTCCCCTAAGCCAGGGGTCACTAACTGGCGGGCCGCGGTCTGTGTTCGGACCCAGGGGTAATCCTGTACGGACCCGGATCTATAATCTATTTATACGGCAGATGAATTTAACGGGATAGTTTTAAGGTGCGCAGCTTTTTCAGTGTTTACGACCAACGTCATTGTAAACACAACAAAAGCTGCACGGGTATCAGGAAATAAACTGACCAATTGTGTACAGGTTAAATTATTCCACATGGTTCTTTTTCAGCCAATCAACTCTCGGCAGTTAACAGCGGCAGGCAGATTAAGAGGGAGAGAAACAGCCACCACAGACTGAGACGTGGAGAGAGAGAGAGAGTCAAGGGAGACAAGGGAAACGGGTTCAAAGAAACTGAAAGTGTTTAATTGTTAATTGTTGATTTGTATTGTTAAAGTGGTTGAGATTGTTCTGACAAGGTGTGTTAAAGAAAAATTATATAAGCTGTTGCTACACCTTATTTCTCTTACGTTAAGAGCTTTATTTGAAGATGTTAATACTACTACAACATATATATTATATTATATTATATTATATTATATTATATTATACAATATTATAGTATACATAACGCTCTGGCAAGTTGGACATGATGTTCCGGACCTTTATTTGAATAAATTTTTTCTGACTGGACCTCTTGCCGTTTTAGTTGAATACCCCTGCCCTAAGCACTTCCATACCACCATTGGTATGTCATCGGGACCGACTGCCTTTCCGTTCTTCATCCTCTTTTCTATTCTGATCTACCTTCTCTCCTTCTACACTCCCTCTCATTTTCCTCATTAAACTACTCCCTCCATCTTCCCAAGCACACCTTTCTTCACTAGTGATGACATTTCCATCTCTGTCCTTAATTAATCTCACCTGCTGCACATCCTTCCCAGACTGATTATTCTGCCTTGCCAATCTGTATAATTCTTCTTCTCCTTCGTTCGTGTCTAACCTCTCATACAACTCCTCATATGCCTTTTGTTTGGCCTTGGCCACTTCACCTCCCTTGCCCTCTCTCTGTACTCCAGTCTATTCTCCTCTGTTCTGTCACTATCCCATCTCTTCTTTGCTAATCTCTTCCTCTGGACACTCTCCTGGACCTTATCATTCCACCACCAGCTCTCTTTGTCCACCTTATTCTGTCCAGAGGAAACACCAGGAACATCCTAGCTGTCTCCCTAATGACTCTAGCTGTGGTCTCCCAAACATCTGGGAATTCACCACCACAGCCCAGAACTGCTCTGACTTCTTTTCCAAAGTCTTCAAAACATTCCTCTTTCCTATCTTCTCTTAACTTCCACCAATTGATCTTCTGTTCTGTCTTCACCTTCGTCCTTCTTCTCACCTCCATTGTCTTGCACACTACCATCCCATATTGTTTGGCTACACTCTCACCTGCCACCACCTTACAGTCACTTATCTCCCGGAGATTACGTCTTCTACAGAGAATGTAATCTACCTGAGTGGACCTGGCTCCACTCTTGTATGTCACCCAGTGTTCCTCTCTCTTTTGGAAGTAAGTGTTTACCATGGCCATGTCCATTCTTTTTGCAAAATCCACCACTGCCTATCTTTTCAAAATTCTATCCCTAACTCCAAACTGACCCATCACTTTCTCATCTCGTCTGTTCCCTTCTCCTACAGGCCATTGAAATCTGGTCCAATCACTACTCTCTCTCCCCAAGGGATGTTCTCTACGACCAAATCCAGCTCATTCCAAAACTTCTCCTTTTCTGCTAACTCACAGCCTACCTGTGGAGCATAACCACTGACAACATTTAACATCACTCCTTCTATTTCTACCTTCACAAACATCAACCTGTCTGACACTCGTTTCACACCCACCACATTACTTGCATACTTTTCCCTGGTCACCCCTACTCCATTTCTCTTCCCATCAAATCCACTGTAGAATAACTTAAAACCTGCTGCCCTTCCACCTGGTCTCTTGCACACACAATACATCCACTCTTCTTCTCTCCATCATGTCAGCTAGCTCCCTACCTTTCCCAGTCATTGTACCTACATTCAGGGTTCCCACTTTCGGGACGACACTTCTAACATTCCTCTTTGTCTTAATCAATCTCCCTCCTCTTCTTCTTTGTCTTCAACCAACAGTAGTCCAATTTCCAGCAGTACCCTGTAGGTTAACAGCACTGTTGGCAGTCATTGTTAACCCGGGCCCCGACTCATCAAATCTTTCTACGCCGGATGCCCTTCCTGACGCAACCCTCACCATTTATCCGGGCCTGGGACCGGCACTAAAAAACACTGGCTTGTGCTCCCTAGTGTCTGGCTTCTGTATTTTAAGACTAAGATAAAAAAAAACAAAAAACAATAAGTGACTCTTGGCTGCTAAACCCAAAAAGATAAACGATAGTAGACCACTCAGTCTGGGCCAGTAAACCAAACACAAATGTGGACCGGTACGTCTGGACTGGCAAACCCACTAACATAAAAGACAGCAGATCTTTCCAGCGGAACAGCAGCTGGCTGAACTACAGACACAGATTAGGGCCATGGCCCAGCAGTTGGCTCATGTAGAGCAGTTGGCTTTTTCCTCGACAACAGTATCACTAACAGGGATAACATTAATGGCCAAGACGCTGGACTACGTGAGGTGCCAACAGCCAAGCAACCTGCAGAAGGTTTTTAACCTGGTAGAGGACCATTTGGCCGTGCACTATCTGCAGCCAGCCACATCATCAGCTGGCAGAGGGCCGCCCAACGCCAATGCCCCATTGAAGACAGCTGGAACTCTCCACATCACTCTTCCCCAGCTCTCCTCTTCTGTTTCAGGTCCTTTGTGCTTTAAGTGCTATCAGCCGCACAGGAGCTGTGCAAAAACCTGACAAAAGTGCTGGAGTTGAGGACAATTCAGACAAGTGTGATGGGATTCAAAATAGGTTGCAGAGACAATAAAGACGGACAGTGGATTGGTCAGAAGGGACCTTCAAACCCACTAACATGAAGAATGGTGGACTAGTTATATAGGG
The DNA here is from genome assembly GCA_016785265.1 of Paraplagusia blochii. Classification (NCBI taxonomy): domain Eukaryota; kingdom Metazoa; phylum Chordata; class Actinopteri; order Pleuronectiformes; family Cynoglossidae; genus Paraplagusia; species Paraplagusia blochii. Next base: position 4,800 of record JAFBJS010000121.1, read on the forward strand.
CTAGAATAATGTACAGTGAACCAATCAGTCCGAGCTGGTAAATCCACAGAGATAAAGAAAAAACTGGAGACCTGTTTCCATACCCATGCCTCCCCAATTGACCTAAATATTCAAAGACTCAATAATACATTTTGATGAATAATGATTAGCCAAGTCACAGGGTCATCACAGGTCTTACAAGTCATAAACCTGATGTGGGACTGTTGTCATTGAGGAAAAGAGGTTTTGATAGAGTTGTCACTTTCTTTAGTTTAATTTACTAAAAAAAATGGTTTTGGAAAAAAAAATCACAGCTGGGATTATGTGGCCTATATGTGTCAATTGATGGATCAGAAATCTTATCTTCTCTCCTCCTTTCTATCTACCCCTCACTCATTTCCTTTCAAATCCTCAGTTCTCTATTTTCTCCTCTTTCTTACTCCATTCGCTCTTCTCCCCTCCCTTCCCCCCTTCTTTTTTTGTCTCTTCTATCTTCTCCCATCTCTTCCCTTTTCTCTCTTTTTTGTATTTTCGCCTTTTCTCTTCCTCTCTCTCCTTCCTTTTCTCCTCTTCCCTCCCTCGTCTCCTCTCCTCCTTCCTCTCGTCTCTTCCATTGTCTTCTCTTCTCCTTCTCTCTCCTCCCTTCTATATGCCCTCCCCTCCTCCACACCAGACTTTTCTAATGCTCAGCTCTTTCTAGGACCGTGCCACACCCCCCGCCCCCGCTCCATCAACGGTGTCGTTAACCGCTCCCCTTCACCAGTGTCGTATTGGACGCAGCCAGATAGAACATAATGGCGGTTGACGGTAAGTGATCGTAAAACATTGGTCCTAGTTCAGTTGTGCGGGGGACAAATAATCTGGGGAGAACGCTTCTGTATAGAAACAAACAGTGTCCGCGCGTGTTTGTGTGTATTTTTCCTGGGCAGTGAACATGTTGCTGAAAGGAGAGGTCTGAAAATATTATTTGTACTGTAGATAGAGGAGTCTTTGGGATTGAATAAGGTTAAGAATAGCAATAGATTATATACATTTTTCTTCAAAAGATACGATCAACAGCAAAGTATTAATCAGAACTGTTATTGTCTTAGTTTGCATCATGTCTCCACCTGCACTGGATGATCAAATAGTTCACAATTGTCTATTTGGCAAACTGATGCATAACCTAACCAACATCTCAACAAACGTCAGACAAACGTTTAGTTTTTTTTTTAAACAAACTGTATGACTTTAGTGAACGTTAATCTACACACTGCTAATATTCACATATTACATTTTGTTAGTTGACCCAGATTAAGAGTTGTTCAAGGCTAACAGTTATTACGGGTTAACAACTGTGATGGAATAACAGTTCTTCCGAGTTATGATTGGTGGAAGTTAACAGTTGTTCTATGTTAACTGTTTTGTTTTAGACCTACAGTTTTCTCAATTTCCAACTGTTGTGGTATCAGTTGTTCTGGGTTATCAGTTGTTCTTCATTAACTTTGGGGCAGTGGTGGCCTAGTGGTTAAGGAACTGCATTTGTCCGGAGGGTTCCAAATTCGAATCTACCAACTGCCAGGTTACAACTGAGGTCCACTTAGCATGGCAACGTCCCACTCAAAGCTCCATAGGGCGCTCAAAGCTGCTCACTGGTCACTTTGGAAATTTTATTGTGCGCAGTGGTGTGGATCACACTGTCACAATGTCAAGGAGTCTGCTTTTCTTTCCTTCCTTAACAACTGTTGTGGGATTTCAGTTTTTCTGGGTTAGTTGTCTTAGGTGTTCCAGGAAAACATTTGTTTCAGGTCAAGAAGTCTTCTAGGTTAAGAGTTGCCCCAGGTTATCAGTTATTCTGGATTTACAGTTATTCTAAGTTACCAGATGATTAACATTTGTATGGTAAACTTTATGGACTGTTCTATGCTGGTCTCTGGAGTTAGAGACCATGTTGTTTGCTGTTATGTCAAGTGTTGTAGGCAGAACCTCTGGTTGCTGCAGAACCTCTGGTATATTATAGATAATTTCTGCAAAATCTTAGAATCTAATAAATTTAAATATAATCTTAATCTAAATAAACAAACATTTTGCCAAATTTAGTGAGCTAGAGAGTTTGTGGGAGAAGCTGCTCACAGCTACTGTGCTGATTTGTTGGACAAGTTACTGCCTGGTCAACTATCGTGGCCCTTGGTGCGAGGCACTAGCAGCAGCAGTATTGTAGAATAGAGGAAGTGAAAAAGAAGTGACTTCAGTAAAAACTAAACTCTGTTGGATCCTTAAGTTACTTTTCGCACTTCTGCTGCTGCTGGTACTGCTGTGACTGGTGCTATTACTGCTGCTGCTACTGTTTCTGTTGCTAATTTGGTTGCAGTGTCTCACTGAAACTCTGTTGTCTTCCAGAGGGAGAGCGTAACTGTGGAGTCCATGACTTGGTCTGCATCAGAAAAGGTTCAGATTCATGTTTCTAATTCACTCGCTGATGTAACATCCTCTCCCCTCCAATTCCCATCTACCCCTTTGACTGTGAAGCGGTTTGCACACCTTAATTGAATTTTTCATTTGGATTGTAATGTTATTATGTGTAAGGAGTATATGTACAGAACTATATCATAATATAACAAAGTGTACTATACTGTACAATACTGTGCAATACTATACTATACCTATCTAACAGCCAAACTTGGGAACTATGGTAGCAACATGAAAAATGAAAGCACAGATACAGGAAGAATACTAACTCTTCTCTTCATCCTACTGAATCCTAATCTCGAGGAATGTTACCAGTGCCATTTATCATCTGACCAGATGTCAGCTTGCCATCATCCAATTGGTGAGATGACATCTGGCTGATGTCAGATGTCAGCATAGCACAAACGCAGAAGAGAAAACATTGCTTTCAGATCAACCTTTCTGATGTGCATTTTGTGGAAATTCTTTTCAACTTTACAATTACAATACAATGTAACATGTATTGCCATCTTGTCAAAAAGACTAATAAAAATCAGTCTGAGAAAATAAAGACTATTATTTGGACATTTGACAGTTCTGAGGAAGAGTAAATTTTGTCAACTGAATCTGATCTGACTCTAGACATGTGATTGTGATGTTGTTTTATGGGATAGAGCTTTGCTTTAGAACAACTGTCTGTAAGAGGATGTGTGGGTGAGTTTATAGTTTGGATTGTTGCCTGTTGCTGGTCTAATTCCTTTATAACCAGATATCATAACACGAGTAAAGACAGGGCTAGTACTGGTTAGTGGTTGAGGAAGAGGACTACACACTTCTTCTAAGGTCTCAAAGCTCCCCCCTAGGCAGCCAGAAATGAGCTATTATCAAGCGTCAGATTGACAGACATGTACAATGATGACAGACTGTTATAGTAGTGACACACTAGTACAAAAGTGACAGATTATAAACTGGTACAATGATAACAGAATGGTAAACTTATATAGTATAGTATGTGCACATACTGTACTATATTTTTTAAGTTTAATGTAACCATGAAAGTGGTTACAAAGTGGTGCAATGATTACGAACTGGTACAATGTTAACAGACTGGTATAACAATGACAGTGGTGCAGTGGCGATAGACTATTACAGTCGAAACTACAAACTGGTATATTGGTAACAGTGCTATAGTAATGAGAGAATGGTGCTGTGGTGACAGACTTGTACACTGGTGACAGAATTGTACATTGGACACACACTGGTACATTGGTGACAGACTGTTACAGTGAGGACAGAACAGCAACATGTTGAATGATTTTTGACCGGCACAATGTAAACAGAATGCTGCAATAGTTACAAGCCAGTACTACAATAGAGACAGTGAGTACAATGCAGTACAATGGTAGTTGCCCTGTTGCTGTGGTAACAGTCTGGTACAGTGTTAAAAGACAAATGCATAGTTACCAGACAGTGGTAGACCACTGACAGACTTTAAAATGGCAACAGATAGTTGAAGGGGTAAGAGATTGAAACAGTTGTGTCAGATTAGTACAGTGGTAACAGACTAATATATAGAGTATAATATATATATATATATATAATTTATATGTAGATAAAATATAATAGAAGGGCAGGAGGTATCTATATATTCTTTCGTATTCTTGTTATCATGCATGCTTGTTTGTAAAGTGCCTTGAGATAACAGTTGTTATGATCTGGCACTATAAACAAATAGAAGTTAAAGCTAATACAATGATGCAGGCTTGAAAGACAAGTATAATATAGTTACACTGTTGCAGCGCTTAAGAACATGTACAGTCGTGAAAGACCTGTACAGTTGTAATACGGTAGTTCAGTGGTGAGAGACTACTGAGTACAGTCGTAACAGATTACAGAATGGTGCAGTGGTTGACATTTACAGACTCATGCACTACTGAGAGAACAGTACAATAGTAAGACTGTTACAGTGCATGGACATGCACAATGGTGAGGGAAGTAGTGATGGACTGTTGCAGTGGTAACAGAATGGTACAGTGGTGACATATTAGAGTGGTGTAATTGTAACAGACTGGTACAGTGGTAAGGGACTGGTTAAATGGTGACACACTGATATGGTGTTCACTGACTGCTACCTTTGTGTCAGACCAGTACAATAGTAAGAGATTGTTCCAGTGGTAAAGGACAGGTATGGTGAAAGACTCCAACTGTGGTGACAGACAGTGCTGACAGACAAGTACAATAGTGACAAACTGGTATGGTGGTGGCTGACCGGTACAGTGCTGAGAGACTTTAAAATGGCATCAAATTGTTACAGAGCTCAGTGATTGGTACATTGGTGACACACAAAACAAAACTGTTACAGTACTTAAGGACATGCACAGGGGAAAAAGAGTTGTGCAGTGATGACACATTGATGCAGTAGTGGCAGACTGATGCAGTGGTAAGAGAATACAGACTGGTACAGGGGGAACACGCTGGTGCAGTGGTAACAGACTGGGACAGTTGTGACATACCTGCACAGTGGTAACAGACTGGTACAGCGGTGACAGACTAGTGCAGTAGTGACAGACTGATACAGTGTTGAAAAACTATAGACTAGGACAATGATTATAAACTGGTATAGCGTTGACAAACTGGTACTGATAACTGCTGTTATCTATCACAAACTGGTGATAGATAACAGCAATGCTCACAGATTTACACAGTAGTAACAGACTGATACAGTTATGACAGACTTGCATCATGGTGACTGACCACAGACTGGGACAGTGTTGATCGTTTGGTGCATAGATGACAAATTGGTGCAGTGTTGGCAGACTAGTTCAGTGCTCACAGACTAAAATGGTAAGAAATTCTTTGGAGGATGAGAGATTGGTACAGAGTGGATGGACTGCTACTATGGTGACAACTGTTACAATAATGACAGAATGCTACAGGGTGAAAGACTGTTAGAAAGGCAGCTGAGTAATAGAATGTTGCTAAACTGTTATATTTGGCTCAGACTGGTACAGTGACGACAAAGTGCTTTGGAGACAGACCACAGACTGGTGCAGTGGAAACAGACTGGTACATCAATGACATTCTACAGACAAGTGGAGCTGTAGTAGACTTACAGTGGTGGCATGCAGGTGTAATGATGAAAGACTGGTTCAGTGGTGACAGAATTCATACGGGTACTGTAGTAACCGACTCATAAAGTGGTGACAGAATTTATACTAGTGCAGTGGTGACAGATTAGTACAATGGTGACAGGTACAATCTTAAAAGTCTGGTAGAGTGGTGACACACTTGTATAATAGTGACAATTGGCACAAAAGAGACAGACGTACAGTATTGTCAGAATGATACAGTGGTTAGTGACTGTAAAATGGTAACTGACTACACATTCATGCAATGATAAATGCCTGACAGTGGTAAAAGATAACTGACAAGTACATTAATACAGTAACACTCTAGTACTTTTGTTCTCAAGTATTGTAGTGCTGTGGTACTACAGTTCCATCAATGGAGTCCTATTGAAGTACAGTTTTAATCTTTATTTGTAGTATACTAGTATACTAAGTTTTAGTAAACTGTCTTCTACCTTTGACGCCAAAACAGTTGTTATTTTTGACCAGGAAACCTTTGAACTGGGTGATGAAACATGTTGGGAGTAGTAGAATACCACCATCGTAGTTCTAACACAGTTCTTTTGGTTTATATTCTGAATGCTGCAGTGTCTCCTGAGCTACTGGGCTTCCTGACAGCTGTTGGCCTCTTCATTATCTTCATAACCATTCTTTTCTGGTTTCTCAACAATTGGTTGACAATAGAAAACCCTGGGAGCCTTCAGTGCTTCGAGAATCTCAACAAAAACAAAGTTGAGTTGAGCGGTGAGTTGACTAGAGTAAGTTTTCAAAACAAAAACATTTCTGCATATAGATGTGTATAACTTAGTGATGGAGAATGATAATCTACTGATGTTTAAAGGTTTTCTTGACAGTGTCTGTCTGTATGTCCAATCAACGCCGTTCTGACTTAAACTAGACAAAGAGGGATAAAACAATTATAATCAGTGTTGGGACAGTTACTTTAAAAAAGTAACTTGTTACTTTACTAGTTACTGCTCTGAAAAAGTAACTAGTTACGTTACTAGTTACCAAATTATAAAAATAACTAGTTACTAGTTACTTTACTTTACTTTGAAAACACATTAACCTTTATAGGGCAAGTGACTGTTTTTGGAAATACCCTCACCCTTTACAAATGGCCCCCTTCCTCTACCTCAGTGAGGTCAAGAACCATGTGGTCCTCACTCAGCCATTCAGAAGAGATTACCCAACATCACAAATCACCTGACTGTGTCATTCAACCAATCAGCAGGTACCTGGAGTGTACCTACTGATTGGTTGAAGGAGTCTGGATCAGCACTTCTGTTATAAAACGGATGCTCTAATGTGAAACATACATGTTCCTTTCATCTTATAGGTGTTTTTATTGTAAATTTTACATATACATTTTTTACCACCTATGGGCGAGGAACCAAATACAGTTACTTTGTTTCCTTTGATTTTCTCCAAGACAGTGGAATATTTTGAAAATATTGAAAACAGAAATAATCATTGGTTCCAAATTTAGTTGGGGGACATAATCATTGGTTATGTCCCCCAACAACACTCTAAAGTTGTTTTTTTTATTTCATAGTATTTCAATGATGCCCTAGAAACAGTTTAGTGTTTATAGTGTGTGCTCTGTAGCAACTATCATAATGAAATCTATTGGGACTGTAATGGTTATAAGGTTTTATACAGCAGTTATAGGGTTAATGTTTCCCAGTGTGGGGAGGCGTGGTTAGAGCTGTGTGGATGTGAGAGAGTGAGAGAGTGAAGCTTCAGGGAGCAGCGCTGCAATTAGAGTCTGGAAATAAGTTATACGTTCACTGTACATTACAGTACAATAAAAATAAAATAGATGTTTAGACATTTTGAAAGGCACTTTATTTTATCAACTTGACACTTGCTGTCGTCTTGCCTGTGGGTGTGTGCTGCTGTACCGCGTGACCTGTGTGTGTGAGACTGTTTATTTCCCTAAAAGGCAAGAAGACCCGCCCAGGTCTCGTTCTGATTGGCTTAGCATGAAACTATGTCAACCAATCATCGCCCCTTTTCAACATAATGATTTACATAACGCACGAGTTTCACACAGTTTCACACCATGACTGTAAGAGGTACCACACACAATGATACCCAGCAGACACGCTTTCTGTTGGTGCTGTTCAGGCGGTGAAAAACACATGTTTCTCACCTGAAGCTGTACTGCTTAAGTAACTAGTAACGGGTCTCTTCTCTACAAAGTAACTATAACGGCGTTATTAAAATGGAAAAGTAACGCATTACGTTGTTAGTTACTGAGAAAAGTAGTTGCGCTACGTAACGGCGTTACTCCCAACACAGATTATAATATATATAGAAATGTTTATTTTTCATAAACTGACAGCTTTGTTGACTTGGAGGACATTAAACCTATCAATGATCCTGCTTTTCTGTTTCTTTCTCTGATCGGCTAATTTATTGTAGCATCTCCAATTATGTCCTCTTGTCTGTCAGCCACTATCTCCTTCTTTTTACTCTTTTTTGTGGTCTAATATTTCTTTTATTTGTCTGTATGATATAGTAGTGTTTCAACTCTACTGTCATAGAACTGAGGGGAAAGGATATTGTTACTATCTAGATTAATACTCTTTCACTCTTGGAACAGATGTTCGCGGCTACTCTGGCACTAATTTGCAGGCCTTGTCATCGGACAGTGAGGACGAGCTGATAGGTCAGTACCAGGAAACGGTCAGCAGCTCACAAGGCCTCCGAGCAGCTACCATGGCAGCAGTAAACGTCAAACATGCACTGTTTCCATGGGAGTGTCGTCGAAGGTACATTCCCCTGAGTACCAACTACAATGGCTATGGGAGCGAGGTCTCGGCTGACGATGGTATGTATCAGTATATTTCCTAGATTTAGTCTTAAGGTATATTGCCAGTAGATTATGAAGACACAAAGGTGATCAAAGTTAATGTCTGTGTAGATTCTCAGTCATCCAGGTAATTAAATCCATTAGTTACCTCTAGAGCAACTGGACATAGCAGGTTTCTTGAAGATGTTTCACCTCTCATCCAAGATGCTTCTTCAGTTCTAACCAACTACAGGGGAGGCCTGGTATTTAAACTCAAACAAGGCTGCATACCTGTGAAAGGGGGAGTTGTTGTGCAACAAAAGGCTATAAAGGGAGGTGGGGTTACAGGGTGATGTGTCACACCCTGTTTGAGACACCCTGTTGGCTGTATGTTGAGTTAGAGGAGTGAATGGAGGGGTGGGGTTAGTATTGGTTTGCAAGATAATTTTCTGGGCAGAGAATTAAAAAGAATTTTCTAAGTGGATGAAAGATTGTGTCTTAGTCCTCCCCCTCTGTTGAGAGAAGGTTTCTACAGGTTGACGTAGATGGCTTCCTTCACTCTTCTTTCAAGCCATCTGTCTTCTTAGGTCAGGATTTGGACATTTTCATCCACACTGCAGTCCTGTCCTGATGAGTTGGGTCTTCTGTATTGTTGTATACGTTTGTACAGTGGTTGTTTAATTTCACCAATGTAGAGGCCAGGGCAGCCCTTTTTGCACTGTACTGCATATACAACATTGCTCGGTTGGCAATGAGGTATTTTGTCTTTTGGGTGGACTAGTTTCTGTCTAAGAGTGTTGGTGGTTTGAAGTAGACTGGAGTTTGGTGATCCTTAAAGATTCTTCTAAGTTCTTTAGAGTTCACAGCAACATATGGAATAACGAGGTTACTCTGTTTGTTTTGTTGTCTTCCTTGTTATGTTTATTTGTTTTGGTGGCATTGGAAAAAGCCCAGCTGTGGTAGCCACAGGTGCTTAGGGCCCCTCTAATGTAAGCTTGCTTGTAATACTCTTCTATTCCAGCGGGTGGCATCAGAGGTGACCGCGCTACACACGACAGTGGCTGTAACAGCAAGTGACAGCAATCTGTTCCAGATGAATGCCCTAGTATGAGTGGGGGACAAGTTAAAAAAATACTCCCCAACTCACAGACTCCTTGTTTGTAAACAGTGTTGTATTGTAATTTTGGGATAAAGCTTCAAAGACATATAAGACAAATTAACAATTTTAAAGAAACCAATGTCTGTGTGTGGAGGTGGATTTATAATTAAACATTTTCAATCAAATAGTTTATATTGGATTGTTGGTAAAAGCTTTCAACCATATATCTACGTGAGCTGAGTCTCTCAAGCTTGACTGTGATAAAAACTAAAAAAAGAAAGAGATGGAGAGCTGTTGTTGAGGAAGGGTTTTGTGTGTGTCTTTTTAGCATTACTGCCAGGATTTTCAATTTATATTATCAACTATATGTATTATACATACTGTGTTAAAATTTTATTTTGGTTGGTGGTGTGCCTCAGGATTTTGTGAATATAAAAAATGTGCCACTACTTAAAAAAGATTGAAAATCACTGGTCTAGGGTTCTGATCACCCCCAGTTTATGTTGTAACAGAGATGTGAGTCAAAATGTACGTATTGATCGGTGGGAGTTGGTTTCCTGTAGACTTCAATGAAAACGTTTCTGTTTTCCTTTATGTGCACTGCACAGTCTAGGAAAGCCTGCATGTCTCCCTTAACATCTTCTCTGGTGTATTTTCTGAACGTATTAATTGTGCCTAAGTGTTCGGAGAATGACAACAACTCAACTGTTTCGATATTGACCCACGCGTCCCTGTATCTGTACCAGTGTGATGGTGCAATGCCACTGTAGGAGGCTGGCACCTCTTGTTCTACTTCCTCTTTGTAGAGGTTAGCTACAATGGGAGATACTGGAGACCCCATGGCACATCCGTGTTTTTGTCTGTAAAAATTATTGCTGAATTAAAAGTAGGTGGTGGTTAGACAATGTTCCAAGAGTGTGCAAAGCTGGTTAGGGCTTAAGGCTGTTCTCTCAGCTAAGGTGGTGTCTGCTAGTAGGTGTTTTCTAGTCATTTTAACTGCATCGGATGAAGGGATGCAAGTGAAAAGTGAAGTGACATCAAAAGAAACCATTGTTTCATCTGGTTCCAGTTTCAGTCCTCTAACTTCTTCAGCAAAATCTAGTGAGTGTCTTATATAATGTGGGCTGTTACCAACCAGAAGTGACAAATTATTGGACAGAAATTTCAATGTTATTGATACTGCTGATTATAGGCCTAAGAGGGGCTCCCATCTTGTACTTTAGGAAGTCCATAGATGCGTGGAATGGAGTCACCAGGATATAATTTGAAATACTGGTTCTGGGTAATACAATGGTTTTTTGAGGTCTTGTAAACAGGCCACCACCTGTTTCTTGTAGCCACTGGTGGGGTCCCCTTTCAAGGTACCATATGTGTTACCATCATTAAGAAGAGTATTTATCTTATGTGTTGACGATGACTGTTGTTAGATCGTACTAGACAAGGGGGGTGGGTGTTGGCGAGGGAGAGGAGTGCTCCTGCTTCTTTTTGACCCTCCTCGGTGGGCAAGGTGACTCGCTCCGGCCTCTAACTGTCTTCCCTCTGGGTGTCCGCCCCGCTGCCGTCACTAGCACACCTCAGTGAGTAGCCCAAGTAACCGTGGTGCACAATGCGACCACACCCATTCGTGACAGCTCACCTCTCATGATCCTGGCACTTGTTGGTTGCCGGAGTAATGTTTTGGACACCTTTTGTAGCGGTGTCGGGGGCATGTAACTGGGGTATTTGGAAAGAATAGACAGACCTTTGTCTTAACGTACCACATACTCATGGACCATTTACCACTTATGGACCATTAACCACCTCTGAACCAGGACTTGTTATTTAATGTGTGCGAATTGTGAAGAGAGAAGTGGTGACAAAAATGTCCTCCTGCCGCGATGTCTTCTCTCTCTTCGCCTCACTCTCCTCTCACTTGTACTAAATGTTACATGTTCAGTTACTCCTCTGCCTCCTTTAGTGGTAACGGTACCTGTATTAAATGTAATTTATTGTCCACAATGGAGGCGAGGCTCAGCGAAGTAGAAGCTCGGCTCCGCACCATAGAATCTAGATCAGTGAGCCAGCCCCCCGTAGCTGGTGCGGACCACAAAGCATTAGCTCCCGTGCAGTCGGGAGATCAGCAGAGTACCTGGGTGACTGTCCGTAATAAGAGGCATAGTACCAAACAGAAAAGTCCGGTACACCATCGACCAATTACCGCTAATAAATTTTCCCCACTCAGCGACATACAGGCTGAGAAGCAGACTCTGGTTATTGGCGACTCTGCTTTACAGAATGTGACCGTAGCGACACCAGCGAACATAGTTAAGTGTCTACCCGGAGCCAGAGTGGGCGACATAAAGTCTTATTTGAAACTGCTGGCGAGAAATAAACGTAAGTTTGTGGCGCAGTAATGGCACACGTTTTTTGCTTTTTGCTTAGCATTTGCTAAGTCAATGTCGGACACCGTAATTATCTCTGGACCTTTGCCTGACGTGACCAGTGACGACAGGTATAGCCGCATGTCGTCACTTAATCACTGGCTGTCACGGTGGTGTCCAGAAAACGACATTACTTTCATAGATAACTGGAAAACCTTCTGGGGAAAACCTTATCTAATGAGGAGAGATGGCGTCCATCCCACTTTGGACAGAGCCTCTCTCCTGTCTAAAAGTCTAGCAAACTGTATTAGACCACGAATAGCGTGACAATCCAGTGGTGAGATGAGAAGACAGAGTTGCAGTCTTCCACGCCTCTCTGTGCTTCCTTGCGAGCAGTCACCTCCCTCAAACCCCATAGAGACCGTGTCTGTTCCCCGGCCGACTAGACTAAGTAAACCAGTAATAGGCAAGAAAGGAGTTAGACATTCCAATCTTAAAGAAATGACCATTTGTAATGAAAGTGAATCGAGTCACACCACTCTTAAATGTGGATTATTAAACGTAAGGTCTCTCTCCTCAAAATCCCTCTTGGTTAGTGACCTAATTACGGACCATAATATTGATTTATTTAGCTTAACAGAAACATGGTTACGTGACAATGACTATGTCAATTTAAACGAATCGACTCCTTCGACTCACGTTAACACCCATATTCCCAGAAGCTCAGGTCGAGGAGGAGGAGTTGCTACCATCTTTAATACAAGCTTATTAATCAATACCAAACCTAAACCTCAATTCGTATCCTTTGAAAGTCTTATCTTACTAGCTCAAAATCACAAAAGCCTGTTATTATTGTTGTTGTCTATCGTCCGCCAACACCTTACTCAGAGTTTCTGTTAGAATTCCCTGAATTCTTATCTGAGTTAGTGCTAAGGACAGATAAAGTTATTATTATGGGAGATTTTAACTTTAGCTCTGCTTTTAGTTCGGTATTAGACTCAATTGGGTTTATTCAACATGTGAGTGAATCCACTCACTGCCTTGGTCACACTCTTGATCTCATACTGACCTATGGCATTGACATTGACAACCTCAGGCGTTCTACTAACCTGCAAGAATATTTTCTAGCCTGGAAAGATAGTTTCGTAGCCTACAAGAAAGCCCTCCACAATGCAAGATCTGCATACTATTCTTCTCTAATTGAAGAAAATAAGAATAATCCCAAGTTTCTGTTCAGCACTGTAGCCAGGCTGACACAGAGCCATAGCTCCACTGACCCATCCATTCCCCTAACACTGACCAGTGATGACTTTATGAATTTCTTTGCCAACAAAATAATCCTGATTAGAGAGAAAATTACTCATCTCCTCCCTCCAATGGGAAGTGAGTCCATCTGTAACACAGGTGCCATTGAAGCACCAGGCTCACAGTTATTTAACTTTACCCCTATTGATCTCCCTGAGCTAACATCCCTAATACCCTCATCTAAGACATCTACTTGTCAACTAGACCCCATTCCCACCAAACTGTTTAAAGAAATTTTTCCAGTAATCAACATTTCTGTTTTAAATCAAATTAACTTGTCCCTGGCGCTGCATTTGACTCCATTGATCATATAATCTTACTGCAGAGACTAGAGCAGACCCTAGGGATTTCAGGGACTGCACTCTGCTTGTTTAAATCTTACCTATCTAATAGACTACAGTTTGTTCAGGTTAACAGTAATACTTCCTCACTAGTTAGAGTTAATTGTGGAGTTCCACAAGGCTCAGTACTCGCGCCTATACTATTCATGCTGTATATGCTGCCTCTAGGGAGCATTATTAGAAAACATAATATTAATTATCACTGTTACGCAGACGACACACAGCTCTATTTATCATTGAAACCAAAGCTAAGAGAGCAGGTTGTTCAACTCCAGGAGTGTCTTAAAGACATAAAGTCTTGGATGACCTGCAACTTTTTACTACTGAACTCAGATAAAACTGAGGTCATTATAATTGGGCCTAAACATCTTAGAGACACACTACGTGACCAAATAGTTACCTAGGATGACTTCACCATGGCATCCAGCTCCACTGTAAAGGACCTTGGAGTTACTTTGGACCAATACATTTCATTTGCTCCACACAATTTAGAATTACTGCAACCGTTACTTCCACCTGCGTAACATTAGGAAAATTAGGAACATTCTATCTTTAAAGGATGCTGAAAAATTAGTCCATGCATTTGTTACATCCAGATTAGATTACTGTAACTCATTGCTATCTGGGTGTTCCAATAACTTAATAAAACCATTGCAGCTAATCCAAAATGCAGCGGCACGAGTTCTAACAGGAACAAGGAAGAGACACCATATTACCCCAGTGTTAGCTTCTCTACACTGGCTCCCTGTTCAATTTAGAATCACATTTAAAATCCTCCTCACCTATAAAATACTCAATGAACAGGCACCTTTGTACCTTAGAGATTTAGTTGTACCTTATCAGCCAAATAGATTTCTTAGGTCCCACAATGCAGGCTTACTTGTGGTTCCCAGAGTGCATAAGACTAGAATGGGAGGCAGGGCCTTTAGTTACCAGGCCCCCAACTCCCAATGTCGGTTCGGGAGGCGGACACCGTCGCTGTATTTAAAATCAGGCTTAAAACCTTCCTTTTTAATAAAGCTTATAGTTAAAGCTGGCTCAGGGAATCCTGAACCAGCTCTTAGTTCTGCTGCTATAGGCCTAGACTGCTGGGGGAATTTTACTCATGTGTTTAGTTTAACTGTGTTTGCTCATGTCCTGAATGTTTACTCGTGGCATGAGTAAACACAGTTACTTGCCACTAACCTTCTGCTCTGTCCCCTAGTGTGTGCTTTTCCTTCCAGTCCTTTCTCTCCCTCAGGTCTCAGGATCCAGATCCACCACTTCATATATGTTGTACTTGTTGCTCTGTCTCTGTTGTATCTCCTCTTTCCTGTTTCTCTCCCCCCTGTCTCTCCCCCATCTCTCTTCTTACCCCAATTCTCCTCCCTCCAACCAGTCGAGGCAGATGACTGCACATCTTTGAGTCTGGTTCTGTCAGAGATTTCTTCCTGTTAAAGAGGAGTTTTTTCTCTCCACTGATGCCTAGTGGTTGCTCATTGTGTGAATTGTTGGGGTTTTCTCTTTCTGTAATTCTGTATTATTATGACCCTGTACTTTTGTATTTTGTCCCTACCTTGTACAGCGCCATGAGACAACATCTGATGTGATTTGGCGCTATAGAAATTCTAATAAATTGAAATTGAATCAAAGAAAAAAAAACAATAATAAGTCAAAAATTTCTAAAAGTAAGGATGGTGGAGGGGAGGCTGCGTCCTACGGTTCTCTGTGCAGCCTTCACTACCCTCTGCAGAGACTTTTTTCTCTGCTGCTGAGCATCTGCCGTGCCACACAGTGATGCAGGATGACAAGCCGCTCTCCACCACGCATCTGTAAAATTATGTTAGGACTGAGCTCCCCAGTCCAGCACGCCTCAGTCTCCAGAAGAAGTAGAGACGCTGGTGGGCTTTCCTGATTACAGGGATGGCAACAGGAAATTTTGATTTCAGCTGAAATGTTTGTCTATAATGAATAGATAAATAGGTATTAACTGGATGTATATTGATTAAAAACTTAAAAAGTCTAACCAAATATCAAGACTTAACAAGTCGAGTTGAAAATGTCAACATCAATTTACTACTTGTACCCTACTTCAGATGCGTTGGCCTTGCATATCCTATTTGATAAAATAGGATATGGCGAAAATAAATAAATTGAATAAAAAGTAAGTAGACCTACCTGTGAATGAACCTGTCTGTCTGTTGCAGGGGTGAGTGTTTGCTCTGTGAAGTGCTAGGTCTAGTTGGAACTGCTAAAGTTCCCCAGTGTGTCGTGTCAACAGTGTTAGCAAAACTTGAAGATGACGATTTCGCAAAAGCAGATCCCAAAGAGTAATTACTCCGACGAAGTCCTAGGTTTTCTGAATGCTTCTTCACTTTAGATGCGTGATCTATTAGTGCTACACAACCACGACAACCGTAGTTTATCACATCACTGCAGTAAACACAAAATGCCTTTCTGGGCAAGTTGCACTCCTTCAAAAACTGGTGTCTCGCTTATTTCCTTTTCTTTCCAATTTTCACTATCACTGTCACCAAATTAATTTTCAAATCGGCGGATTTCCACCCTTCGACGGAAGATTGCCATCCCTGTGATTAGACAGGAGGTGTTGGTCTTCCAGGTGAGGTCGTCTGAGATGTGGGTGCCCAGGTACCTGTAGCTGGAGACAGCTTCCACCGCTGTTCCTCAGATGTGCAGGGGAGGTGGGAGCCGTCTGCCCCTCCTGTAGTCAATGATCATCTCCTTGGTCTTGCTCACATTGATGCAGAGGTTGTTTTCCCTGGACCAGCTCTCCAGGTGTTGCACCTCTCGCCTGTAGTCGGACTCGTCGTCGTTGACGATTTGTCCAACCACAGCTGTGTCATCTGCAAACTTCACGATTATGAAGCCTGGGTTCAGCGATTTGCAGTCGTGTGTAAGCAGGGTGAACAGGAAGGGGCTCAGCACACATCCCTTGGGGGGGGAACTAGTGCTGAGCTTGATGGAGGAAGAGGAGATGCCACTGATCTTAAAACAGACTGCGGCCTGTCGGTCAGGAAATCCAATATCCAGTTGCAGAGGGTGGAGCTCAGTCCGAGGGTTGATAGTTTATTGACCAGTGTCTGAGGGATGATGGTATTGATGTGAAGTCCACAAAGAGTAGACGGACATAGGAGTCCTTCCTCTCCAAGTGGTTGAGGGCTGTGTGTACTACAGAAGAGATGGCGTCATCTGTGGACCTGTTGCTACGGTATGCGTACTGGTGTGCATCCTCAGCAACGTCAACGGTGGCCTTGATTTGGGTCATAACCAGTTGTTCGAAGCATTTCATGACTAACGGGGAAAGGACTACTGGCTGGTAGTCATTCAGGCCTGTCACTGTGGATGTTTTGGGGATGGGAATGATGGTGGTGGTCTTGAGGCAGCTGGGGACCTGCGCTTGTTGAAGATGTCTGTCAGAACCTCCATCAGCTCGTTTGCGCAGCCCTTCAGTAGCCATCCAGGGATGTTATCGGGACCAGCAGCTTTGTGTGGGTTGATCCTCCGAAGGGTCCTCCTCACTTCCGCTGTGGTCACACTGGGTGGCTCTTCTCCTGGTGGTGGGGTAAGTCTGGTGCTGCGGGAGGCGTTCGGATCCTCAAAGCGGGCGTAGAACCTGTTGAGAGTCGGGCAGAGAGGGATCAGTGGGGCATTGTGCATTCCTGGTGTTGTAGTCGGTGATGCACTTGACTCCCCTCCACATGCTCCGAGGATCATTGGACATGACATGTCCCTGGATCCTTTCGGCATATGCAGTCTTGGCCTTACGCCGGTGTTCAACGCTGTTCTGGCCGCTCTGAGCGCCACTCTGTCATCGGTCCTGAAAACAGGCTCCCTATGCTGATGTACACACTGCTATGTTGTCTCCCTGTGTTGGTATGTCGACATGCTGGTAGAATTTAGGCAGGACGTCTGTCAGGTTTACGTGGTTGAAATCCTCCGCAATCACTTAAAACGCCTCAGGGTGCTTGTGCTGCAGCGAGCTGATGTTGTTGTGCAGCTCAGTCAGCGCTTCCGTAGCTTTAGCGCCTTTAGCATCCGTGGGATGCTGAAACATCTTCAAACAGCCATAACAAACACTGCCGTAAACGCACGTGGGAGATAGTGTGGCCGGCACTTGATGGTCATAAATTCAATGGCCTCCAAGCAGTGACTGCTCACCAAAGTGCTGTTAGTACACCAACCTTTGTTGATGTAGACGCACAGTCGTCCTCCAACTGTTTTTCCCGACTGCTGGTTGCGGTCTGCCCTGTACATACCCATCCGTTAATGTGGAAAGCTGAGTCCGGCATATTGTCTCCCGTCAGACAAAGCACCGCACAGTTCTTCATCTCACGGTAGACTCCCAGCCTCAGTCGGAGCAGGTCCTTCTTATTGTCCAGTGAGCGGAAATTCGATAGAAAAAGAGACGGGATCGGTGGCCGACCGACGTTAGCTTTTAGCCTAGCCTGTAGTCCTCCGCACTTGCCCCTCTTCTGCTTCCCTGCACACCGCTTTCGCTTTCCCTCTGCACGGCGTACTCTGCTACGCTAGTGCGTGTCCTCAGGAGGTGGAGTTCGCCCAACAGGGCCCTGAGTCCGGCCGCCAGAGCTGTAGTTGTTGTATTTGTCGTCGCTGATGTTAAAGTCCAGTTATCAGCCAAACCTTCCCGCATATTGAGCAGTTCGGTTTGACTGTAACTTACCCTAACATTTCCACGAGCTAATTTGTCGAAGTTGGCCTGAGGGCCAACTGAGAAAGTCCGAAAATAGTGCTCGAATCCGGGAGCCCGAGAAGCCGCGACTGCACGCCGCCATCTTGGGACTTGGGAACATTTCATCATCAAAAAGGAATCACACCTTAAAATATTTCATTCTTTAGATTTAAACTTATCACTCATTCATTTGATACACTCTCGGCTTTTACAGTTATGCATTACCACGTCACAGCTTTTTATCATGTTGTTCTTTCATCCAGCATGAAGGACATGTCTTAATGTGTTCGAATAGCATGTTACTCACATAACCCTTCTATTTTCAGCTGAAAAAGCATTTTTTTCACCTATATAACTTTATCAATTGCCGACTATGATCCCTCAGTTATCACTTTTGGATACTGAGCTCAACCATTCTTGACACCCCCTCCTTGAGATCAGTATGTACCCCTCCCACTTTTTGTATATGTTCTGAGCTCTTTATTACCTACATCCAACACTTTACAACTCTGTACATCTCCCTTTGTCGGCCGGTAAGATGGTGATATCAGGGTCTCTTTGGAGTGATGTCAGTGCTTTATTCTTTCCTGGAGCTTGAGGGTGGTGTTTTGGCACTAGCCAGAGTGGCTGTTACCTTTAAACTGAGTTCTTCTGTCTCTGTGTAGGATAGTGTTATTATTGATGGCAGACTCGGTTGCTGTGATGAGGTCCACAACAGGCAGCCGGGTCGGGGTTATGGCAAAGTTGAGACCTTTGGCATCAAGGTGTCTTTCTCTGGCTGGATTAGGGTCCTGTCAAAGAAATTCTTAACCCAGTTCTCATGGTTCTCTTGTTGCACTATGGTATTTTTGTTTCTCCCTGTTAGTTCTGAAGTTGAGGGTTGTTGCCTTGTTAAAAGAAGTGAAAACTTATGTCTCTGCCCTTCTTTGCTTTTGTTGCGTTGTGATTCCTGAGCTTTTGTCCATATAGCCCATCTCGAACAGGGTGTGACACATCACCCTGTAACCCCACCTCCCTCCTAGCCTTTTGTTCTACAACAACCCCCCCTTTCACAGGTATGCAGCCTTGTTTTAAGTTAAATACCAAGTCCTGGTATTTAATCGACAACCCCCTGTAGTCGATTAGAACTGAAGAAGCCTCTTGGATGAAAGGTGAAACATCTTCAAGAAACCTACTATGTCCAGTTGCTCTCAACGTAACTAATTTTGGATCAAAGTTAATCTGTGATAGCTTGGAGTCATAAACCCTGAAAACAGACCTTGACTTTTAGCCACAGTCCCCCACCCTGAGGAATTTATTCAGCACCATCCTTGTTCTTCTCTGGTATGTATTTATCAGATACAATGTAGTGGAATAACAACACAAACACAGTTGTGGATGGAGGGGTGGCTGGAGGGATGGATGATGATTTGTATTCCTGAGTGTCAGTAAAATTGTGTCCCTTTGTATAAGCAATCATCCCCCTCTCTATATGTGACCACATGGACCAAAACTCTGCAATGTAGTTGTCAAAGGCCATCTTGTTACTACCAATCATCTGACAGGAGTTTTTCTTGGGTGGTTGATGCAGTTAGTTCCTTTGTGTTCAAGTTATCAGAATCAGAATGCTTTTATTATCCCAAAGGAAATAAACAATAAATGTGCAATAATGTACAGAGTTGGCTCACATGGCAGGTAAAAGTGACAGCAGCGGGTAAAAGTGATAAACAGCAGGTAAAAGTGACATGTGCATGTTGCACTGGAGAAGGTTGGGTTAATTGACCAGCCGGGAACTGTGACAGAACAGCATAAATATGAGATTACATGAGATTGAAGAATGTAGACATCTACAGATGTCTAATGGCCACAGGCAGGAAAGATTTCCTGTGGCGTTCAGTGGTGCAACCTTTTTGGAATTAGTCTGTCACTGAATGAGCTCCGAATAAGGACCTAATGGAGTGGATGAAGATTGTTGTCCAGTATAGATTGTAGTTTGGACAACATTTTCCTCTCAGACACCATTGATAAGGAGTATAGCTCCACCTCCACAACATTACCAGCTTTGCGGATTATTTTATTGATCTTTTTAGCATCTACGATCTTCAGCCTGCTACCCCAGCACGTAACAGCGTAGAGGATCGAACTTGCCACAACTAAAAAAAAATCCTGATCATTGTTCTGCAGATGTTGAAGGACCTCAGCCTCCAGAGGAAGTAGAGATGGCTGAGGCCCTTCTTGTAGATGGCGTGTGTATTGGTTGGCCAGTCCAGTTTGTTGTCAATGTGGACTCCCAAGTACTTGTAGTCCTTAACCACCTCCACGTCTAACCCTTGGATGGAAAGAGGGGTCACAGGTGACCTGGGCCTTCTAAAGTCCACAATCAGTTCCTTTGTCTTTGTGATGTTGACTTGAAGATGGTTTTTCTTGCACCACGTGACAAAGGAGTCAACTCCTGCCTGGTATTCCGACTCATCACCCCTTTTCATGCATCCAACTATGGCAGAATCAAGATGGCAGGTCTCTGTCCGGTAGCTGAAGTCAGTGGTGTAGAGGGTAAAGAGGAAAGGGGAGAGGACAGTGCCCGGTGGTGCCCGGTGTTGCAGACTAACCAGTGTGAGACGCAGTGCTGCAGTCGCACAAAATGTGGTCTTCCAGTAAGGTAGTCCACTATCCAGGACACAAGTGGGGGATCAACCTGCATTGTTTTGAGCTTCTCACCCAGGATAGTCGGTCTAATGGTGTTGAACCCACTGGAGAAGTCAAAGAACATGACCCTCACAGTGCTGGCCGGCTGGTCCAGATGGGCATAGACGCAATCCAGCAGGAAGATGATGGCATCCTCTACACCAGGGGTCCTCAACCTTTTTGAAACTGAGAGCTACTTCAAGGGCACTGAGTAATGAAAGGGCTACCACTTTAATCACACAACTCTGAAAGAAGAAAGTTGCACAGTTCATCTTTAATTAAATTAAATTAATGACATTCAACGTGAAGACACTGATTGTTAATGATTAATAATTTAGCAATAAGGATACAGAATGATTTTAACAAGGTAGGAAACTTCAACAAGCAATATTTTATTTCTTATTTACCTTTTTATTTCATTTTCAAATGATAACTTCCACAACATTTTGCAGCAAACCATGTCCAATTTTTCAAAATGCTATAAATTTTCATCAAATCATGAACACTGCACCATGATTATATGAATTATCAATTCTGTAAGATTTGACAAAAATCAAGCTGCCTTTAACTTGCGGATCTTTTCTGTCCGCGCTGCCGGGTGGGTAGTTAGCATGGTAACTTTTGTGACAAGTGGTGAAGTGTCTCTCCACGTTGTGCCGCTTTGCCGTCGCCACAGTTGCAATGCAAATGAGACACGCACGGTTTTCTTTCACATTAGTAATAAAGAATTCTTCCTCCCATTCACTGTAAAAATAAAACGTTTTCTTCCTTTTTCCGCCATGTTTATGGGGGTAGAAATCGCTTTTGTCTCCTTATTTTCGCAATGCTCAAGACCAAGGCTAAGTTTGTCATGCGCACTAGACTGAACTCTGCCCCATTCTACGTCGGAATTCTCATATAAAAATACTCTGCTACTTTAATTTTTTTAAAGGTTTTTATATATATATATATATATATGTATTTTTTTTTTATTTACATCAATGTAAATGCAATTCAAAAAGAATAGCAACACAATTTAATTAAATTTAAGACAGTGATAGTTTGTGATTAGGTCTATTTTTAGAACTGGCTTGCGGGCGACTGACATGGTCACTGCGGGCGACACAGTGCTCGCGGGCACAGGGTTGGCGACCCCTACTCTACACCAAGACGGGGCTGGTAGGCAAACTGAAGTGGGTCAAAGTATGATCCAACCATCGGTTGGAGTTTATCCAGGATGAGTCTCTCCAGGGTCTTCATGCAGGTCAATGTCCAGGCAATACATTTGTTCTTTGATGGTTAAGTGCCCTGAGTTATGCCACCTGTTGTTTACAAACACACAAGCCCCCTCCTTTTCTCTTACTGCTGGCGGTGCAGTTTCTGTCGGCATGGACAGTTTGAAAACATGTAATTGACATGTTGTTGTCAGGAATGTCCTGATGCAGCCATGTTTCCGTGAAAAACATTAAACTACTCTCCCGGTACTCCCACTGACTATGAGCCAGCGCTGACAGTTCATTGGTTTTATTTGCCAGTGACCGTACATTCCCCATTATGATAGACTTTTATTACTATTATCACTATTATCACTTTAAGGAACCTAGGACTCACACCATTTGGCCCTGCAGACTTTGATGAGTGAAGTCTCCTCAGTTGCCTCTGGACATGCTAGACAGAAAGAGAGGGAGAGAGAGCAGGAGGAAAATCGGAGAGAGGAGGTGGGGGTAAAGCGAGTGGAGTAGCAGGAGGTTGCAGGCCGACAGGTGTCCAAATTGATGTGGTTGAAGTCACCTGAGATGGCAATGAAAGCACATGGATGTTTAGTCTGAAGCCAAGCAATGACAGAATGAATGATATTACAAGCGGAGATGGGGATGGTAGAAGGAGGAACATAAACAGCCACCAAGATGACATGGGAGAACCATACTACAAATAGTATGGTCTGAGTCCAACAGCCATGTTTCCGTGAAACACATTAAACTACTCTCCCGGTACTCCCGCTGACTACGAGCCAGCGCTGACAGTTCATTCGTTTTATTCGCCAGTGACCGTACATTCCCCATTATGATAGACTTTTATTACTATTATCACTACTATAGCCCTTTTTGCTATAAGCCTCCGCTGTTTTACCTCCTCTCTCTTCCTCTTTTTCTGTCCTGCACCTCTGCATCCTCTGTGCGTATTCCTCGGGATCTCAGCCGGTATGTCCGTAGTTCTTACCAACAGTCCTGTGGAGTCGGCGAGCAGTTGTTGAGCTATGGTCCCCTCTCGCGACAAAAGCAGGAGTTCTACAAAAACGACAAAACTCTCTTGTTTGCTTGGCTGCATGCAGGTCGGCGCATGCGCACTTATAGTTAGTGACATTTATGATGACTGGACCTCTGTCCTGTTGTCTGATCACATGTGTACCACCTCAATCAGGTAATGTTTGGGCCACATGTGGAAACGAGACTGCTGCGTGTAGTACTAGGATTATACAATATTTTGATGTCTTAAAGGCCAAGATTATTGAATATTCTTACAACAATACAAGGAAATAACAGGTAGTACATCATAAAAATCCACTTAGGTGAAACCACACCAGCTAGCATCCTACTAGCTAATCCCTCAGTGTACACACTGTAGTTGATCTGACTTTTTCTGTCCTTGCCTAGTCAACTGCATCCAAAGAATGAGGCAGACTCCACCCTTAGATGAACTTCAGCCTCCACCCTATCAAGATGAGGACGGATCTACACGGGTGTCTTACACACTGTCAGATCTTGGAGACGCCAAGTATGATCTGTCCCTCTTCTCCTTTAGTAAGTGTACTAGTTTGGGGAGTGATGACCACGAGCGTTACCTTAACAAAGCCTACGAGGAGGATGTCCCCAGTGACAGCACAGCTATCGTCAGCCCAGAGGTGATTCATTCATGTTTAGTATATTTGTCAGACCTTTTGTTAACGGTTTAACATATTCAAAATATACACAGAGGATGGCGGTCCGAGGGTCAGTGGCGCATCTACTTAAAGGATACGACCCAGAGCCTACTGCCAAGTTTGGCACCCTTGATGTGGAGTTTGACTACGACTCTGAAAAGCAGCAACTTGCAGTGACCATTATGACGGTAACGGACCTACCTACAAACAAACTAACCGGCAATTTCTCATGGCAAGTCCACCTGGTGCTACTGGCCAACCAAAAGCAGAGGGCGAAGACGAGCATCAAGAGAGGCCCTAGCGCCATCTTTACAGAGACATTTCGATTCAGCCATGTGGATTCAGAAATAATCAGTAACTTTGCTGTCCGCTTCCGCCTCTACAGTATGCGTCACATGAAAAAAGAGATGGTTCTAGCGGAAAAGGTGTACTGCCTTACAAAGCTAAATCTTCAGGGCAAAGTATCTGTGCCGGTAGTACTGGAACCATGCTGTGGTCTCTTGGTAAGTTCCAACACAAGGTTCACTATTTTGCAGTTAGGATAACAATATGCATATATATATATATATATATATATATATATATATATATATATATATATATATATATATATATATATATATATATATACACTGGAGCAGTGGCTCAGCTTTTGAACTGCTCAGCCCTTGACCAACTCGACTCTCCACCAAAATTATCGAGAAAAATGTGCCCCCACTTTGGACCTAATTTCAGCTTTCGACCGGCGTCCAGCCAAGAGAGCGTTTGGGCAGCCGCAGATGAAATGGAATAATTGCTGCTTATCTTTTTTAAGGAAAAAGAAACTGCTGTTATGTGTGAGCGAGCATGTTAATTACTCACCTATTTCAAGGAATCAAGGAAAACGACAATCAATCTTTAGTCATGGCGAGTACCGAGTTGGCTATAGACGCCATTGCAACGCGAAAATAATTGAGCATTCTCGTTAAACATTACACAGAGCTGTGTAGATGGAACAAAAAAACAAGAACTGAACAGACAGCGAGGCACTCGGTGCGGTGAAAGAACGAGACAGGGGGGGAAAAACCTTACAATTGAATCCACCAGCTGCCAGGTTGCCACTGAGGTGCTCTGAGCATAGCACCATCCCAACCCACATAACTTCCTGTGGGCTTACCACCCACAGGAAGGCTCACAATATGGTGCAATGTGATTTGGGTGGTGCCAGCTTCCCCTGCAACCTGGCAACGGACAAACAGAAGAAGATGAATGAA
This sequence comes from Paraplagusia blochii, assembly GCA_016785265.1. Taxonomy (NCBI): domain Eukaryota; kingdom Metazoa; phylum Chordata; class Actinopteri; order Pleuronectiformes; family Cynoglossidae; genus Paraplagusia; species Paraplagusia blochii. The sequence continues at coordinate 29,742 of JAFBJS010000121.1, forward strand.
TGAATGAATAACCTGAATACTTGTGCTAACCTGGTACTAACTTTTTTCTAAATGATGTGTTCCAGGGAGCATCTCAGATCACTCTATCAGATCTGACGAGCAGTGAAAGTGCCTCTACATATCAGTCGGTCAGTCAGACCTGTCCCCCAGAGATCCTTGTGGGTCTTGTGTACAACGCCACCACAGGTCACCTGTCTGTGGAAGTCATTAAAGGCATCCACTTCAAAAAACTAGCTACTAACAAGGCACCCAGTAAGTATGTCTGTGTAGTCATTAATTCAGTCCAAAAATACTAACTTCAAGGGCAACATAGTAGGTTTCTTGAAGCTTGTCAGTGTAGATTCTCTGTCATCCAGGTAATTCAATCCAAGATTAGTTACTTTGAAAGAAACTGGACATAGTAGGTTTCTTGAAGACATTTCACCTCTAATCCAAGAGGCTTCTTCAGTTCTAACTGACTACAGGGGAGACATGGTATTTAACGTCAAACGAGGCTGCATACCTGTGAATCCTAGACCATAGAGCCAGACACATCCCTTCGCAAGAGGATGCCAAGGCTAAGGAGCAAGCTCATATTAGAGGGGCCCTAAGCACCTGTGGCTACCCCAACAAAACAAACATAACAAGGAGGACAACAAAACAAGCAGAGTAACATTGTTATTCCATTTGTTGCTGGAACCTCTGAAAATCTTTAAGGATCATCAAACTCCAGTCTACTTCAAACCCACCAACACTCTAGTCCACCCAAAAGACAAAATACCTCATTGCCAACAGAGCAATGTTGTGTATGCAATACAGTGCAAAGAGGACTGCCCTGACCTCTACATTGGTGAAACCAAACAACCACTGTACAAACGTATGCAACAACACAGAAGACCAAACGCATCAGGATAGAACTCTGCGGTTTATTTACACATGGAAGAGAAGGGACAAAGTTTCGTGTATGAAGATGTCCAAATCCTGGCCAAAGAAGACAGATGGTTTGAAAGAGGAGTGAAGGAACTCATCTATGTCAACCTGGAGAAACCTTCTCTCAACACAGGGGGAAGACTAAGACACATCTTTCATCCACTTATAAAGTTGTTTTGAATTCTCTGCCCAGAAAATTCTCTGGTGATCAGACCAGGGCTCCATCACAAAGGAGAGAAACAAGTGATACCAAAACTACCCCCCATACCTCCATTCACACCTCTAACTCAACATACAGCTCATCTTGAACAGGATGTGACACATCACCCTGTAACCCCACCTCCCTCTCATAGCCTTTTGTTCTACAACAACCCCCCTTTCACAGGTATGCAGCCTCGTTTGAGGTTAAATACCAGGTCTCCCCTGTAGTTGGTTAGAACTAAAGAAGCCTCTTGGATGAGAGGTGAAACACCTTCAAGAAACCTACTATGTCCAGTTGCTCTAGAAGTAACTAATTTTGGATTTAATTACCTGGATGACTGAGACTCTACACAGACATTAACATTGATCACCTTTGTGTCTTCATAATCTACTGGAAATATACTTTAGGACTATATCTAGGAAATATACTGATACATACCATCGTCAGCCAAGACTTTGCTCCCATAGCCATTGTAGTTGGCACTCAGAAGGCTGTACCTTTGACGACACTCCCATGGAAACAGTGCATGTTTGACAATTATTGCTGCCATGGTAGCTCCTCGCAGGCCTCGTGAGCTGCTGACCGCTTCCTGGTACTGACCTATCAGCTCGTCCTCACTGTCCGATGACAAGGCCTGCAAATTAGTGCCAGAGTATCCGCGAACATCTGTTCCAAGAGTGAAAGAGTATTAATCTAGATAGTAACAATATCCTTTCCCCTCAGTTCAGTAGAGTGACAGTAGAGTTGAAACACTGAAATATCATACAGACAAATAATAAATTATTAGACCACAAAGAAATGTAAAAAGAAGGAGATAGTGGCTGACAGACAAGAGGACAATAATTTGAGGTTAAATACCAGGTCTCCCCTGTAGTCGGTTAGAACTGAAGACGCCTCTTGGATGAGAGGTGAAACGTTTCCAAGACACATACTATGTCCAGTTGCTTTCGAAGTAACTAATTTTGGTTTCTTGAAGCTGTTTCACCACTGATCTTAGAGCAAGGGTGTCAAACTCGTTCCTCAAGGGCTGCAGTGGTTGCAGGTTTTTGTTTCAACCTATCCAGACCAAATTAGTTGACCAATCAGCTGTCTGGAGACTCAAGTCAGGTGTGCTGCTGGTTAGTTGGAACAAAAACTGCAGCCACACCGGCCCTTTGTTTGACACCCCTGTCGTTGAGGCTTCCTCAGTTCTGACTACAGGGAATTCCTGGTATTTACTTAGCAGACACTGCATACCTGTTATAAGGGGGTTGTTGAAAACATAAGGCTAAAAGAAGGTGGTGGGGTTAGATGAATATATAGAATAGGTTGTTTACTTCTCTGCGATGAGACAGTGGCCTGATTGTCAGGGATGTGAGAGAAATTTTCTAGGATGAGAGTCCTACCACAATACACCACAATAGTTGCACCGGTGGCGGACGAGATCCAAAGTGGTGATGCATAAATAAATGCAAATTCAGGGGGAGCAAATGCCTGAGCTGCGTGGTGATTATTGGAATGATTTAACATGTAGCAATTTAAGCAAGTGAAAAACTTTTCCCATATGAATAATTAATTTACCTTTGTAATTATTTCACCTGTTATAGCATTGTGCTCGATTTGTTTGCGCTTCAACTGGCTGAGGCAGACGACTGCTGCACTGCCATAAACTTGAGCTCATTTTAACAAAAAATTGTCTCTAATGAAGAACACAAATTGATATCCTTTTTAACTTTCAACAGTGAGAATAACAGTTACCAGTTTTAACTATGCTTATATGCTTTACACAACACAAAGAATGTCAAGCAATGGTCATTTGAAAGGCTGCAGAACAGACATATTTGGATGAGTGTAAGAATGTTTTGTTTTCGACTGAGGAAAAAAAAGCTACAATTTTACAATTACAATCAACATTGGTGCTGATTTCCATGTAGGGCTGAAGTGTACTAGCAGGCTGGTGTTTTTTCCAAAGCCAGCATAGCTGTTAGTTTGCAAGCAGACTGGTGCGCGGAAGACACCCAGTTGGCTAACTGTAGAAATTACATAATTACAATAGATATAAATCTAATAACAATGTAAATACCCATCTGTAAAGCTGCTTTTTATACCTTTCCAGAGTTTATATAGGTCAGTCGAGGAAAAAAATCTGGGGAGCTCTGTTTATGGTGGGAAATTTCGTCTTTCAGATGGACTAGTTTTTGTCTAACGGTATTAGTGGATTTGCAATAGACTGGAATATTGTGACTGTTAAAAATAATTCAGAGGACCTGGCAAAATAGGGACAAAGACACTACGTTTGTTTTCTCTCCGTTATGTTTGGTGGTTTTGGTAGCTTTGGAGAAAGCCCATTTGGGGTTAACCCAGTGCTTCTCAAAGTGTGGGGCTGGGACCCTGGGGAACATTTTTTTTTCCGCACATTTAGATAGATGTACAGACAGACAGACAGAAAGAGAGAAAATCATACAGATGATTGGACAGCCATGCTAAACTGTAAAGCTGGTCTTGTGGTTGTGTATACATGTTGTTGTGAGATTGTTGAGAAGTTTTAGGGGGGCATGCGTGTTTTTTTTTTAAAGAACAAGGGTTGGATCCAGTTGCTTAGATTAGCATAGGGTTGTTAGCTGCAGGATGGCTAACATTAATGGATAAAGAGAAGGTGTCCCCAAATGGTACCAGCTGCAGACCATTTCCCCATCTGTCTGTGCTGTCTGTCTAGTCTGTCTGTGTTACTGCTTTTTATTTGTAGTCTTCTACTTCTCTACAACCCTTTTTTCACATCCTGCTCTGTTTTCTCCACTGCTGTCCAATCCCTGTGGTCAGACGGGCTGTTCTGCTGCCTCAAACACCTGGTTGGTGGACAGGTTTACATCATCAGAGGTAGGTTCTACAATAAACAGAGCCTTTAGAACCAAATAATACAAGACCTATTTTGGTTTATTTTTGTTTCTCTAACAAAGCATTGGTTAGAATATATATATATATATATATATATATATATATTATTCTTACCTGATACACCACACTCTATGACAGCAGTGTGTCATATGTAGACAGGCTAATTCTGTAAAACTCTTTGTGTCTGTCCAACTAAGGCTAACGGAAGCTGATGAGGAAAAATAAACACAAACCCCTAAGGTCAGTTCATGCAGTTAGGACTAGAGGATTATGTATTATCTTCCACAAAATTGATTTTGAAACCATCCCAAATTGAAAACACCTGAGAAACTGAACCTCGAGCATTTGGAGACCTGAAATATTGTACTACTGTACCATTGCCTTTAAATGCCACTTGTGCCTAGACTCGTTGTACTACAAGTAAAAAAGTCACATTTGTCAATGCTGAATTCTTTGTGCAAAATCTGAATGTTGGTGTGCTGTAGAGCAGCGGATTCTCATACTCCCTGTATCCTATACTCATTCAGTGCTTTCCTAGTTGGTCTTTAGACAACCTCCAGCTGTTTTGCGTATGCAAAGAAGCATATGTACATCATACAGGTACAAACAAAACTTTTGAATGCAAGGGATGACCACACGCTCAACAACCACTGTGACTAATAGACTCAGGTCTTTGCTGGCCTCTGCACTTCTAACACAAGCACCTGGAGGCGTTTTATGTGGTTGCAGAAGATTTTCATCACATACAGGCATCCTGCCAAACTTTCACCAACATGTCGACATGGGAGATAATAAGCTGGAACAAACTTTTTTTCCAGATTTCTGGCCCAGAATGATCTTATTGAAATTGTTACTGAGGTGACAAAGTTATCTCAACTCGTGCTCTGTGTGCCAGAGACTACAGAATTGGTGAAGCTGTCATTTTCTGCATGGAAAAGATTGAAAATATACAGAAGGAACAGGAGTGATCAGTGACAAATTCTTCTCTGGTAGTGATCTTCACTGAGACAGAGAGATACCAGTTTAATACCAGTTAAATGTCTGACAGTTTTTAAATAAACAATAATTTTACAAATCATTTAATGACATTTAGAGACACCTAATTTTTCCTTAGGTGAATTTTTTCTTAGGAAAATTGTGGATTTGTCTTCTGAGACAAACCTGCAATTTACTTTTATTACTCAGTATTTTTTCCATCCGCAGTTCTTGGAGTAAGCATGGAAAAGGACTTTTAAAGTTTATTAAAAGTGCTGATTGTTCTGTGCATAAGACAGGACTATTGATTCTATATGTCGATTAAGTCATCCAGGTCATGGTCATGGTTAAAGAGTTATTTAGGCAACTGGACATTTAGTTTTTTTTGAAAAACGTTTCACCTCTCATCCAAGAGGCTTATTCACTTCCAACAATTAGTGGGGAGTAACAGAAAATATACCCTGTGAGTGATGAGAAAGGGTTGTTCCAGGTCCACCCTGTTGGGTGAACCAGTTTCTGGTTTTGATTTCATGTAAACCTCAATGTTGAGATGTCTGTCTTCCATAATGTGAACTCTACAGTCCAAAAAGGCAAGGCTGTTGTCCTTCACATCTTCTCTGGTGAACTTAATGTTTTGTGCACTGAGCTGATGTGGTCAGTCAAGCTGTCAATCTCCAAAAACTTAGAGCTGTTCCCATGCATGAGAGCAGAGCCTGTGTTTCCACATTCTCCATGTAGAGGTTTGGAGACGAAGTGGGCCCTTAGCACAACTATGTTTTTGTCTGTAAAGTGAATCATTAAACTGAAAATACTTTAAATTTACTGTATAATAAATGCATCTAATGGTGAGGCAGAAATCTGGATGAGTGCAGATGTGGTCTACTGTCAAGTAGACAAACGTTGTAAGCTTACCATGAGCAGTTGTTAATTCATATTGAGAAATGTTTTGAGTTGTATTTCAGACCACATCACCTAAAGCAGACCAACAATTATGGAAATAGTTGAAAGAGAAAATATTAAAGTATCTAACTCAGTTGTTGTTAGTGGCTTTCTGATACAGCACTCAATGAGAATTTACTTGATTTCTCAAACAAGTATGGCTGCAAAAACTGTCAGAGTAGATGATCCCCAATCTTCATATCACAAACAAGGCAATATGGAGTATATGAGTGGGTCTGCAGTGGACACCTTAAAGGCTGTGCTTCCATATAGGCATGGGGGTCCCAATCAAGTCTGATTCCAAATCAGAGCCCTGTTAAAAGTAACTGAACTGATTGTGACCGGTTGCGCCTCCAAAACCTTTGAGGTAACAGCAAAAGATTACCAAACTGAGTGACAGATCCTCTGAAGAAATCCTGCAAGAGCAGATGGCTAAATGCAGTGAATCAGTAGCTAATAAGGAGTTCAGGAGTGAACCGGCCACTGAGTCTGAGTCAGACTAAAGAAAAAAGATACACCTGAGGTACCTCAGATAATGTTATTACTCTAGATGTGCAAGGATTAATTGTGGAATGCATAGTAAGAATTGTCACAGCTTTACAGAAGAATTTGCCATATTCAGTCAGTTTCCCACTTTCTCTAGAAAAATCCTTGCCCTTGTCATGAAGTGGACTTTGACACATGGCGAACCAGCATTGAGCTTATTGTGCAACACACAGCTTTATCAGCATTGAAGAAAATATTTAGACTGTTTAGTTTCACCAGCAGTGTTGTAAAAGTTTTAGACCCAAAAGCCTCAACGACCACTTGTCTTGAACTACAACTCTCTGCTTTTGGAGCTGTAGAGAATGGTGATGACTTCTTCGCTAAATTCCTTAACACACTCCAGAATGCTGGCAAGAAGCCATCCCATTATTTACCTAGACTACAGAGCTCTTTGTCCAAAGCACTGAAAAAAGATTCTGATGAAGCTGATAGACATCTTTATCTGGGTTTTGCTGTGGATGTTATAACAATTATGCCAATATCAGCATCTGATTCGCAATCTGATCTTCAACTTGAGTGTAAAAATGCCCCATTATTGGAGTTACTGTTACATTTACAAGTAGCGGATGAACAACGGATGGCAACGTTTTACAGATCCACCTATTTCAGCCTGGTTTACTAATAAGAGCCTGCTCCCTCGGAACCCAAGGGCCTCTTTAGGTTGTTTTGCTCTTTTAATTACTTTATAATCAAGAAATATATAACTTAAACTTCAACTTTTATTTGTTTATAGTGCCAGATCACAACAATTGTTATCTCAAGGCACTTTAAAAAAAGCATGCATAAAACCAAGATTAAGGGATATAGCTTCTGCCCTTACAGACCCTAAGACCGGCTGAGGAACAACTCCCAAAAACCCAGACAGGCAAAAAAAGGAAGAAATGTCAGGGTGATCGGCAGTGGAGGGGATCCTCACCCGGGACAGACAGGCGGGCTAACACAACTGTAGCAAGTAAAAAAACTAAATTTCTTCAAGTCTACAAATAAAAAAAGGGCACTTTAAAGTCCATTCACGGTCATCAAGTTCATATGCTGCATAAGGTGAAGCCCAGGGTACAGATCAGACAGAAGGGTGTTAGGGGAGTTGGGCCAAAGATGCAGGCAAAGTCCTGTGTCAGGCCCAGGGCAATGGGATTCTAGGGAAAGAATAGAGAAGCAAGAGGTGTTAAGTCTACCACAAATAATAAATAGTACAATAGTTGAATAAGGAATAGAAGAGAGAAAGAGATAGAGGGCAGCAATGGGGCCCACATTGGGCCTACGGCTGGACCCGTAGGCCACCATGGGCGCAGTCAAAAAGAAAAGCCTTAAGTCTACTTTTGAAAGAAGAGACTGTGTCTGCCTCCTAGAGAACCACAATTCTAGTGTGCTGGAATGATAGCCCATGGAGAGCCTTTTAGGTGAACAGAAGAACTTTAAATTCAATTCTAAAATCAACCAGGGCCAATGATGAGAGGCGAGGACCGGGGAAATATAATCTCTCTGCCTCCGTCTCCCTATAATTATGCACAAAATAAATGACTAATGTAAAAAGTTTTTATGTTTATTGTATAAATATGCTTTATTTATTCACGCCACATACAATGTAAACAATATTATGAAATACAAGAACAAACTAGAAATAAACGGCTAAATATTCGGCTTTCTCCTTTTAAACAAATTTTAACTGCATTTACACAAAATACTGCATACCACAACAAAATAAAATGCTAGAATGCTAGATTAGACCATTGCAATAATAGTATTTTCATAGGTTGATATGAGCAGTGGTCTCCAACCCCCGGCCGTCATGTGTGGCCAGGCAGCACAGAAAGAAAAAATATTGCACATTATTCGTTTCATTTATTGTCCGAGTCTCAATGATGTTTTATTTTGAAAAGTGGCCGGATCCTCTCTATTACATCCGTCTCACTTGACGCAGGTCAAGTCCTCTACACCGTCAGTCACGTGATACATCTCGCTAAATTAAAGAAAGATCAACTGCTGGAGCTTGCAAATGACGGGGCCTTAAACATCTGTTCGAGACATCTGGATTAAAGTCATGGCAGAGTACCCTGAGATCGCTACAACAGCACTGAAAACCCTGTTGCCATTTCCGACATCGTATCTGTGAAGCAAACCCTGCTGTGAAGCAGGGTTTTCTGCAGTGACGACAACAAAAACATAATAAGGGAATAGACTGGACCTAAGTAGCACACTTCAGGTTTCATTGTCTCCCATAACCCCAAGATGGGACCGTCTCGTTACAGCAAAATTGATTCAGTGCTGCTGTGAGTCGCGAGTATTTCCATACACTTTGTTTTGTGTTGTGTCTTATTTTGAAGGTATGTTTAAACGCTAACATAGCGACCAGAGTGCGTTGCATTGTATTGGGGCATTAGGGATGTTGCCCACGTCATGTTCTGTTGTTGGTGCAACGTCACAGGGACGTCGCTAATAAAGTTGCACATGATTACACAGTGGATTTACGGTCATTTTTATTATAGAGAAAATACAACAGTTTATCATTTTTTTTATCACAACAGATTATCATTTTATTTTATTTACATCTGCTACACCGGGCCGTGAAAATATTGTCAGACATACCGGGTAAGGAAAAACTACCGAGGAAAAAAACCTTATAACAGGGAAAAAAACAGTAGAAACCTTAGGGAGAACCACAGGAGAGGGATCCACTCCCTGGACGGACAGACAGTGCAATGGATGTTACCAGAGCATAAAAATACAATAAAATATAACAAATACAAAAGTTACAACAAATTAGTCAAAATTTTTAAATCTAGTATTCCAATAGCCGTTATGTCAGTAGGTGTATATCCGGTCATCCAACTGCTGATCCTCCTAGTCCTGGTTATCCTAATAACCGTAACCCTAACCCTAATCTAGCATTCCCCAGCCTTATTTGCACCTAGGACTTGTTAAATATGCTACAGAACACAACACTAAACTTTTATATGTTTTTTTTTAAAGTACGTTAAAGTAAAATAACTAGTTTTTTTCAGAGCAGTAACTAAGTAATAAGTTACTTTTTTAAAGTAACTTGCCCAACACTGCATGAGACAATAGTTTCCGTCAGCTATCACTGACTTATTTGAGTCTGCTTGGACCCGACTACCTGAACCATAGATGGTGTTATATCTTTTTTGTTTTATGCAAAGTGTCTTGCATAAGGTTAAGGGAGAAGGATATAACCCAGGATAACATAACCATGTATTAAAGATAAGAAATAGTAATAATAATAATAAAAATTCAATGATTTAAAAGAAGTTCCATCTAAAAAGTTACCTAAACAGATAAAAGTACATAAAAACCCAAAAAAAAACTAATACATATGAAATAATCTAATGACTACAAATAGTTTTATAAATAGAGGTTACAGCTACGGTATTCACGGTATTGGCCGGTGCGATGCGATGCTGAGTACTACAATAAAGGGTAAATGCACATCCTTGTAAGTTGAACTATATCTCTTTCTTTTTGTTTTCTTTATGTTCACAAGGATACAATGTTATGCAGAGGTGTACCTATAATCATTTTATAGACAAATGCTATTATTTATAGTTGCGGCGGAGAGTGAGTGGTGGGAAGGGGGGCGCAAATTATTTTCTTCTTGCTCGGGGGGCGTAGCAGAAAATAATTCAGAAGCACTCTTTTAACTAAACATGGTGTGAAGAAATTACTTTTGGTTTTATAATTAGGAAAAATCATACAGGTCTGTACCTGATTGTATACTATTTCTGTATTAAATGTTGAAATTGGTTTGTAATACAATATAATGTTAAAAATTCTTTATATTGGTCAAGTGAAATAAAATGTGAAAAATAGAGCAATACTCTAAAGTAGTTTTAAAACTAAATCCGTAATTTCCCAAGGGATACTCCGTAATTTCCCGAGGGATACTCCTGAGGGAAATAAAGTTCTATCTATCTTAACTAAAATTAAAGATTAAATTCCTTTTTTTTGTCATTGTGACAAATTTTCTTACATTTTCTTGAAATAGTAATAGGTTTAGTCCGCTCCCTTAACCACTAGGTCACCACTGCCCTTTTATCTATCTATCTATCTAGATATCAAACAAAATAAAATAGTTTGAAAATTGAAAATTTAAGTCATATCATTAGAAAAAATATAAATAATAAAAAATATAATTGTTAACAGAGTTTACTTTTGCAGAACCTTAAAACGTGGTGAACACACAACATACATGAGTCATTGTGATTGAAGGACACCTGCATCACAAGTGACACACCTTTTATTAATTAACAGCTGAAGATGTGGTCATGTGACCCAAACTTAAGGTTATGACAGAATCAAACGTAAAGAGGATCATAACCAAAATAAACAGAATGAAATGGGAGCATATCTCAACACCCCAATTGCTCACATTTCCACAATATTCTTCATGTTGGATTGCCATAAATTACACAAACCATAAACATGACACACGTTTTAAGAGTCATTCACTTGTTTTCAAATACCAAATATGTTTTTCTCAAAGTTCATCAACTTCAGCTTACTAGCTGGTTTATTCAAAATATCTGCAATCATTCTATTAGTTGGACAGTACACCAATGTCATGTCTCATCTTCTAAAGAAGATCTGATGAAGGGGTAGTCAATGTCCACATGTTTACACCTTTGTCTGTGAACAGGATTTTTGGCTAAGGCTATAATACCTTGGTTGTCTTCATAAATCAGTCATCTGTATTCCTGTCCATCATAATGTTTCAACAATTGTTTAAGGTAAAAACACTCCTGCATTGTTACAGCTAAAGCAATATACTCAGCCTTACAGGTAGAAATTGCCACTGTAGGCTGTCTCTTTGTTTTCCACGAAACAAATGGCCCATTATTGTTTAAGCTATTACAGTAATCTGTTGTGCTTTTCCTATTAGGATCATCTGCCCAATTAGCATCACTATACACATGGATTGTGATGGTACCAAAATCATGCTTTTTGTAATAAGTTGTTTATTTTGAGTACCTTTCAAATATCTTAACACACGCTTCACTGTTGTCCATTACTCAGTAGTTGGTTTTGTAAAATTGAGACAATTTACTCACAATAAAACTCAAGTCTGGTCTTGCACATGTTGCTAGGTAAATTAAGCTTCCAACTGCTTCTTCGTACTTTTTCCACATCATTCATCAATTCAGCACCATCACTGTAGTTGAGTTTCAGTTCACATGGGGTAGCTCTTGGCTTACAGTTTGACATACCAAATCTTTGCAGTATTTTCTGCACATATCTGCATAGTGACATCATAACACAATCAGTGTCAAAGTCAATACCAATAAAATGTGTCAATTTACCTAGATCTTTCATGGCAGTGTCCCCACGAGGGTCCGTCTGTGACGTCACTAAACTGCGTCCAAGAATCAAGTTTACGTCCAACAAATATGGCATCTGGAAGCGGCAATGGCGACTGTTTGAGTGTAAGTATGTAAGCACGTTATCACATGATACTTACACTTGAATGCTCGCCATTATTGTAGAACGTAAACTTGATTCTTGGACGCAGTTTAGTAACGTCACAGACGCCCCCTCGTGGGGACACTGCCGTGTGATTGGCTCCAAACGAGTGAAACTTCTGATTGGCTGGTGACGGAGTGACGTAGCAAAATTACGCTCACAAATCGGGTCGGCGTAAGATGAGTCTCAAAAACACAAATTAGCGTGCGCGTAGTTTCACAAATTAAAAGCACGATTTGCATGCGCGTACCACAATTCACAGACATATTTGGAAGAATTCACAAACGTATTTAACGCGGAAAGCGTTGTTTGTGTGCTCTTCTCAGAATACGCACGCGGATCTGTGTTTACGTGATTGTTCTTTTTGAGACTATTCTTTGTCCACACACGGATACTAGTGATGTTAGCTGTTGGACAGTTAGCTGTTGGAGAGAAAGTTTCATCATAATGTACACCTTCTTCTGATTTTAACTTTTGGCAACATATCGAGCTTTAAATCTTTCTGATCCATCAGTAATCTTTTTAATTGAATAAACCCATTTACAACCTCCCCCCCACACACACACACACACACATACACACACATATCCTTGCCCTTGGAAAGGATGGTCAAGGTAAAGGTTGCATTGTCTTGTAGTGACTGCATTTCTTTATCCATAGCATCAACCCATTTCATTGCATCAACTAAGGTAACTGCTTCAATATTTGTTTGAGGAACATTACACAGTAGTCTGTAACAGCAATCTTTATTGGTCGTATCTTCTTCAAAACCATATGTAGGATTTCCATAATAATCAGGCTTTCTTCTCTCTCTGTCAGGATAACATTTCATTGCATTCTCTTTTCACCATTACAGCACTCTGCTCATCTTTTTCAACTTTTTGTAAAATCTTCCAGGCTTTCAGCTTTAAGTGGACTTAAAGGTTTTCTCACTCATCAATATCCTCATCAGCAATCAGTATTTGCTTCTCTCTGGCAACAAACTCAACAAGTCTGTGTTTTTGTACTTTCCTGGTGTTGGGATAGTTCGCCATATATGCTGGACTATTTTTGTCCTATCCAACAAAATGCCTTGCTCACATCTGGAGTGTAATTTTCCTTTCCATTTTGTTGTGGAGAGGATGGAGCAGAAGTTTCATGTCTAATACTCATCTATCCATTAATGCTTGGTACTCTCTGCATGTGTATTCTATGCCATTGTCAGATCTCATGCATTTTATTTTACCATAAAGCGCCACATCAGCAAGAAATTTTTCACTAGCTGTTACAGTATCAGTTTTGTTTTTCAAAAAGTAAACAAAAACTGCACTATAATAATCATCTGTGAATGAAAGAGCGTATATATGACCATCTTTAGATACTGGGTCTATAGGAGTCAATATGAACCATATTCAGAGGAGCTTTACCCTTTGCATCTGGCCCATCTGTTTCTCGTCTGAACTAACTTTCCCTGAGTGCATACTACACAATGTCCAACAGGTTTACTACTCACATTATTAATTTTCATCCCATCAACAACATCTTGTAATTTCATTACATCAGAATAATTGCAATGACCAAAAATTTCATGCCAGCTCTGTAGATCAAGGCTTTTCTTACATTGGGCATTGACACAACACATGTTGTCAGATGTGTGTAAGTAATTAAGTTTGTTGTACACATGTATAGGGAATTTAGTACTGTGTTTGTGAAGTGGAACGTTTTCCTCCTCCTTGAAGATAACGGTGGCCCCGTTGCAAATAGCAGATTACACAGAAAATATGTTTTGGGATATATAACGTACCCCTCGACGTCGTACAGAGGCTCCTGCCTCTGCTGTTGATCAGCCACACCTCTGCGTCACCTCTGCGCTTAGTAACTGTTGCACCTGGAACCGTCAGCCAGCTCCATGCAATGTGTGCCAGCTTGAAAACTATTGTTGAACTTCTTGAATTTTCCAATATCGGTGATTATGTCTGATGTTGCCCCTGCTTCCACCATGAGGCCCTTTTGCTTGACACTTTGCGTCGGTGCCTCTGCGTCGCTTATCCAGAACGAATACTCCTTTGGACCAGTGTCGTCGGCTTCCTTTCGTACATTTTCCCGCTGCTTGGCTCGTCTGCAACTTTCACTGTTATGTGTGTTACTTTTGCAGCGATTGCACCGCTGTTAACATGAACAATATCTGGCTATGTGACCACTTGCACCACACCGGAAACACACCATGTCCGCTCTGCCACTGTCCTTTGTGCCAAAAGACGCACGCTTTGTGTCAAACTGCGCTCTGGCCTTCATTACTTTGTCCTCAGAAACTGTTGCTTGCATGTTCTCTACATCTTTATAACTTCGGAGTTTTGTCTTAAACTCAGTAAAAGTAATTTTGTCTTAGCTCTGGGTAAGATGTACAGCAAATGGCTTGCACGCCTCTGGTAACCCTTAAAGCAACATGCCTTTTAAAAGTCCACCACTGAGCATCTCACCTGCGTTTTTGAGGGCTGTAATCGCAGTCTCTGCTCTGATGACATACAGTACGCTGTGACATTTTTACGGTAGGGGATTTTTGTTGTGAAGTCAATTCAGTGTATAGGTTTATAATCACTCTAAACTGTGGGTTATGAGGCTCTCTACAGGCCCATAACCTGTTAACAGAGTTTACTTTTGCACAATGTTAAAATGTGGTGAACACACAACTCACATGAGTGAAGGACACTTGCATCACAGGTGACACACCTTTTATTAATTAACAACAGCTGAAGATATGGGCATGTGACCCAAAACTTAGGGTTATGACAGAATCAAACATATAGAGGATTATAACCAAAATAAACGGAATGAAATGAGAGCATATCTCAACAATGATAATAACATATAATAATAATAATATAAAAAATATAATCTAAGAGGAGAAAGATTTTTTGAGACAAAGAGGGAAAAGGGGGAGGTTAGAAGTGTTGGTCTGAAAGTGGGAACCTTGAATGTAGGTACAATTACAGGGAAAAGTAGGGAGCTAGTTGACATGATGGAGAGAAGAAGAGTGGATGTGCTGCGTGTGCAAGAGACCACGTGGAAGGGCAGCAGGGCTAGAAATATTGAAAGAGGTTTTAAGTTATTCTACAATGCATTAGATGGGAAGAGAAAGGGAGTAGGGGTGATCATCAGGGAAGAGTATGCTACAAATGTGGTGAAAGTGAAACGAGTATCAGACAGGTTGATATGTGTGAAGGTAGAAATAGAAGGAGTGATGT
Organism: Paraplagusia blochii; assembly: GCA_016785265.1. NCBI lineage: Eukaryota > Metazoa > Chordata > Actinopteri > Pleuronectiformes > Cynoglossidae > Paraplagusia > Paraplagusia blochii. The sequence continues at coordinate 44,883 of JAFBJS010000121.1, forward strand.
TGAATGTTGTAAGTGGTTATGCTCCACAGGTAGGCTGTGAGTTAGCAGAAAAGGAGAAGTTTTGGAATGACCTGGATTTGGTTGTTGAGAGCATCCCCAGGAAAGAGAGAGGGTGATTGGAGCAGACTTCAATGACCTGTAGGAGAAGGGAAGAGAGGGGATGAGAAAGTGATGGGTTGGTTTGGAATTAGGAATAGAAATTTGGAAATTTGGTGGATTTTGCAAAAAGAATGGAAATGGCTGTGGTAAACACCTATTTCCAAAAGAGAGAGGAACACCGGGTGACATACAAGAGTGAAGGTAGGTCCACTCAGGTAGATTAATTCTCTGTAGAAGAGGTAATCTCCGGGAGATAAGTGACTGTAAGGTGGTGGCAGGTGAGAGTGTGGCCAAACAACATAGGCAATGGAGGTGAGAAGAAGGACAAAGGTGAAGACAGAGCAGAAGATCAAGTAGTGGAAGTTAAGGAAAGAGGAATGTTTTGAAGACGTTGGAAAAGAAGTCAGAGCAGTTCTGAGCTGTGGTGGTGAATTCCCAGATGTTTGGGAGACCATAACTAGAGTCATTAAGGAGACAGCTAGGAAGGTCCTGGTGTTTCCTCTGGACAGAGAAAGGTGGACAAAGAGACCTGGTGGTGGAATGATGAGGTCCAGGAGAGTGTCCAGAGGAAGAGATTAGCAAAGAAGAGATGGGATAGTGACAGAATAGAGGAGAATAGACTGGAGTACAGAGAGAGGGGAAGGGAGGTGAAGAGGGAAGTGGCCAAGGCCAAACAATGGCATACGAGGTGTTGTATGAGAGGTTAGACACAAAGAAGGAGAAAAAGAGTTATACAGATTGGCAAGGCAGAGTAATCAGTCTGGGAAGGATGTGCAGCAGGTGTGATTAATTAAGGACAGAGATGGAAATGTCATCACCAGTGAGGAATGCGTGCTGAGTAGATGGAGGGAGTACTTTGAGGAGTTGTTAAATGAGGAAAATGATAGGGAACGTAGGAATGAGGAGCCAGTTCCACACAGGGAGAAGGTCGATCAGATTAGGATGGATGAAGTTAGAAAAGCTCTGAAGAGGATAAAGAGTGGAAAGGAAGTCGGTCCCGATGACATACCAGTGGTAGTCTGGAAGTGCTTAGGTAAGTAAGCAGTATGTTTTTTCACTCGGCTCTTCAATACAATTTTAGAGACAGACAAGATGTCTGATGAGTGGAGGAAAAGAGTTCTTGTGCCAATTTATTAGAAGGGTGATGTACAGAGTTGTAGCAATTACAGAGGGAGAAAGTTGATGAGCCATACCATGAAGATTTGGGAAAAAGTAGTTGAGGCTAGGTTGAGGTAAGAAGCAAAGATTTGCGAACAATGGTATGGTTTTATTCCAGGAAAGTGTACCACAGATGCAATATTTGCCTTGAGCTGCATTGTGTTTTTTAGATTTAGAAAAGGCATATGACAGGGTTCCAAGGGAGAACCTTTGGTTTTTTTATGAGGAAGTTAAGGGTGGCTGAAAAGTATGTTAGACTGGTGCAGGATATGTATGAGAACAGCACAACGGTGGTTAGGTGTGCTGTTGGAAGGAAAAGAGATTTTAAGGTGGAGGTGGGACTTTAAGGACAGAAGAGGTCAGACAGGAGTCTGCATGAACGGTGATGTTTGCAGACGACATTGTGATCTGCAGTGAGAGCAGGCAACAACTATACGAGAGGTGGAGGTTTGCACTGGAGAGAAGAGGAATGATGATCAGTTGTAGCAAGACCGAGTACATGTGTGTGAATGAAAAGGGAAACAACAGAATGACGAGGTTACAAGGAGCAGAGGTGGTGAAGTTGGAGGAGTTCAGATACTTCCGGCTCAACTGTTCAGGGCAGTGGGGACTGTGGAAGAGAGGTGAAGAATAGAGTACAGGCAGGATGGAATAACTGGAGAAAGTTTTCAGGAGTGATTCATGATAGAAGAGTGTCAGCTAAGGTGAAGGGAAAGGTTTACAGGACAGTTGTGAGACCAGCCATGATGTATGGATTAGAGACAGCAGGAATAGGTAGAAGACAGGAGGCAGAGGTGGAGGTGGCAGAGTTAAAGATGCTGAGATTCTCTTTAGGGGTGACAAGGAGGGACAAGATCAGGTACGAGGTAATCAGGGGGACAACACAGACAGGAATATTTGGAGAAAAAGCTAGAGAAGCCAGATTAAGATGGTTTGGACATGTTCAGAGGATGGACAGTGGTTATATTGGGAGAAGAATGATCCTAGAGATGGAGCTACCAGGCAAGAGATGAAGAGGAAGGCCAAAAAGGAGATGTATGGATGTGGTGAGGGAGGGCATGGAGGTAGTTGGAGTTGGAGTTGAGGATACAGAGGACAGGGTGAGATGGATATTGTTGACTTGCTGTGGCAACCCCTGAAAAACAGTATAAGCCGAAAGGAGAAGAAGATCATTAGAAAAAATATAGTAACTAATTCTTAAACCATTTATTTTTGTATTACAAGGGATTTGTGTCCTAAATCTTTCATACTGTACTGTAACATGGATTTCACTGTAAAGAGGTTCCACTCTTTCACACAAAACCCCATGAATTCTGGGTCATTGGAATATGACCATGGCAAAGGGGAAGAAAAATCTTGGAAAAATTCCTCTATGAAATTACCCGGCATTTCAGGTTATTCAGGAAGTCAGCCGACCTTGTAGTGTCACTGAATAGATTAACTGCAACAAGCCCAGATTTTAGTAGAGAATACTCAGTAAATCCATTTGGCAACATTTTTACGGCCAGGCAGTGTTAAAAGGCTCTTAATATATTGATAATGATTGAACTATGGCTAAGATTTGATATTTTCCTTGTCATTCTGTTTGTGCCTACTCCAGATACCTATGTTAAGTTGACCCTACTTAACTCCATGGGCCATGAGATGTCCAAGTACAAGACGTCCATCTGCCGTGGTCAACCCAACCCATCCTACAAAGAGACCTTTGTCTTTCAGGTCGCTCTGTTCCAGCTGTCAGAAGTCACTCTCATCCTCTCTGTTTACAACAAGCGCAGCATAAAGCGCAAGGAGATGGTTGGTTGGATTTCACTGGGCCTCAACAGCTCTGGAGAGGAGGAGCTAACCCACTGGACCCAGATGAAGGGTTCCAAAGGTCAGCAGGTCTGCCACTGGCACAGTTTGTTGGAGTCTTAACAGCAGCCTGTCAGTCAGAGTCTGAACATGAAAAAAATTGAACCCTTACAAATCTCAACCCCACAAGTTTTTATTATTCTATTCCAGAATACGGTCTTTGTTTATAATCAATACATACTTCTCCCATAGGTATTTGACCTGATTACTAGAACATCACAAAAATCTTATGTTTAGCATTTAAATAAAAAATAACACATGACCATTACCTAGTCTCAGTTGAGGAAAGGTCTTGGTTAAAGTAGGTCTCAGGTAAAGGAAACGCTTAGAAAGTTTTGGTTAGCCTAAGCAGCTTAACATTTTACATGTAATAATATAACATGTTCACCCAAAGTCCATTTTGGACTAAAATTTGGCTGAATATTTGTCACAGGTTAGTTTTAATTTTTTCAGTTTTAATTGACAAGTTAGTCATAAGCTTGAAACACATTGTAGTGGAAGTTATCACAGATAGGTAGGTAGGGAGGTCGGTCTGTCAGTCTATAGATCGATAGAAAGAAGCATGTTATAACATAATGCTTACACTCGCCATTGGCGCTTCCAGACGCCATTTTTGTAGAATGTGAATTTGGCTTTTGTGCGCAGTTACAGTAAGTGACATCATGGGGACACTGCCGTGTGATTGGCTACAAACAAGTGAGTTGGCTGGTGACGGACTGATGTAGCAAAATTATGCACACGAATCTGGTCCGCGTAAGACGAGTCACAAAATACACACCTGTGTGTGCGTAGTTTCACGAATTAAAAGCACAATATGAATGCGCATACAAGTCACAAACATAGTTTGAGAAATTCACAAACGTATCTTGATGTGTGAATCGTTCTTTGTGTATTTATTGTTATAATACATTTGTGAATTCTTCAAAATACTGTAATGGTTATAAAGCTTTATACAGCAGTTACATGTCGATGAAGATTTTTATGCATTTTTACACCCATTTTTAAAGCAATTAAGGAAGTATTTTCCTGAAATTAATATTATAATAAAAAAATTTTAATAAATTGGTCTATAATGAATAGATAAATAGGTATTAACTGGTTGTATATTGATTAAAAAAAATTAAAAAGTCTAATCAAATATCAAGAGTTGACATGTTACCAATAATCAAAAATGAGTGTATGATAATTGCCCTGATGATTGCTATGACAATTAGTGAATAAAAAAATTCCAAGTAGCAACAAGTATAATAAAAAGATGATGTGAACAATCTTTCAATATTTCAAGTCTAAAAATAGATCACCAGAAAAAAAATTATGATGACAAGCTTTAATTTTACCAAGTCTCAACATCAATTTACTACTTGTACCCTACTTCAGATGCGTTGGCCTTTCATATCCTATTTGATAAACAAACATCGGCGAAAATAAATAAATTAGATAAAAAGTAAGTAGACCTACCTCTGAATGAACCTGTCTGTCAGTTGTGACTACAGGATCTGTGAAGTGCTAGGTCTAGTTGGTCCTGCTAAAGTTCCCCAGTGTGTCATGTCAACAGTTTAAGCAAAACTTGAAGATGACGATTTCGCAAAAGCAGATCCCAAAGAATAATTACTCAGACAAAGTCCTAGGTTTTCTGAATGCTTCTTCACTTTCGATGCGTGATCTATTAGTGCTACACAACCACGAGAACCGTAGTTTATCACATCACTGCGGTAAACACAAAATGCCTTTCCGGGCAAGTTGCACTTCTTCAAAAACTGGTGTCTCCCTTAGTTCCTCGATTTTCTTTCCAATTTTCACTGTCACTGTCACTTTTCATTCGAGCCATTCCCAGCGGAACTTATTCTTAACATCTCTTTCAATTTGGTGAAATGAAACGTGCATTCTCATTGGTGGATTCTATATTTAGTAGCCAATCACAGCTCCGTTTACAAAATGACGCATAAGTTTTACTTCCGGCTTTAGCGAGAACATTCAAGATAGATAAACATAGTTTTTTCGGGACAATTTAGAAGCGAATATTACCGTATCTTTGGGGACAGCAATAAATATAGGTACCTCAACCCCTAAAATTGTCTCAACGGATTTAGACGTTTCACAAAAATGACCAAATTCATTTTCAAATCAGCGGATTTCCAGGTTGACAAAAATGGCTTCTTTAAGTGTAAGTGAACGGCTGAGTCCTGACCTGAGGTGTTAGCCCTTCTAGACCAAGCAGCCACTACACAGGCGCATGGCTCAACATAGCTAACACCTCAGGTCAGGACTCGGCCGTTCACCTACACTTAAAGGCTACCAACCACTCTTTTAAGGACCAAGATGTCAGATCTTGGCCAGAGAGGACAGATGGCTTGAGAGAGGTGTTAAAGAAGCCATTTTTGTCAACCTGGAAACACCATCCCTCAACAGACATAACCTTTCGCCCACCTACAAAGCCCTTTTGGGAACAATACCCAAAAGATTTCACTCTCATCAACCGGTTTTGCATATTAACAAGCCGTGTGACCAAAACCACTCCAACAATGACGGTAACGACCCATTAATACCCTCCCAACGACTGGTATCACACTTTCTCCCCACTAACAGTTAGAACTGAAGAAGCTTCTTGGATGAGAGGTGAAACGTTTTCCAAAAAACTGAATGTTCAGTTGCCTAGCAGTTACTTGGTAATGTTTCCAAGTCTGGGGAGGCGTGGTCATAGGTGTGTGGATGTGATAGTGTGAGACGGAAGCTGCACGGAGCAGCGCTGCTAGGAGAAGTCTGGAAGTAAGTCACAAGTTTGCTGTAATTCGTAAATAAAGTTCTTCAGAGCACAGATGTGCCCAACTGGTCTGTCACCGGGACATTACAATAAGTTCGTAGATCTGTGCTCTTTTTGAGACTAATCTGCCTCCACGGTACTGAACATGGGTTTCAGAACTGTTCTCTGAACTGATCTCAGAATGGCTCTTAGAAATGTCGTCAGAACTGTTCAGTACCGCAGACTGCAGTTTGTGGCTTCAATATATTTATTTACAGACAACAGATTTAATGTAAGGTTTTCCAAAAAGGGGGAGAGAGAGAGTAGCAGACCCAGGCGCAAGACGAGCGTATTCTTCTTGAAACAAAAGAGATTTATTTTGACAAACAAAACGTTATTGGAGGTTTTCACATGAACCATGAAAATAACAAGGAAAAATGAAATCCAAACAGTACAACTGAGGAAGACTAGGGCTGGGTGCTGGCTCAGCGCTGTGGCTGGTTAAGCAGTCCGTGGAAGTAGTTGAGACTGGCAGAACGGCTTCCAAATGAGATCAGGTAGAGTAGCAGCGATTGTCTACGCAGTCGAGCAGGTTAACGATCTGGCACTGAATCGTCGATGTCCTGGAGTTCTTATAGCCAGTGCCGTTGATGAAGACACTCCCACCATCCGTGAAGAACAATCAATGACGATTCAGTGCAGGTGCAGGACTCCAGCTACCTCAGCCTCACAAGTAAAACAAACATGGGCGTGGCCAACACTGCATGGACCAAATACAAACTGTGACATTTAATCCATATTATGCCTATGTTGGTGGTAAGAACTGGCTTTGCGTAGTGTCCACTAGTTGGCGGTGATTTTGATTGTCAGATAAATAGCTGCTTGACCTGACCTGGAGAACTCAGGTTCTATTTTTCTGCCAGTGACAGATTTTACTCGACAGAGCTTTTCTCCATTTTTAATAAAATGAACTAATGTCTTATTCAAAAGTCATCTGTAGAAAACCTGACTGACCAAGATTTAGTGACTGACAGTGTCTTGATCCACACTGAGAAGACTGTGTGGACAGACGTCCGTCTCAGGTTGCAGGTTTTGTACTAGTATCTAACAGGCAGGACAATTACTCTGTTACATGCTTTAGATGACAGTGTCCTTGCAGTAGTATAAAAGTTAATCAGGAACGTACACCAGGAAAGTACAACAGCGAAGTGAAAGGTGAAGCACAACAGGGAAGTGTGAAAGTGAAATACAACAACGAAGTACAACATGGAAGCACAAGGAAAGCAGTGAAGTAAAAAAAGAAAAATACATAAATGTACCACATGAAACATTACCTACAATATGAAAGTACATAAAAAGTAAAACAGGAAAGTAAGATGGTGAAGTAAAACAGGAATGTACAACGGGTAAGTAAGACTGTAAAGTATGACAGTACAACAGTGAAATACGAAAGTGAAGTACAACACTGCACTTTTGAAGTACAAAAGTGCAACAGTAAAGTACATCAGGAAAGTAGAACCTTTTGTTTTCATATTTTTTATAGTTTGAAGTAACTGACACAGACACATTACTTGTTATTATTGAGCAGTAACTCCTCAAAGATGTGACAGCAGAAACAAACCTAAATTATACATTGAATGCTTGGATTTTTTGCCGCTGACATGGTCCTGTATTGTATAATAACCATAATATTTATTTATAACATGAGGACTTATTAAACTCTGACTCAATGCAACAGCTGTTTATCCATGAAACTCATTTATCCACTGTTGGATATTAAGAAAATTGAATTTTTATGTTGATCAAATGTAAAGTTGAATATTTTCTTTCCTTGACTAAATTTGTCAGATGACAACAATCCTAACCGCTAACTTAAGGTTAGGAATGTTCTGTCTGACAAGGACTTCTTCCAGTAATTTGTAACAGACTTCTGCCTCAGACAGCCTTATTGTCATTCACCCTGTTTCTGGTCCTGGATCAATCAAGAGTATTTAGTTTAATGTAAAGTAATTTGTTTTACACTGTATGTCATTTAATAATTAGTTCATTCATAATGAAGAGTTAATAAAGAGTAAGTGAAAGATTTGACACTGATTTATTTTTGGGTGAGAGCACCATCACATGTAGAACTGTTGGAAATAATCGCACAAGATAACGATGACTTTTTCATTCTTTTTAATCCATTGTTGCCAATCTGCAACAAGTGTAAGGTAGTTTACCTTTTTCATGTGAAGGCATTAAACTCTTCTAAGAATCTTCTTAGAATCTTTTTAGACAAAACTGGTCAGGTGACTAAAGCTAGTGACTTAGTATAAACAAACTAAAATGTCAGGTCATAGAGCAGGGCCAAAAAAATTTAAACGAAAAGAATGACTGAAGAATACTGAAGAAGCCTAAACCACCTAATACATGCCGTGCTAGCCAGCCTGCTGCAGCGGCTACTAGTGATGATGCGACAGCCAGGGATAACCTGCAACCAAAAGCCCCCATTAACCAGTCAACGAGCTAAGCAATCTCCTCTGAAAAAACAAAGTGATGGTGATGGAAAAGAGAGTAGAGTATTATATTTTTGTTATATTACAAGTGTGTACAAATAAACCAGAGGAACAAACAATTACACACTTACTTTTATCTCTAATGACATGGGTCATAAAGATTTTATAATGTTGATGACAATACTGTACACATTGCCAATTCAGTTTAAACTATAGTGTGTTATGGATGAAGTTCTGTGGAGGTCTGAGTGGGCGATAAATGATATGAAGGGCCTCATTCTGGTAATTAGCCCCAGGCCTCAGAATATGCTAAGACAGCCCTGACCACTAATACTACTAGTGTCACAACTACTATACAACTACTACTAGTGCTATTACCTCTATTTTAAATATTTCTGACCACAACAGGTAGAGCAACAAATCTCTTCTGCAGTTTTAGCAACAAATCTCATACAATGATATGGGGACGCCCTTTTTATACAAACACATTAATTTGTTATATTTTTTCAGAAATTCTGTGCAAATAAGGAATTTTGCTGGTTTTGGATTTCAGTTTTCATATTGAAAATATTGTTTTAAGCAACAACAAACTACTGAAAAAGCGTTTTCAGTGCAACTTATTAGCAACTTGCCTCGAGTATGAGCCAAAAGCAGGGCAGAACCGTAAGTGAGAAGAAGGAGATACTGTCAGTAACCCTTGGTTTGAATTGTATTCGAATTGTTAAGAAATAGGCCTGTAAGCCAATGTGTTAAAAATAAGTAAAATAATCAACATATGAAAATAAGCTGAGACCTAAAACATTTGTTAGTTAGATCTTCCCTCTCGTATCCTTTGAGGCAGCTTTAAGCACCCAAGGGAGCAGTGGGTGATGACATGATGGCATGCTCAGTGCATCTAAATGGTTAACTGGCAGCTGGTGGATTACAACACAGAACCCTCTAACTGAAGTCCTGTATCTTAATCACTGGGCCACCACAACCTCGTACATCGATCTGTGTATAGTTCATATTTAGATAAGATCTCATACTCTGATTCTTCCTCTCAGGGTTAAAGCCCTTTAACACAGGTTGAACTGTAACCCTAACCCTAATCCTCACTATCCAACCCCCGAAACTTCCATATTCCTTACCCTAACTCTATGCCTTACCCTCCGAAACCCCTTAAGCTGGTCCTCAAAACCTCGAACTCTAACTCTGAACCCCCAAAACTACTAACCCTTACCCTAACACTGCTTCTCCAAACTCTGAACATATTTTTATAGTTGTAGTCCACAGTTCTGTTTAAGATTCTTTCAGGGAGTTTAACATTTATGAAAGCCAAACTATGGCAGCTTTATGTTGCCATGGGCAGTGTGTCCAGTACCGTTGTCAAATCAGGACTCCTCAGCTCAAGCCCAAGCAGGAATCCTTAGCTCTAGTCTCATTGTCCAATCAGGAGCCCTGAGAAATAGAACTTCTGTGAATTTAAAGTGAGACTGCAGTTTACACAGTTACTTTTTTTTTCTGCAAATGTAAACATGTAAATAAAGTATCTAATTACCAAATGTATCTTGATCTGTGAAATATGATGATATATATCAATGACATTTATCTAGATCATTGTGTCACCTTAGGAATGCTGCAACATTTGATTTGATTATCAAATCAAGATAATCAGGTGGGACATATATATTTGATTATCTGTCCCACCTGCCTGCCTCAGCACTGTGGGAGCTAGAGCATTCAGCCGCTCTGCTCACCCCTCTCTGGAACATTCTACCACCCAATCTCAGAAATTGTGACTCTCTCCCCATGTTCATAACACAACTCAAAACGTACCTGTTCTGGACTGCTTACTCCCAATAACCTTCCTCCTGTTTTTTAATGCTTTTGTCCCTTGTCTCTATTGCTTGTACCTGTTTTTTGTAAAGTGGCCTTGAGTGACTTGAAATGTTCTTATAAATAAAATATATTATTATCATTATTATATTATTAGAATTTTGTCAAGAGTGAAAATTCAAACTCCTTAAAGGGAGAGGGAAGTATTACCACTGCATAACAAAAAAGAAAAAAATTGAAATGTCTCAAGCTAAGGTTTACTGTATTGTGCCAAAAAAGACCAAGCAAACCAATGTATAACACAGTGCAGTCCAGTGAAAACACTGAGAAAATTTATTAGAGAAATATTTTCAGAGCTTGTCGCTATATTAAAAAGTAACACCATGGCTTGGAGTCTTCTAGGAAACTGGAGGCTTTTCAGTAATCTACACTGTAATAATGATGTGGATTCACTAGACACAACGTACTGGTATGGATCAGAGATCAGTTCTTTAGATAGTTCTTTATTGCAGGTCTCTTGTGTCTTCTTTCTTAAAGAACAGTCCAGTCAAGTCCTCTTGACTAGACCCCCACAAACCCCTTGTGGTCCCAGTACGTACTTATAGAGGGACAGGATGATTAGTACAACTCCGTTCACTTGCTCCCAGTGCAGCATCAGTCTTGCCACTCATGTGCTCTCCATGCCTCAACTGAGCACTCACAAACTCCCCGCCTTCACACCCTAGCCCTGGTCCTATTCTGTTTAGTATCAGTGCATACTCAAAATATTATCTAAATAATCCAGACAAGCTCTTTAATTTATTTGTCTCACTACTGTAAAAATTTCAGAACTCTTGGAAAGTTGTACTACTTACTGTAGAACAAGTAGAGATAACCTAGATCCAGGACCAAATTATGCGACATAGCAGTTATTCTTAGGAATACAGATAGTCAAATAAATACCCCATCATGTGAACACAATGTTTAATTCCAAAATATAAACTTTCTTTAAATCTGTTTTTGTCTTTGGTCAAACATTGCCCAGAGCCTTGGACGTGGAGGTAGTTGGCATTAGACCAGCATCCTTCCTTGGGTATTTGTTTGTTGGTGTGGCTGACTTTCAGGCTAACTTTTTACACACATGGATGAAGTAGCAGGGGTCTTGGCGCAGATTGCCCATGTAGGTCTTGAAATCTCCATAGACATTGTGCTCCAGTTGGCCGCTGAAGGCTTCCTTCAGCATGTCCTTGAAGCTCTCAAGCCGATGTGGGTAGTAGGACAGACGGAATTTACTAGACAAAACAGTCCAACAAACACAATCATCGGCAGACACGCAAAAGAAAACAGGAAATTCATAAGATTGCACACAGACTATGCATAGCTAGGGCTCACTAGATCCACTCTGACCTAACTCACCCTCACAGTATATATTCATATTTACTTTAATAGTGTACTCCATCACTCTTCAACACTGTACAACACAGTCTGTGTCTAAATATAACCACAATTATTCCCCCAGATTATAACCTTGAACCTTTTGCCCTCTCCCAGCATAAACTCTTCTACTGCCAAAAAGATAACCATAACACTTCTCCCCCCTTCCAGAATAATAGTTTTCTCCACCCCAGAATACAACCCTACAACCTATGTTGTTGATCCAGTCAATGTTGACCCACCTGACCTCAGGGGTTTCTTGGAGGGCAGCATGAGGAACTTGAATGGTATAGTCCAGGGTGATCATATGGGGCTTGTTGTTGACCCACAACACTGATGTAGTAATGTCCTGGGTCAGGTCACTCTGAAACACAGGACTCACATCAGAAAATCACTCCATAGTCGCTTCATCTAAATCCAGTCAGCTCTAGTACTAGCTGACAGGTCTTGCACTATTTGACAGGTCCAACACCAGCTGACAGATCCAGTGCCATTTTACAAGCAAAGTACTAGCTGTCAGATCTAGTACCATCGGACAGTACTAGTTGACATGTACAGTACCAGCTAACAGGTTCAGAATCAGCACAAGCTAAAACAGGGGTGTCCAAACTGTTCCACAAAGGGCCGGTGTGGCTTCTGGTTTTTGTTCCAACCAAGCAAGAGCACACAGCTTGACCAATCAGCTGTCTGATCACTGTGATCAGTTGATTAAACCTGTCAACTCAGGTGTGCTCTTGCTTGGTTGGAACAAAAACCAGCAGCCACACCGGCCCTTTGTGGAACAGTTTGGACATGTCTGAGCTAAAAGATACAGTACCAGGAGAAAGAAGGTGTTGGTTTATTTCTATATAGTGAAAGTGCAGCTCTGCAGTGTAGAGGGTCGCTGACAACAAGTGCAACTTGACAAATGCTTGACAACAGGAGCTGGGAAAACAAGCCCCATCGCCCCTTAGGTTTCCACAATTTCAACCCCTGAGCAGCCAGGAAGCTAGGATAGTCAGGTGACTGTAGCAAGAAGCGTAATAGCTTTGCGAGGCCCCCAGTCAGCCACCAACAAGTTCATACATACAATTAATTTGCCCCCCCCCTCAATCAACACATCTGCTGAGGATCAGACTCTTATTACCGGCCATTCTGTTTTAAGAAATGTCAAGTTGATGGGGCACGCCACCAACCAAAATGACATTTTAATACACAAATAAACATATAGTTAATAATATAGTTTCTCAATGTATTTATACTCACTCAGTATGAAACCTCGGCCTGTTTCATTGAACACAAATTGGATTTCTTGGCAGGATTGGTAGAAAGACACAGACAAAGCTCGTCCTCTATGGAAGTAAAGCTTGAGAAGCTCAGCTCCCATAGACATGTGTTTAAAAACGGAATAAATGGGGGAATTCCTCGGCAACAGATAACCAAAAACTGTCCAAAGGAAGATTAGGTAAGTTTAGCTTTAAACCACGATTTCAGTTCCAGTTCAATGACTTCCTCTTGCTCTTTTAAAGTCATGTCCTTTCCAGCAATGGTTGCTGAGCTGTGTGGGTCCTTTACCCAGTCTAGGCATTCTGCGAAGGCTGAAGAGATATAAAATGACAACTTCTCTACTAAAGTTTTCAAATTTGTGAAATCTTTTCCAAAACAACAGTTGTCACCAATGCGTCTGGCAATTGTGTTATCTGAAAGAGGCTTTTTAGCTATATCTTTAGCTGCGTCAGGGCTAAGCATCTCATTTACAATGGCTATACAAACCAGCAGTATTAATATTTCTACCCCAGTATGGGACTTTCTTGATTAAGCTACAAGGTGGCTCAGCAACAAGGTAGCTAGCTTTGAGAGCTCTCTTGTTGACCTTTGGGGTTTTCTCGAAAAAGTTGCCTGTTTATAATTGTTTGTAGCATACAAAATAGTAGATTGGCTTATTTTGAAGGGAAGGGTGTTAAGCTTGCTCACCACCATGGCGCTATTGGACACCACACACACCAAGCACAGCGGAGTCTGCACAGCACATTTGACAATCCCTCACAGCACACTGGCTGAAAATCACTGGGTAAGAGCATGACGCTGGGATCAAAGGAACTGCACTTGCTTGGTTTGAATCCGTAGCCTCCCTGCACTAGCTCCCAATTAAAAGTAGATTTGATTTCAAAATTCTACTATTAACTTACAAGGCCCTAAATAATCAGGACCTTTCCTACATCAAGGACCTGATCTCCCCCTATAAACCAGACAGCTCCGATCATTAGATTCAGGCCTGGTTCCCAAACTTATTAAGAGCAGAACAGCAGAGTAGAACCTTTAGCTACGAAGTCCCTCTTCTGTGGAATCAGCTTCTGCTTTATGTCAGGGATTCTGATTGGGTCTCTACCTTTAAGATGATACTAAAAACCCAATCTATTTAATGTTGCCTATGGGAACTATTTAAATGTTTAAGAACAATCCTGTAGTCTTTACTAAGCTGCTGTTAAATGGTTGAAAGAAATATTTAGTGTAATAAACTCCCGAGATGGAGAAGTCTGTCCTTATTAGTAGACTTTATTTTTAACAACATCTACTCTTCTCTCTCTGTACTCCTCCTAACAACGTTGTGTACTCCTCTTTACACTGTACTCTAAGTCAGTTGACATGGTACCTTATAGTAAATGTTTTTGCCCTGAGGTGCTCGTCCAGTCTCCAGGATGTAGTCGTAGTTGCGATGGTCAATTATCAGAATTCCACCTGGTCGAACCATACTGGCAATGTTCTGAAGGGCTAGCTTCTGGTCACTCTGGTCCCCTGACAGAGATATGTATCAACATCAGGTACAAATCAAACAACACATTCATGCTGATTGCATCATGACAGAACAGTTCTACAGTAACTCTGGGACTTTTCCATCAATTCTATGTGTGTGTTTATATATATGTATATATCATATTTTAAAAATATCTTGTGTGTGTGTGTATATATAAACTGGGGAGATCATGTAATAAATGTGGCTAATATTTGATATCCCCCAAATTCTCAAGACCCTTTTTAAAATTCTCAAATCAACTGATGGAGATATCTGCAGCTGTTACCAATTACAGCAAATATGACAAACCCATTAATTGTGTCATTAGATTTTCATGATCAGAATAAAAAAGACAACAAAACAACAATCTTACCAAAGTGACATAATTTCGCTGATATTGGGCCAATAACTTGGCTGATGAATATTATCGGACAGCCCCAATATAAATCTTATCAAGATGTGGACACTGTGTTCACTTAAATACTTCTAACAAACACTAATGTCGAATTAACTAATATCTAATATCAAACACAATTATCTAATAAAAAATGTCAAAAATGTGAGCGAACCTTTAAAGTCTGGTAAATGAGCAAATGAGTTGCCGAGGCAGATAACAGCATCAAACCCTTCCTCTGGCTTCTGGATGTCCTCTGGTAAGGTCAACCAGTTGGCCTCCTCGATAACTGCAGACCAGAAAAACAAATATCATGGTATCGCTGAAAAAAAGGCAAGATGTGCTTAACCACGAAATAGCTCTTACCCCACTGATCAAAGACAGTTTCCTTCCTCCTCTCCCATCTTGACTTCAGAGCGTACTTGAGCATTTTATCACTGGCATCAACGCTGACCATAGTAAACCCTTCCTCCACCAGCATGATGGAGTCAACCCTTAGCAGACGAACAAAGATCTATTGGTGTGCGCTGTCTGTAAACCAGCCACTCTTTCCTGTTCAAGATGCTGGTTCTACAAAACGTGTGGAGTTTCTCAGGCCGGAATATGTAAGGACTAATCGTATTCATATTAGTTTTAAGTATTTCTCAGACATTTGCTGGTGAAACGCTGTCGTCTCTCATGTCATCAATGAGCAATGTCTTTTACATTGTGACGATGTGTTTTTTTTTCTCTCATTAAAGAGAGAAGAGAGTGTTATTCTGGTAGAACCAGGTTATTAGCAGGGTATAAGCAAATCCGCAGGTTATTAGATATTGCAAGCAGGTTATGAGCAGGTAATTTCCAGGTTTTTAGCCGTTTTTAGCAGGTAATTAATAGTTTGATAGCATGTTATTTGCTGGTTATTAGGAGGTTATTTTCATGGTGTTCACAGGTTATAAGCTGATTTTTTCCCAGATAATTAGCATGTTGCTTTCGTCTTCTATTTCTCATGTTCAATGTGCAGCAGAGCAGTAGCCTTGCTGCTGCCCCAGACTCCTGACAACAAATCAGTACTAGGAGTAAACAGGCCAGAACCACTCCAGACCGACTGCATCAGGTCGGCCCCAGCTAAGCAGCCCTTCTACTCCACCTCTTCATTCACTCGTCTGTTATTATGGGATTGATCTCAGAACAGTCAAAACTGCTGTTGCTGAGAGGAAGTAATGAGGTGTCTGAACTGACCATCCAAATCTATTCCCACAGTGGTTTTTTATTTATGACGTTGAAAAAATAAAATCGATTTGCAGTCTTTTAAATTGATAATTATACTGGACTCCACGGTCATTCAATAGCAGTATGATCTGCCTGCCATGCCATTCCTCAGCCCTCACGGCGACTTTTCTTCATAGCATTCTGTTTTTTAATACGATTGTTTTCTTTAACCAACTGCCGCGTTAAACACCGAATGGCATTGCGCGACTGTAACAGAGGTCGGTCGACACAGCACTATTATTAAATGGGGTCTGATTTAATGCTGCTTTAGTTAAAGTAGCACACACACGCTAAAAACCGCTGTGTCACCCTGACGTTACCCGGTGCCGCAGGCGACGTCCAACACCCTCTGCACCCCGTGCTCCCTCAGCAGAGTCACCACCCAGCTCCGGTACTCCTCCGTTCTGCTCTTCGTGTCACCAATGTACAGCTCCCACACTTTGGCTGCTTTACCGTCGGCATACTGATCAGGAAGACCAACGGCGGCCACACCGAGGGAGCGGGTCCTAAACACGCTGTCAACCGACATGTCGATGCTGCCTCTCCTCTCAGATGGGGATAAGTGTCGCTTTGTCCGGTCTGCTACTGCAGGGTGTCGAACAGTCACGAAGTGTTAGTATTTGTACAAAAGGAGAGATAGGAAACTTTGACCCAATGGTAGAGCGAGTTCACAAACGCCCATTTGCTGATTGGACGATATATATACAATATGTAACACTATATCGAAACCAGGGTACACGCACACACGCACACACACACACATACTAGGTACTAATTCAGGTCAATGTAGGAGCCTAGGACATTTCCACTTTCCATCGAAAATATGGTGTTTATTGGTGGTGTTATGTCCGGGTATCTGTGTGGCTCAACGCGTCAGGACTTTGTAATTTGTTCCTCTCCTTGGTTAATCACTAACCTGGACTGGTTTGGACTAGTCGGGTGTTTTTATTTTGCCTGAAAGGCCTTTGGTTTGTTAAGTTTATACCCTGGAATAATTTTAATTCCATTTATATTACATTTATATAATAATCATAATATTACGTGATCTGGCCATACAGAAAAGTCAGAATACATATACAAAAGGTCTATATATATATATATATATATATATATATATATATATATATACACATACAGAAAATGTGGAAATATATAAGTATACAAAAGTGTTAATCTGTATACAAAAATTTAAGCCTTCGGGACACCAGCTGCTTCCAGCCAAATGAAAAACAGACTAATACAATCATCCGTCATTGGTGCAAATGCCAGGTTTAAACAGTGAATGGTCTAATAGAAATGTAATGATTATGAGACAGAGAGTTTTATTATTAATTTTATTCATTCATTCATCTTCTTCTGCATGTTTGTTGCTGGGTCACAGGGGCAACTCGCGCCACCCAAATCACATTGCACCATATTGTGAGCCTTTCTGTGGGTGGTGAGCCCACTAGAAGTGATGTGGGTTGCGACAGTGCTATGCTCAGAGCACCTCAGTGGCAATCCTGGTGGATTCGAACCGGCGACCTTGCGGACCCAAGTCCGCTTCCTTAACCACTAGGCCGCCACTGCCACACTTATTAATTTTAATTTAGAAATTATGCCGCTGCATTTAAACCATCACCGTAATAAGGAGGGGGCAGTGTGGGGGGAGCAGTGTCGGGCACCTCAGCAGTAACAAGAAGGGATGATAAGATATGTGGTGAATGATCTCAGCTCACTGCTGTGAGGGATTCACAATAACCCAATGATAAAATAATAGTGATTAAAATGGCTAGAATCCGTCGTAAATATGTGTTTGCGTTATTATTTATTATTATTATATGTCCGTTGCGCTGACGATCAAGTACTGACTAGAAAGGAAGGAATCGAGCGTCAGTAATGCAAAAAGAGATTTATTTTGTCCGCTTTTTTGGGTCTCCTTTACCCCGGGAAGGGACTTCCGTCTCCCAGGTGTTTAGAGGTGGACGAATGAGATAAGAAATATTCAGACATACAACTCTAGAAACAATAAATGGTTTATTGAAATAAAAGAAAGAATAAAGACTTACAGGAATTCCCGGATCTTGGTGCCGTTCACTACGAATGGATCTTGCGTCTCAGTCTGTACATCTACAGTAAGAGCATCATCCTAAGAACCAAGAGTTCTGTCTGTTGCTGTTTTTATGCTGCTTCACCTTGTTCATGTAAATGTAAGTGTGTGTGTGTGTGTGGTGTGTCTTCCCGTGTGTGTGTGTGCGTGTGTGATTGTCCTCCCAAGTCTAGGTGTGTGCGTCTGTAACGGCTGGCACCAGCGCCCATTCAGTGGGGTAAAATAACACCTCTCTGGAAGGCCGGGTGGCAAGATCTTGGTCTAACACCCCCTCAAACCTACTTGTCTCACCTCTGCTTTTTTTTCCTGTTCAACGTCACAGTAAATACCCAAAGATTTGTTTACAGGAGTCAGTGACTATGTCTGTGTATAAAACTTACCCTGTATGCCCCCTACACCACAATACTCTATCAGTGCAGGATGAGACGCCCCCACTCCAGAGAAGACACACAAATCCTTCACAATAATCAGAACTCGAGACTTAGAACTGTATTACCTTATCAATGTATATCTAGAGATTACATATTAAAGATTAACAAATGAAACAATGAATAGCCAACATAAGCAATAAACAATAACACCATTCAACTCTCTTTGTTAATCACAACATCCAGACATTCAGAGTGTAATGCACACACGATAATCATAGAAAACTGAACAGCATAAACGTGACAAATAAAACATGGAATTAAAATGTAAACCGTTCAAAATAAACCTTGTGGGCAGTGTTCATCTCCTCTCCTCGTGTGAGTGCTTTAAAACAAAATGAGTTCCAAGAGGAGATAAAAGAAACGCGTAAACAATTCAGCAAAGTAACCATCCCGAACATATACACAAGTGTCAAACAAGACATTGTAACGGCACATAAATCCACAGAAAGAGTCGCTATTACATGTCACTGTTGGACATCTAGAGCAACGGAATCCTACTTGACAGTTACTGTTCACTACATCGACAACGACTGGAATCTAGTGTGGCATGTATTGCAGACAAGAGCGGTTCACACCAGCCACACTGCAAGTAATTTACGTGATTTACGTGTTTTGCACACTGTGAGAAGGTGAGCGACAAACCCTCCTCACAGGCTCCCCGGAAGTGGCTGACGTCACTTACGAGGAGTAGAGACAGAGACTCTTTATTATTCTCGTTATTATAATACTTTATAATTGTTTATTTCACTGGGATTTGTGAGCATGTTGCTTGGTGACGGTAACGGGAAAGAGCTGTGCACGGACGCTGGAGCGCGGTGCGCCGCGTCACATATTTAAGACATTCACAACTCACCTTCGGCAGTTTTAGCTACACATTTCCACCCGGCGTTCAGTGAGGTACCCACTGCTCGTCCTGCATTTCATCCCGCTACTGTTTCAGCCTTGGACCTTTCATAAATTCACATACCCTCACTCACACATCCACATTCACTCAGCCACACTCACCTCGCTGTCCGGATGCAATGTTCCTGTGCAGAAGCGCGCGCCGCTGCAGGGGCGTTGTTTATCACGCGCAGGGCCAGAGGGGGGGCACAGCCCATTATGCACAGGGATGTTTGTAGGTATGGATAATTGTATATTACACATATATTTATGTGTAAATGGTAGTGTAAATAATATGTGTGTAGGGTGTTAACCAGTGTGAATAGTGTAAATGTTGTCAATATGAATGTATTAAGTGCTATCTGCTAGATACTCGTATTTTAAGCCATTGGTGTGAAGGGTTTACCCTATGTAATGGTTTATCCCAATTAGGCCTAGTCAGGCTGCATTATAAAAGGGACATTCAGTGGTCTCTAGAGGGGAAGAGTATGGTGAGTTATGACTGATTCTCCTGTGAAGAATGGCTGTTTGCTACTTAATGTACACAGTGTTTTTGACTGATTGCTTGTCTAAGTAATTAAAACTAGCCTTCTTGTCAAAGCTAAAATCTTCCGCTCGTGCTTGACTTTACCACCTAGTCCGGTTTGCCCTGATCCCTTTAAGTGGGGACTCCGCTCGGTCCCTCACACACATACTGAATTTGGCTTCCAAGCTGCGCTCAAAGTCTCTGCTGTGGCGCAATTTGCTCATACGGGTGAGGCGTATCGCATCATTTTTTCATCGTGGCGCCATAGGAAGCCACAAACTTAAACAGAAGCAAGAGTTACTGGGCTTGCCTATATCCACAAGCTGGTGATTGACGGAGATGCTGCACCGTTTCCTGGAGCAGCAGCCCACAGTTTCAGCAGCTCTGTTGTCACATGAAGTACAAAGGAAAGAAAAGGATCTCTGCACCCTAACAGAAGCGGACATAACTGTTGCGGAGGACATGGTGAAAGCTCTGCAGCCACTGAAAGCAGCTACTCTGGCCATGTCTGAAGATAGATCTCCTACACTATCAGTAATAGAACCTCTGCAGGCCCAGTTACTTGACCAGATGACTTGCACACTCAGTGACTCCACAGTGATAAAAGAGCTCAAAACTGCTGCATATGAAAATCTAAAATCAAGGTAAGCTTGCTGTGTATGTCTGTGAAGATTCTCATTCATCCAGGTCATGATATCCAAAAAGGGTTTAGTTGTAAGCAACTGGACTTCTCCTTGGAGTTGAAAGACGTTTCGTTCCTCAACTGAGGAACTTCATCAGTTTCTGGTTGTTGTTGGAGGGAACTCTAGTAGTTATACTACTCTAGACCACTCCCTTCACCACTGGACAAAGGTGTGAAGAGT
>JAFBJS010000121.1:65787-84212 GCA_016785265.1 Paraplagusia blochii
GGCAGAATGGTATGTAGCAGACAGTTGATGACGCAGACCTCCCCCTCTATTCAAGGTTGGTTGTTCTAGATGGGCATAGATGGCTTCCTTCACTCCTCTCTCAAACCACCTGTCCTCCTTGTCCATAATATGCACCTCTGAGTCCTTGAAAGAGTGTCCCTTTTTATTGAGATGGAGATAAACTGCTGAGTCCTGTCCTGAAGTGGTCGTCCTCCTGTGCTGGGCCATACATTTGCGGAGTGGTTGTTTGGTCTCCCCAATATACAGATCCGAACACTCTTCACTGCACTGAACCTCATAGACCACATTGTTAAGGTTTTCCCTTGGAATTTTATTCTTGGGATGAACTAACCTTTTTCTGAGTGTGTTGCCCGGTTTGAAGTAGACAGAAATGTTGTGTTTGCTGAAAATCCTACGTAGTTTCTCAGATACTCCTGAAACATAAGGCACCACCATGTTTTTCCTCTTGTTTTGACCTTTTGTGATGTGTTTTGAAGTGGTTTCTTTATTCTGCCTATTACCTGTTTTGTTGAAGGCCCAGTTGGGGTAGCCACAGGTTTTCAGGGCCTGTCTGATGTGTGTGTGTTCTTTTTCCTTCCCCTCTGCTCTGGATGGGATGCTGTCTGCCGGGTGTTGCAGAGTCCTGATGACACTGAGCTTGTGTTCTAGTGGATGGTGAGAGTCAAAGAGTAGGTACTGGTCAGTATGTGTGGGTTTCCTGTAGACATCTGTGACAAGGTCTCCATTTTCCCTAACTGATACCTCGCAGTCCAAGAAAGGAAGTTTTCCGTCCTTGGTCTCCTCCTTGGTGAATTTAATGTAATTGTTGACTGAATTGATGTGCTTAGTAAAAGCCTCCACTTCTTGCCTTCTTACCGTGGCCCACGTATCGTCACCCTGTCCTCCGCATCCTCAACTCCAACTCCAACCCCTTCAAGTCCTCTCTCCTGTCTCTTATACACATCTAGATGTGTATAAGAGACAGGTCCAAGAAAGGAAGTTTTCCGTCCTTGGTCTCCTCCTTGGTGAATTTAATGTAATTGTTGACTGAATTGATGTGCTTAGTAAAAGCCTCCACTTCTTGCCTTCTTACCATGGCCCACGTATCGTCAACATAACGAAACCAGTGCCTTGGCTTTGTCCCTTTAAAGGAGATTAGGCTTGAGTTTCTATGCTCTCCATGTAAAGGTTTGCAACAATGGGTGAAACTGGCGAGCCCATGGCACAGCCATGTTTCTTTTTGTAGAATTCCCCATTGTACCTGAAATACGTGGTGTTGAGGCAGAGTTCCAATAATGTTTTACCATACCATAGTTATGTCCCTTCTATATAAAATAATTCAAGTTTGTATGTATATCTTTTAGATATGTAGCTCTGAGGGAAAAGCTTTATACGTCGTCACTGTTAGATCCTCGCTTCAAGGCCCTTCCTTTCTTGTCCACTGTGGCCCAAAATGACACCTTTAACAGGCTGATGGCTGAAGCTGCTGGTGGGGAGCAGCTGGAGGCAGAGGCATCTCATGTACGTTTGAGGAGAAATACAGCAGGATAAAATCGTGATACATCTTTCAAGCTAACTCCTTAATTTAAAAAAATGTACTGACAGATATTTGATTATGTCCACATGGAGCCTAAATTACAATTATATCAATTCCTGTGTCTTTGTTTTGTTTTCCTAACAGAAGGTGCCTACTGATGTGACAGAAGCTGTGGCTGTGCATAAGAGAGGGAGTTCCCTTGAGGCTGCAGAGGAGGAGGCTTGCCCAGAGAAGAGGCAGAAGAATTCTGCCCTGGAGTTTCTGCTAGGTTCAACCTACAAGCCAATTGAGGCCAGAACATTCATTAAAACTGAAAGGGCACAGGAGGAAGTGAAAAGATACAGAGACGAAATACCTATTCCACTTTCTGAAAATCCATTGGACTGGTGGAAGGTGCATGCTGTGGATTATCCCCTTTTGGCTTGTCAGTCAAAGCGCTACCTATGCGTGCCTGGTACCAGTGTCCCATCTGAAAGAGTGTTTTCAGCAGCCGGGGATATACTAACGGCTAAGAGAAGCTGCCTCAGGTCACAACATGTAGATCAGCTGCTTTTCTTGCAAAAAATCTACAAAAGTAAACAATAATTTCGGGATTAAAGTTTCTATGATAGTTGGATTAGAGTTTTATGCCCAACAGTTTACAAGTTCCACAATATTACAAAAATACAGTTAGTTTAACTGTAGGGTTCATATAGTTCTAAATTCTGGAGTGTATCAAACCAGCTGGTTTACCAATTTTTTTTTTGAAGAATAATTTTATTTTTTAGTTCTGTTATTTTTTTTTTACTATTATTTATTCACAGTTGTTTCTGAAACAGTCAGTGGCAGTCAGTTTACAGTTTACATGTTTCCACTTTATATGCCTAGTCTGCCTTGTTTTTTTTTGGTCAAGTCACGTTAAATAAAATGCATGATGGATTAATATGACTGCCTTGAGTAAATTTGTGTTGGAAATAAATGTAAAAAAATATTTTTTTCTTTTTAGCAAATAGATTAAGTTTCAATTTTGATTCTCCTGAGAATAACGTTGGTATCGAACTATAATTGATATGACAAAAACTGAATTGAAAACCGAAGTGAATCGTGAATTGAATCGAATCAAACCCTGGTGAATTGAATATCATCAATTTAGAAAATTTGAATCAATACCCAGTCCTAATGTACACGTGTTAAAGAAAAAACATTCATTCATTCATTTTCATCCGCCTATCCGGAGCCGGGTCGCGGGGGCAACCTTCCATCCTTCCCTCACTCGTGAACACGACTCCAAGATACTTAAACTTCTCCACTTGAGGCAGGATCTCTCCCCCGACCTGGAGGGTGCTTACCACCCTTTTCCGGTCGAGAACCATGGCCTCGGATTTAGAGGTGCTAATTTTCATACCAGCCGCTTCACACTCGGCTGCGAACCGCCCCAGTGCATGCTGTAGGTCCTGGTTCGAAGAGGCCAACAAAACAACATCATCTGCAAACAGCAGAGATGAAATCTGATGTCTCCCGAACTGGACCCCGCTCGGCACCTGACTGTGCCTAGAAATTTTGTCCATATAAGTGATGAACAGAACCGGTGACAAAGGACAGCCCTGCCGTAGTCCAACATGCACTGGAAACAGATCCGACTTATTACCGGCAATGCGAACCAAGCTCCTGCTCCGTTCATACAGGGACTGGACAGCCCTTAGCAAAGAGCCTCCAACCCCATACTTCCTGAGTACCCCCCACAAGAGTCCCTGAGGGACCCGGTCGAAAGCCTTCTCCAGGTCCACAAAACACATGTGGACTAGTTGGGCAAACTCCCATGATCCCTCAAGAACTCTCTGGAGGGTGTAGAACTGGTCCAGTGTTCCACGACCAGAACAAAAACCGCATTGTTCCTCTTGAATCCGAGGTTCGATTATTGGCCGAATTCTCCCTTCCAATACCCTGGAGTAAACTTTCCCCGGGAGGCTGAGGAGTGTGATCCCTCGATAGTTGGAGCACACCCTCTGGTCCCCTTTTTAAAAAATAGGGACCACCACCCCAGTTTGACACTTCAAAGGTACCGACCCCGAATGCCACGCGATGTTGCAGAGACGTGTCAGCCAAGACAGTCCCACAACATCCAGAGACTACTCAGGGCGGATCTCATCCACCCCCCGGCGCCCACAGCTTCGAACAGCTGCTTCTACAATGGAGGAGGAAAACCTAGTCCATTCAGACTCAATGTCTTCCCACTCCCTCGGAACCTGTTCAAAGTTCTCCCGGAGGTAGGCGTTAAAGGCATTCCCAACAAACCCTCACGATACGTTTGGGTCTGTCAGGTCTGTCCAGTTTTGCTCCCCGTAAGCGAAGCCAACTCACTACCAGGTGGTGATCAGTTGACAGCTAAGCCCCTCTCTTCACCCGAGTGTCCAAAACATATGGCCGGAGGTCAGATGACACGACTACAAAGTCGATCATTGACCTCCGTCCTAGGGTGTACTGGTGCCAAGTGCACTGATGTACAACCTTATGTTTGAACATGGTGTTTGTTATGGACAAACCGTGGCTTGCACAGAAGTCCAACAACAAAGCACCACTCGGGTTCAGATCAGGGGGGCCGTTCTTTCCAAGCACACCCCTCCAGGTGTCACTGTCATTGCCCACGTGAGCATTGAAGTCCCCCAACAGGACGATGGAATCCCCGGGAGGAGCACTTTCCAGTACTTCTCCCAGTGCCTGCAAGAAGGTCGGGTACTCTACACTGCTGTTTGGCGTATAGGCCGCAACCACAGTGAGAGTCCTTTCCCTGACCCGGAGGCGCAGGGAAGCGACCCTCTCGCTAAGTGGGAAAAACTCCAACACACGGCTAGCGAGCTGGGGGGCTATAAGCAAGCCTACTCCAGCTCGTCGCCTCACTGTTGGCAACTCCAGAGTAGAAGAGAGTCCAGCCTCTCTCAAGGAGTTGGGTCCCAGAACCCAAACTGTGTGTTGAGGCGAGCCCGACTATATCTAGTCGGTATCACTCAGCCTCCCGCACCAGCTCAGGCTCCTTTCCCCCAGCGAGGTGACATTCCATGTCCCCATAGCCAGAGTGGTTGTTCGGGGATTGAGCTGTCGTGGTCGTGGTCCCCGCCCACGACTGGACCCAGACCCGGCCACCAGGTGCTCGCCTATGAGCCCCAACCCCGGGCATGGCTCCAGAGTGGGGCCCCGGTAACGCCAATCCGGGCGACGTACACTGCCTCCATGGTTCATTCTTCATAATGGGGTTTTTTGAACCACTCTTTGTCTGATCCATCACCTAGGACCTGTTTGCCTTGGGAGACCCTACCAGGGGCATTGAGCCCCAGACAACATAGCCCCTAGGTTCATCTGGATGCTCAAACCCCTCCACCACGTTAAGGTGTCGGTTCAGGGAGAGGAAGAAAAAACATTTCAAAATAAAAAACAATAAGACAATGTGCATATATATGTCACATACTGTATATTCTACATCCCCCCTTTCAAACCCTGCCATACCAGAGACTCTTCACCAGACACCAGGGATCCTGTAAAAAAAAATAAAGTCCAGGAAGTAGTTAATCAAATACATAGAAATGACATTAGGGTTAACAGGACAAAAATACAAACGGCAAATACAAAGTTAAAGAAATTGCCGAGCTATCTAAACATCACGATATCTCCAAGGTAACTGACCCCTAGTGCTTCTCCAAGGGCATCTCTCCTGCACTGGCTCACTATCGGATTCTGGAAAAAAAAAAAAAAAAGTGCTCCGAATGTAACTTTCGCCAACGGGAATGCCCTAGAAAAACCGACTGTTCAAATACTGAATAATTCTTCAATGGAACCATTATCAGATTTTGCACGTTACAAATTAAGTTTTGTTCACATTATATTGTGTATTATTATTTGCATTAGTCTTAAAAGTAACACAAGTAGTTTTTTAGCAACTTGTTAAGGATGTCCTGATCCACATTCATGCATTGTTTTTGTCCTAGTTGTAGAACCCAACATTTATTATTTTAATCTATATTTTGGGGAAATTGTATTGGCTGTAAAATTAGAAAAATAAAATTTAGTTCCTGAGCAGGAATGTGTATGTAAAAAAATGATTTTGTAAAAACTATTTTGTGCTTTAAAAAAAAAACTAATGTAGCCTACAATTAATGTAATTTGTGGAAAAAACTTGCTTTGAACCATTTGGAAGAGAAACAGTATATCAACTGTTTTAGTTTTGAGTTCCACCAAGACGGTGAGATTCCTGAAATGCTTAGAACAAATAAAATATTGTTCCTGAGTTATTTTAGGAGACAAATGACTTTGTGTTTGTAAAGAACAAAAACGTAATAACAATTACTATTGTTCATAGAAAGGTGTTTCTATTCCAGAACAAAATGCTAAAAGTTTCTGGTTTTTCATTTCTTGAACCTGTTCAATGTACTGCTTATGTGATACAATTTATTTCACACAACCTGTTGGAGGTAGAGAATGTTGTTGAACACTGGTAGATGCATAACTGCGGACTGTAAGTCAAGAAAGAGTGATTCATTCATTTTGGCAACTTGACTTGCTCCTGTCTTTGGCGTTTGCTTGACAGCTCTGTCAGTAGCTGACACATGGGTCTAGGAGGGGCGTGACGTGGAAGGGGTTAGGACCCAGATGCAGGACTGGCAGACTTCAGGGTTTTAATAAACAAACAAAAAAAATCACTGACAAATGGCCAGGCATGAACGTAGCATGACTTGAAAAAAAAAAACAACAGCAAAGCATGGGGAGAACATGGAACAAAGCATGGACTGCAAACATCTAAATACTCATGACAAGAAACATCTAAGAACTCAGCAAACACAGAACACACAAAACCAACAAGAAACAATGAACCAACAAGACTCAGTGAGTGAGAGGGGTTTATATACACAGTGAGTGAGACTAATGACAGAGACACAGGTGAGCGTGATCACGCTGATGACCCAACACTGCACGAGGGGGAGACAGACCTGACGGTAGCTTGGTAGGATAGAGACTCTTCCATTTGTTGTGATGGACTAATGATGGACCCCTGTTTTGTGTTTAAATACCAGATCTCACGTTATTGCATTTAGATTTTATTTTTTTTACAAGGCTAAATAAAGTAACAGGCGAATTTTTCAATGACATTTGAAAGCATTTGCCATCTGAAGAAAGCAATGTCAGATGTTTGAATTTGACATCATATCAAATTAGATATTATGTTTGATTGGTTAGCGTCACAATGTCAACAAAAAGAAGCTCTTGGGTGTAAAAGTTGGGATGTTTGGGTCACTTTACTCAAATGTTTGACTATCTCTCAGCAAATTGAACAAAACTTGAACAAGATCATTTAATTCATTTATACAACCAGTTGTACTGCTGTTTCTTGTGGGTGGTTCGCAAATTCTATACACTGGAGGCAACGGGGTTTACCTTAAGGTTTGTCTCTTGTAAAAAATACAAAACAAACAAACATAAAAAAATCAAGTGACTTGTGTCTGGCATCATAATTGTTGTTGATAAATGGGAATCTTAGGCCCATAACCAGCAGTATCAATTCAGTCACATATAACATAGCCAAATATCTGTCCAATATTTTGTCACCTCTGGTTGGTAACACTCCACATCATATTAAAAACTCACTGGATTTTGCTGAAAAAGTCAGAGGACTGAAACTGGAACTAAATGAAACAATGGTTTCTTTTGATGTCACTTCACTTTTCACTTGCATTTCCACATCCGATGCAGTTAAAATGACAAGGAAAGGCCTACTAGCAGACACCATGTTAGCTGACAGAACGGCGTTAAGCCCTAACCAGCTTTGCACACTCTTGGAACTATGTCTAACAACCACCTACTTTCAATTCAACAATAATTTTTACAGACAAAAACACAGATGTGCCATGGGGTCTCCAGTATCTCCCATTGTAGCTTAGCTCTACATCAGGGGTGTCCAAACTGTTCCACAAAGGGCCACCGTGGCTACAGGTTTTTGTTACAACCAAGCAGCAGCACACCTGAATTGACAGGTTTAATCAACTGATCACAGTCATCAGACACCTAGTTGGTCAAGCAATGTGCTCTTGGTTGGTTGGAACAAAAACCAGCAGCCACACCGGCCCTTTGTAGAACAGTTTGGACACCCCTGCTCTACATGGAGGAAGTAGAACAAGAGGCACTTGCCTCCTACAGTGGCGTTGCACCATCACACCGGCACAGATACGTGGATGACACATGGACCAAAATTAAAACAGTTGAATTGGAATCTTTCTCTGAACACTTAAACACAATTAACGAGTTCATAAAATTCACTAGGGAAGATGTAAAGGGAGACATGCTAGCTTTCCTGGACTGTGCAGTGCACATTAAGGAAGACAGAAACCTTTTCATTGAGGTCTACAGGAAACCAACACACACTGATCAATACCTACATTTTGACTCACACCATCCATTACAGCATAAACTAGGGGTGATCAGAACCCTACACCATAGAGCCAGACACATCTCTTCACAAGAGGATGCAAAGGCTAAGGAGCAAGCTCACATTAGAGGGGCCCTAAGCACCTGTGGCTACCCCAACTGGGCTTTTTCCAAAGCCACCAAAACAAACAAACGTAGCAGGGAGGAAAACGAAAACAAACGGAGTAACCTCGTTATTCCATATGTTGCTGGGACCTCTGAAAAACGTAGAAGAAGAAGAATCTTTAAGGATCACCAAATTCCAGTATATTTCAAGCCCACCAACACTTTTAGACAGAAACTAGTCCACCCTAAAGACAAAATACCCCACCGCCAACAGAGCAATGTTGAATACGCAGTACAGTGCAAAGAGGACTGCCCTGACCTCTACATTGGTGAAAGTAAACAACCACTGTACCATCGTATGCAACAACACCCAACTCATCAGGACAGGACTGTGCGGTTCATTTACACCTGGAAGAGAAGGGACACAGTTTTGTGGATGAAGACGTCCTGGCCAGAGAAGACAGAAGACACAATCTTTCATCCACTTATAAAATTGTTTTTTAAATTCTCTGCCCAGAAAATTCTTGTGTGAGCAGACCAGGGCTCCATCACAAAGAAGAGAAACAATTGATACCAACACTATCCCCCACTCTTCCATTCACACCTCTAACTCAACACACAGCTCGTCTCGCACAGGGTGTGACACATCACCCTGTAACCCCACCTCCCTCTCATAGCCTTTTGTTCTACAACAACCCCCCTTTCACAGGTATGCAGCCTTGTTTGAGGTTAAATACCAGGACTCCCCTGTAGTCAGTTAGAACTGAAGAAGCCTCTTGGATGAGAGGTGAAACGTCTTCAAGAAACCTACTATGTCCAATTGCTCTCGAAGTAACTAATTTTGAAATCTGTGAGAAAAAATCGTTGAGCTACATTGGGTCTCTGACTGTTTCTGCTCAAGTGACACTTTTCACACCCTTTCATCCATACAGTTTAAAGCCATTAAAAAATATAGAAAAATAATGACAAATGAACAAGAAGTCACATGATGTTAACTTCCCCTTTATTTATTTATAGTGTCATATCAGAACAACTGTTATCTCGAGGCACTGTACAAACAGATTAGACACAGGAAGAAAAAAAAAACAGGAATGAAGCAACAGGTTAATTCTAAGTTCTTTAAGAGCAAACTCAACTTGCACTCTAAAATCATTAAAATCCTTTACTCCTTTGCAAAATAATCCTTTACAATATGTGCTAACCATTCTTCCAAGAGTTAGAACTGAGTTAGAATTATATAGAATGTTATTTGACTTGAATGATATAATCAATCATTTAAATTATAACAACTTACCCTGAGTTAAGGAGATTGCTTCTTTCTTATTCCACACTCCGTGCCATCCTTTCTGTTCCTGTTTGATAGTCGTACGCTGATTGTTTGCGCATAATTGTGTATCACTATTCGGTCAGACTCGATGTGTAGAAGCTACTCTGAGCATCAGGATACACTAGAGTCTTTCTCAGTTTTTCTGGCCTAGGTTTTCTTATTGTGATATTCCATCCACTAGGCATGAGACACTAGTGTGTCTGTTTCTCTTTTTCTCCCTCTCCTCTTTTCTTCCCCTTATACTGTCTCCGAAGTTTTTCCCTCTCTCTCTCTTTCCCAAGGCGGGCAGCAAGACTGAGTCTGGATCTGATGGAGAATTCTTCCTGTTAAAAAGGGTGTTTTTTCTACCCACTGTTGCTATAATGTTTACTCCGTGTATATAGTATATACACGGAGTAAACTACAGTATAACTATAACGACAGTCTTCACTGAATATTTGCATTCACTGACACATTGACTGTATACACCTCCCCTTTTCCCTGTGTTAAATGGGTTTTTTTAGGAGGACATTTTAAGTTCAGTCCAGTGAGACAAATATAATTTGTGTATCTGGGCTATACAAATAAAATTAAATGACTATCCCAACAGTGTTTTACTTAGTACTTAATTTTAACGTTTCAGAGGGGGGTATTTTGATGTATTTATGATGATCATTTGACTGATGATTAGAATAAAGGACACCTGAGCCGATTTTTTTTACAATACGTTGTCACATAATTGCTTATTGTGTTTATTTTTATTCTACTTATGATGATATGATTATGATAATTAGTATTTTTGGCCTTTTGTTATAATTTTCATTCCTTCTCATTGTGTTCATTTTTGTATCTGTTATCTTCAGTTAGTAAATTCTAAGATATCCCCCTCATGGTGCGTGTGTGTGTCACTGGACACAGGTCAGGGCGGCTATGTCTGTTATGTGAGTAGGAGAAAAAGGAATATTCCTTCCGTCTTATTTTGATAAATTATATAGTATTTTATTCTTGAAAATCTTTAATTCTAAGATATCTCCCTCTCATTGTGTGTGTGTGTCAGACACCGAGTTCTTTTCTGGGACTTTGTGGCTTTTCGGTTCTTCTTTAAGAAAGCTCAACAGCGCCTCTACTTCCTGTGCAAACTAAAACGGGCAAGTGCATCACCATCCATTATGACCATTTTCTACACAGGAACCATCGAAAGCATCCTTTCAAGCTGCATCACTGTGTGGGGCGGCAGCTGCAATGACTACAACAGGAAAGCCTTGCAACGCACCTTGCAGAGCACCTTAAAATGAAACTGTTTACTGCACTTTTTTTCTTGCACTACAACCATCTGTTCTGTACCTATGACCTCTTTGCACAACCATCACCTGCACTGTTGTAATATAATGGTATCTAATGAAATGCACTATTTTACATCTTACCTACTGATTATTTATTTTATGTTAGTATATTTTATGACATGACTGTAAACCCCTATTCTACTCATCTGTCAACTGTAATGCCAACTACCCATCTATTTTGCACTAACTATTCTGATTGCAGGCCACAATATGGCAGACTTTATTGTAAACTGTATTGTAATGTTGTGTGTATTGTAATGTTGTGTCTTGTCTGTGCATGGGATAGCGGGGAACGCAATTTCGATACCCTTGTATGCTCTGTATATGTAAAGGTATTGACAATAAAGCTGACCTTGACCTTTTACATCAATCTACTAGGTATTGTATAACAGATCATAGTGTTGATGATGTGTGGAGTCACACAAGTGATAAACAAAGAAACCAAATGGAATAAAGCAGAGGAGTAAATACTTTCTTACAGGATTCTAACAAAGATCAGTCTTCACTTCTCATACCCTCACCTTTCCATCCTGGATCTTCTTTCAGGGCCTCAGCATCGGACCTGTACTCCCTTTCCTGTACAGCCTGTATTCTAACCGTAATATCAGTGTGTGCCCCCTGCAAAAACTTCTTCAAACAACAGCGTGGGGCTTCCTGCAGTTAACTCACGTATGTTACATTTGAATTTACACCTGAATTTACACCTCTGAGAACTGAGAACTGTCGTACATTCTTTTACCACTGAAAGGACCTGATGAATTAAAGTCGAATGTTAATATGAATTTAAGTGAAGTTATAACAAAGCATAGATTAATCGTATTTTGAATTTACTTATCACAGAACAAATAATAATAATAAAATTTGTGTTTTATGCCAAGACGATTGTGTTATTTTGCATTCTGCAGCATGTTGTAGAAGCTGTAATGCAATCAGTTTCTTTTTTGCTCCTTATCCTCCGATCACTGAGAATCTTCAGCTCAAGTTTCAGAATTTTGGGGTACCTAGCAAACACTTTAAACACTACAGATACAGCTTTTATTTGTGATGTTATACCCTGCAGCGGAAAGAAAAGCCTGGCTTTAAGTATGTCCTCTTAATACATGCTAAACATTGGGTTCTAGCCATAGTCAGCATTAAGGATGATCTATGCTTGTGTATATGTGTATGCATATGCCTTTATGTGCGTGTGTGTCCGTGCGTTTCGAGAGTGTGGCGCAAACTTGAAAAAAAAAACCCCAGCTCCCTCTGACCCCCACCTTTGCGAAAAGAAGGTTCAAGAACACCCCGACCACCCCCAGACCCCCGCACTCACCCTAAACCAGTCAGGGGTCACACAGAGGACATAAAAAAACTGGGTGAAAGTTCACACGTTCCATCAATTTGACACAAAGTGGGGTTCTATTCTCTCTATTGACAATATATTTGCATTAAATTATAAGTACAGTATAACACAATATACAACGGCGTGTGGTATTGAGGGCTTAAAAATTAAGTTATAGGGCAGTATTAACATAGGGTAGTTATTATAAAGTCTGATTATAAAGTCTGACAGCAGCAGGAAGGAAAGATCTCCTGAATCTTTCCTTCATACATCGGGGGTGGAGCAGTCTGTCACTGAAGCTGCTCTGCAGTTCTGACAGTGTGTCCTGCAGGGGGTGGGACTCATTGTCCAGCTAGGATATCAGTTTTGCCAGGACTCTCCTGTCACCCACCTCCCGCACAGAGTCCAGAGAACAACCCAGGACAGAGCTGGACTTCCTGATGACTTTGTCCAGCTTGCTTCTCTCCCTCTCTGTGATGCTGCTGTTCCAGCAGACTACACCACACTGGACGACTGTTGCCACAGTGGAATCATAGAAGGTCTTCAGGAGTAGCCCATTCACTCAGAAAGACCGCAGTCTCCTCAGGAGGTAGAGCCTGCTCTGGGCCTTTTTATACAGTGCGTCTGTATTGTGGGTCAGTCGAGTCGGTTATTGAGGTGAACACCCAGGTACTTGTAGGAGGCCACCTGCTCGATGTCCATTCCCTGGACGTTTATCGGTGGGGGGAGGGCATTGCGTCGTTTGCGGAAATCCACCACCACCTCCTTGGTCTTGCTTGCATTAATCAGTAGGTGGTTCCGTTGACACCACACCACAAAGTTCTGCGTCAGTTGTCTGTACTCCACGTCGTTGTCATCCTTGATGAGACCAACAATTGCAGTGTGTCATAGCCCTGGCTTGGCGAGCAAGACAAAAATGGGAGACAACGCACTTTTAAGTAACTTAAATAATATATTTATTTTCTAACCAAAAAGCACAAACCCAAACAGGAAGCATGTGCTCTGAGAGATGGTCTGAGAGAGAAAGAAAGAGAAGGAGGAGCCAGTTAACTAACCTGGGCCCAGCCTTTGAATCAGTAGCTCCACCCATCTCAGCCATACCAACAGAGTTAACACAGCCTTTCACAGTTAGTTGGGAGTGACAAAACGCATACCTCCTACCAATCCCTCAGGACCTTCTCAACCCCTCCGCAACCTGGGTACCTACAGGAGCATTTTTTAGAGAGACGGATAGCTCAAAAGGAAAACAGTCAAAGGCATAAATATGACAACACTAGCAATCACTCCCTTAACCCAACTAAAAGGCGCGAGAAAGGGCATCAGCCATTACATTTTCACTGCCTTTTATATGGCGAACATCTAAATCATAAGGCTGCAAAAATAAGGCCCACCTCATTAACCGCTGATTAGGATTTTGCAAAGAACGCAAGAAGGTAAGGGGATTATGGTCTGTGTACACAACAAGAGGGGTTCCTGAACCCGTATACACATCAAAATTTTGTAATCCCCAAATTAATGAAAGGGCCTCTCTCTCAATAACAGAATAGTTCAACTGATAAGAATTGAACTTTTTAGAAAAAAAAACAACTGGTCTCTCTAACCCCGCAACATCAGATTGCAGCAGGACAGCTCCAGCCCCCACATGACTAGCATCAACCTGCAAAATAAATGCTTTATCAAACTGAGGTGCTGCCAACACAGGGGAGGAACAGAGGAGAGCTTTAACATTATCAAATGCACACTGAGCCTTATCTGACCAGACAAACTTCAACTTAGCCTTCAGAAGGTCTGTAATGGGTGCCACAACTGATGAAAAGTTCTTAAAGAAACTTCTATAATAACCCACCATGCCTAAGAAACGCATCAGTTCTTTTTTTGTTTCAGGAGGCGGAAAATTCATAATGGCTTCCACTTTAGCCTGAACAGGGCGAACTTCCCTTTGCCCCACCACTTTGCCTAGATAGGTCACGGTGGCTCTAGCAAAGTCACACTTAGCCAAATTCACAGTTAACTGTGCCCATACCAATCGGTTGAACAACGTAGTGATCCTTTGCAGATGGTCCTCCCAAGTATCACTAAAAACAACCATATCATCAAAGTACACAGCACAACCCACCAAACCATCTACCACAATCTTCATCAGCCGTGGCTGGAGCATTACGCAAACCAAAAGGCATGACTTTGTAGGAATACAACCCGCTAGGTGTAATGAAGGCACTTATCTCCTGGGCCCGTGGAGACAGTGGGACCTGCCAGTATCCTTTTAAGAAATCAAATTTGCTAACAAATTTGGCTGTACCTACTTGGTCTTCCAAGTAGGTACAGCAGTCTTCCATTCGTGGTAGAGGGAAAGAATCTGGTTTAGTGACACTGTTTACTTTCCTGAAATCAGTGCAAGGATGGAAAGTCAAATCAGGTTTTCTCACCAGTACACATGGGGAGGCCCAACAAGAATTGGAGAGTTTATTATCTAGCAGGTACTGCAACTCCTTGTCCAACTGGGTCTTCTTGTCTGGCGAAACACATTTAATTGGTTGAGCATCACCAACATCAATATCATGTTGAATCAGATGCGTCTGCGATGATGTATCAGAAAATAATAACTATGAATCAATGAAACCAATTCATTGCGCTTACCCTCATCCAAATGAACAAGTAATGATGACAAAGACTTCAATGCCTCAGAGTTGTTTTAAACGTACCTGTAACAGACCCTCGGTTGTCAGCCAGTCCCCCTCCCCATAACTCCCCCCCCCGAAGAAGACATCTCCGTGTCCACACACAAGGCAGGTTTTACACAAGGGGCCTCCTTGAGACCAGGAGATGGTGACATACGAGCACAATATGACTTTAACAAATTTACATGGCACAACTTTGATTTTCCATTTGGCATTGAAATCAAATATTCCTGCTCAGAAACTTGCTTTTTAATCGGGAATGAACCAGCAAATTTCGCCTGAAATGGCGAACCCACAACCGGTAGCAGTAACATGACACGATTACACAGCTTGAGCTGCCGCTGTTTTGCTTTTCGATCAAACAGTGATTTCATCTGCTTTTGTGATTTTGCTAACCTGTTTTTTGCCATTTTCCCCACTATATATAGTCTGAGTCTAAAACCGTTGATGTAATCTATCAAGTTTCATGGTAGCTCCGACTGTTGACAACCACTCTTTAATACTGCCACAGGACTACGCACTGAATGCCCAAAAACTAAGTCATTTGGACAAAACCCAGTGCTCTCTTGAATTACTTCTCTTGCAGCCAGCAACAACCATGGAAAACCCTCTTCCTTGTCACGATCAAGCAAGAGTGACTTGAGAGTTTGATGAAAATGTTCTAAAGCACCTTGACTTTGAGGATGATATGCTGATGCTTTATTATGTTTAATTTGGAGCTGCTGCAAAACCTGTGAAAACAGTTTAGAGCAAAAGTTGGAGCCTTGGTTGGTTTGTTTTGGTTTGGTTTGTGTTTGGCATCCTCAAAGTGATTCAAACTGTGACAATGCCTTCACTACCGACTTGGTCGTGATAGAGCGCAAGATACCTAGTAGCCTGACACATCACCGTTAACAAATACTTGCTACCAGATTTTAAAGGAGGTAGTGGACCTACACAGTCCATAATCAAGTACTCAAACGGTTGACCTAATGCTGGTACAGGATACAATGGTGCTGGACTTATAGTCTGATTAGGCTTACCCGTCAACTGACAAGTGTGGCACGTCTTGTTGTACGCCAATACATCCTTTTTCGATCGTGACCAAAAAAAATGGCATAAGATCCTATGCTATGTTTTTTGAACCCCCATGTGTCCTGCTACATCATCATGTGAGGCTTTCATCACCATCTCTCTAAATTTTGCAGGCACCACAATTTGCACCACCGATTTTCCTACAAAATTGTCTGCTTGGGGACACCATTTACGAACCAGGACATTATTTTTCACAAAATAACCTTGAGCTGCAGTTTCCATGTCCTCCGCAGGAGACACCAACTCAAAAAATGCTTTTATTGAAGGATCAGACTTTTGTTCCTCCATCAACGCTCCATGAGAGATGGATTCAAGAGGCACAGGGATAACCGTAACTTTAGACTCAGCTACGTCCTGCTTTGCAGCCTCATCTTTTCCCCTCCCCATTGCTCGAGTTACTGCACATACTGGAAACCACTCCACCTCAGGCAAAACCTCATGTGTTCCCACCACCTCTGTGCGTGATCGCTGAAATTCAGGAACCTGAGTAACAACATAAGGTGGATCATCAGCCCAAACTCTACTTCCTGCCAGATCATTGCCCAGAATCATGTCGATCCCTTCAACAGGCAAGGCTGGACGGACACCCACTTCCACCTTTCCAGTAACAAAACCAGAAACCAATTCCATTTTATGTACTGGCACAGAAACCACAGTCATGCCCATTCCCCTCATCAAAATGAAATTCCCAGTATCTGAATATGAGGAGAAAGGAAGGACAGACTCACAGATAAAACTATGCTTTGCCCCAGTGTCTCTCAAGATTTTAATTGGCACCTTCTCCGCAAACAGGGATACATAACCATCTGAAATAAAGGCTGAAAAGTCATCATCCCCTTTTGACTCCACCGCAGGACAGAGGTTATTGGGACTAGGTATTTGGAGTGTTATCTGGGCTGAAGAAGCCAAAGCAGCTGGCTTTACCTGAGCATTACCTAAGAACTTAGATTTTCCTTTAAGTACAGGGCAATCATTTTTCCAGTGCCCCCTACGCTGACAATAATTACAAGTCTTACTGGGCTCAACTTTCTTCCAGCTACGATCAAACCTAGAGGAACTTGAGTCCAACAGAAAAGATTTGCTTGTGCGTACCGAACCACTATTCTGCACAACACCTTTGTCGTCAACAAATGTACTTTTATGAGTGAGTATGTACTCATCAGCCAGCACCGCTGCTTTATGGGGTGTTTTAACTTTTCTTTCATTTAAATAAGTAGCAACACTGTCTGGTACACAGTTTTTGAATTGTTCAAGTGCTACTAAATCACAAAGCTGTTGAAAAGTGACAACCACTGACGCCGAACACCAGCGATTAAACTGGAGAACCATCTCCCTCACAAACTCCACATGAGCTAAACTGGTCAGCCATCTAGTCAAAGGGAGAGAGCGCGAAGACAGACAAAAGGTGGAATTTGAAAAAAGCAAAAACATGGTAACAAGGACATGAGAGCGAGCAGCAGCACGAGCGAGCAGCAGCACGAGCGAGCAGCAACAGCTTAGGATCACTTCACCTTTTGATCGCAAACACCCTGGCAGTGTAAGTGTATCTTGACCTTTTTCTTCTTACCTCCTTCATTCTGCTTCTTTCTGCTCCCGCTCCGGTCTAGGGCTAACTGTGCTAATTGTTTTTATCTTTAACGAGTTGCCATGGCCTCTGTTTCTCTCTCTCCTGCTCCTCTATCCTGCTCAGTCTGCCACATGTTTAGCTATTCCCCTGCCTCCTTTAGCGAGGAAAATACATGTAAAAACTGCAGTTTATTGGTTAAGTTGGAGGCCAGGCTAAATGATATTGAATCTAGGCTCCGTGCAGTAGAACTTACACCGCTAGCTCCAGTTAGCCAGGGCCCTTTAGCCGCTCCGGAGCCACTGAGTGTAGCTCCCGTTAGCTCTCCCCTGGCTCCTCCCTTGCAGCAGGGAAAACAGGGACGCTGGGTGACGGTCAGAGGAAAGCATAGTTCCCGACCAAAGCCCTCACAGGGCCAAGTACCGCTTCAGGTCTCTAATCGCTATGCTCCGCTCGACGACACACCCGTCGATGGTAAAAGTCTGGTCATTGGCGACTTTGTTTTGGAAAAAGTAAAGTTACCGAGACCAGCGACCCTAGCCTGTATCCCAGGCGCGAGAACTAGCGACATAGAGTCCAACCTGAAGTTGCGTACTAAATCCAAGCGTAGGTTTAGCAAAATTGTTATTCATGTCGGTGTTAATGACATACGACTCCGCCAATTGGAAATTACTAAATTAAACATAGACTCTGTATGTTCAGTAGCAAAAACGCTATCTGACTCAGTAGTCTTCTCTGGCCCCCTCCCCAATTTGGCTAACGATGAAATGTCTAGCCATGAAATGTTTAGCCGTACAGCTTCACTGAACTGCTGGCTGTCAAGGTGGTGTCCCTTAAATGGTGTAGGCTTTATTAACAACTGGCGGGCCTTCTCAGGTAAGCCTGGTCTCATTAGGAGAGACTGCATCCATCCCACGTTGGAAGGAGCAGCTCTGTTGTCTAATAACCTGGCCAAGTGCATTGGTTCACCACCCACTTGACTAAAAACTGAGACCAGGTGGCAGAGGTGTAGTTTAAGTTTAAGTCACTTCTCTGCGCTTCCCTCTGACCTCCTGCCCTCTCACTACCCTATAGAGACTGTGTCTGTCCCCCGGTCTGGAAAAACAA
>JAFBJS010000123.1:0-42706 GCA_016785265.1 Paraplagusia blochii
TGTATTTAACCCATCACCAAAGTGAACAGTGGGCAGCTTTGAGCGCCCGGAGAGCAGGGAGTGGAGACGGTGCCATGCTCAGTGGTCATGTTGATGCGATTGTAAAAAAAAAAAAAAAAAAAAGAATTTAAATATAGTTTTAACACTTTTAATCCTATGTAAAACAAATATAAGAAATGTTTTTTTAACTGTATAATAGAAAATGAACGGTTAATTCACCAACATGATAAAACAACTATTACAGGTTGGCATTTAAAGTTGAAGGCAAGGAAAGGTTGATTTTTAAAGGTTATCGCAACAATCATTGAAATCATTGAAACTGATTCCTTGCAGAACAGAGAGCAGAAACAGTTATCTGTTTTCATCATTATAATACATTTTGATATTATTGCACTGTAAACCCTCCTTTCAGTCCTTGATAAAAGCTTGATCCTAACGCTACATACACAAAGACTTAGACAAGGCAAAAATGCAGTTTGTGATGGACACATCCTTGGGTTTACAATAAGGGAAAATGCAGACATTGAATCAGTTAGCAGGCTTTTAGTATTTTTTTTTTTTAATTTTTTGAATACAAGAGACTTAAAAAAAGGTTAAATCGATTAATCGTGCAGAAACTCAAAGACATGGTATACAATATCGTACACCTACAGTGTACAGACCTACATCCTGTGAATAAGTCACCATCTCACATACATTTATTATGAAAATCCTATAGCATCATTCCGACAAAAAAAAATACACTACTAATACAATGCACTATACAGATGGCTTTGTTTTCATTAGATTGTAATCTATCGTAAATTGTATTTGAAGCATTGATACATTGACATTGCTTTATTTGTTTCTTCTTTTTATACTCTTAACCTTTCATCATGCGAGCGTATGTTAGGTTCTATATTAGACCAGGTCAAACTGCGGCCAGAGGTCCAGATGTGACCGGTTTTGCATTTCAATTTGGACTCACAAATGTTTATTTAATTTATATGACCATTATACTCCTTCCTTTTCCAAGCAATGCCCACATTTCCCAATAGACAGTTTTGAAAAGGAAAAAACATTTTTGCATTTCACCTTTATATATGACTTTCCATGTCATAAATCTTATTTCACACAAACGTCCATCCATCTGCTCCTGACCCACACCTGGGCCCGGAAGTTCAAATAATTTCCCATGCAGTGAATGTACTGCACTGTAGAGAATGTGCTGTTTAAGAATACCACTAATCCCACAACTTCTAATAATCTTTACCATGGTTCTATGGTTTCAGATTCTGTGCTAACTCAGGTAGCCAGAAAACTGCCTCCATTGTTTATCACTTCCTGACAAGTGGATTCATCTCAGGCCTCGGCCTGTGCACTGTCTGTGGTTGGGGGGTCGGATGTAGATGATTTATACTTGTTTGGCCCTCTATCAATTAAACTATTTTTTTTATTTTTCAGTGTTGTGTTACTTTACTTCTGCTTTACAGACTTAAGCAAAGAGTCATAAGTTAAAAGTTGTATTGTGTAATAGACTAATGCCAGTAGTTTCTATTTATTAAAATTGATACTAAATAGTAGAAAACAATACTCCCCTCACTTATAAGCCTAATGCATATACTGCTATATATATACGTATAAATTACTTACTTACTTTTACCATCGTTGATATAGGTTTTATATAACTAAAATATATATGTATTATTATTTCTCAATTATGGCAGGGTAATATGGTTTCAACTCAATTTTAACACAATAAATTGTTCATTTGAAGAAGCTCAATTACAATTAAATATTTTCTTGAGTGTTTGCAGCAGCAGCATTAGAAGATGGTATTTTACCTCATACAGAAAATGCAACAATATTCCTAATAATATATACCCTATTTTCACGACCATAAGCCGCACCGTACTAAAAGGCGCAGTCTCAGTTATGTGTGCCATTACCATATTTAGCACACACAAAGGGCACACTGCATTATAGGGCACAGGATTTATATGCAATCCACGCCGACACTTCCCCCTTTAAGGTTCTCATGGTGTCTTCTACTACGTCCGCCTTACAACAAAACACGCACAAGCATATAAGTGTGCATATTTGAAAATACAGCGAGCGCAAAACAACAACCTCACTTTCCCATTTAATGTTCTCATGTTGTTCTCTATTAGTATTATACACAAAGGGCGCGCTGCATTATAGGGCGCGCCGCCCATTCACTTTTATTTGTGCCTTATAGTGGTGAAAATACGGTATATACATTCAGGTAACATAGCAGCAGTTGCATGACATACTGGAACACAGTTACAGATGTCTCAATACTGTGCAACTGTATTCAGTCAAGTTTTGTCATTGACTATATGTGTCTCTTTGACTGTGTTCACGATTGAGTTGTAGAAACAGATGCCACCAGTCAACTTCTCAATGTGTTTTAATAACTGTCTGTGCTGCTCACTTTCCCATAGACAAATATAGATCATTTTTCCGCCTCTGTCAAATATTGGTAGAAAAATTCATGTTTACAGATAATCCTGCTCTGGCATCTGAATGGAGTGCGCCAATCTGTTTGTCCTTGGCTATGACTTATCTCACTGCTTTTTCTGCAGCTCACTTCAATATTCTTCACCCGGGGCTGGACCACTTTTAGACATATTAATAGTTGACCCTGAAACTTCCTTGAGAGACAAAGTAAACAGATTTGGGCCAATCGCTCACCTGATCTGCACAAACAAGAATGGGACAACAAGGTGAAATGCGAATGTGTTGCCTCAAGAGAATTGTGTTCGCCACAGTTGGCGGCCATGGGTGTTGCAGTGCAACTGCTTGTATAGAGTGCACATTATTATTACCAGAGCATCTAAACAACCGAGCTCAGCGGTTGCACTGCACGTTGGTAATATATTTATTATAATATAAATAATATATTATATTATAATATAATAATATATATTATATAGAGAATATAAATGTCACAAGTAATATCTAGAAAACTCATAAACCATATATATGATATAATACGATAAAAATATATATCCATATATATACATATATATATGGACTTTACTGATGAGACTATGAACATTAACTACTCATATGAACTGTTATGCCACTGTCAATACTATTGTTATAATAAAAATGTATAGTAAAAAAGATTCTTAAGACACATTTGGAACACTAGGAGCAATTTCTAATTTAACTGTGAGAAAACTCTGTGGATTTTTTGTTTCACTGTTAAGTGGGTATGTCCGATATATCGATCCAATATGAGCATAATTTGTATCATTGGATTATATCAGTATTGGTTTTTCCACCGATATTAAAAGTCTGATGCAGCAAATGCAGCAGATGCCATTTAAAGGGACAGCTACAATGAGCAATGCTACAGTCAATGTCCTTGGTCTGGAGTTTTTTGTGGATAGAAAACTGTAATTCTTAATGAAGCTGGTCATGTGAGGGGAGGGTTAACACTTTATCACGAGGCGTTTTCATGCAGCGAAGTAAAGAAAAACAACAAGGAATGGACTCAGTGAAACAACTTAACTACAGCATCAGCAGCGGCAGCATCTCCACAACCCCCCCACCGCCCCCACAACCCCACTATCTATATCTCTCAAAGACACAGAGTTAAATATGGTAAAGAACAGAGAGGAGCAAAAGAAATCAGACAAACTTCACGGAGTTCATCGTCCTGGAGAACCAGCCGTTCTCTCCCGTTCAAGACACAGTTTTTACTAACCGTGTGGAGTTTCTGTAGCCGGGCTATGTCAGGACTAATTGTAGTCAAAACAAGTATTTCTCGGAAATTTGCCAGTGAAACGTCGCTTTGTGTCGTCACTCACGTCATCAACGAGAAGAGTCGTTTACATTGTGACGATGCTGAAATGTTTTTTCTCTCATTAAGGAGGTCTTTTTACTCTTATACTGCAGCTGTTTCTATCTGTGCCCATTTATATTGACTATTGTTGTGAGGCTGAATGAGCCTGGTTCATAATGTTAATCAATGTTTTTGGAAAGTTCTTCTGTCCAACACTAGACATTTCTTGTTCACATCAAATGCTGCTCAAAGAATCATAGGACTGTTACAGACAAAATGGTAAAAAATAAATGTCATTTTTCCATAACCTATATTGAAGTAGTGTGTTTATGTTGTACACAGTTATTTATAGAATGCATTTAATCTTGTATCACAAGAATTACAATAATTCAGGGGAAATTAGCTGCCTATATCGGTATCAGCTCATATCGGTATCGGGAATGAAGTGTTTGGGCAATATCGGTTATTATCAGTATCGGTAAAAGTTATATCGGACATCCCTACTGTTAAGGAAGTCTATCAATGTGCTATTCCACATATCACCAGATTTTAACTCAATGTTTTTCAACCCCAGGGTGACAAACAAACATGGGGTTGCTTAAAAATCCAAATTAGGTTTCATGTAAGTCCAGCAATTGATAAAGAAAAAGACAAAGTAAAGGTGGAACTCAGGCACTGTAAATGTCTTTACAGTGGCCAGTTCACGATGATACAGTCACTCTCTTCCATGATTTATTGTTTATTTTCATCCTTGTAAGAAGCTCACCTGATATTAATATGTTTCTCCGTGAATAGCAGTGAGTAGGAAAATCTGGCTACATACATGAGCAAGAAGAGTATTGACTGGAGGTTTAGAGTAGAGAGATCTGACAACATGGTGGGACAAAGAGGTGACAAAGGATTTTTTCTCTGCCTTTTTGGTTAGTTAACCCAGTTAATTTCATCTCTTATCCTTTTTGATCTAAAATCATGTGGACTTCTGTCTAGTGAGTCATTACTGTAGAAGAATATGGAAAAAAAAAATCTCTTTTCAATTAGTCATCTAATCTAAAGTGAAAATGACCATACAACAACAGAGGATTTAATTTGCCTAATAGTACACCAGTAGTAGCAGAGTGTGTTTCCTGCATGCATTAGACATCCAATATCCAGCTGTAGGTGAAAAAAGTGTCTGCATCAGTATGCAGCACTGCAAGGCAGAATTGCATTACAGCCGCTTTGATAAATAGCTGTCAAGCATAAAGTTTGAGTGGAGAGAGCACTGCAGTCATAACTTAATGTTCCTCATAATGCATTGTTTTGGAAACATTTACAAAATAAGATGGGTGTTATGCGAGTCATTTGCAATTGAAACGAGACTCGTACATTTGAAGGATGACAGCCACTCAACCTTCTCATCACCGTTTTCTGAGGACGTGGGATTCACTCGACGCATGCAAACACACTTTTCCACGCAGCTCACAGGATGCGATGGAAAAAAAATAAAAAATAAAAAATAAAATAAAATCTGATGTGAAGTTTCCGTTCAGATGTTCTCAGATGGCCATCTTTACTCTGCCATCTCATTGCAAAGTAGGTGAAAGCCCTGGGGCTTGAAGCTGAGAGGGAGAGCCG
The DNA here is from genome assembly GCA_016785265.1 of Paraplagusia blochii. Taxonomy (NCBI): domain Eukaryota; kingdom Metazoa; phylum Chordata; class Actinopteri; order Pleuronectiformes; family Cynoglossidae; genus Paraplagusia; species Paraplagusia blochii. The sequence goes on from JAFBJS010000123.1 coordinate 5,408, forward strand.
GTGCTATTGAAGACAAATAGAGCACAAAATGTCCCACACTTAGTTGTATCTACATTGTCACCAACCATATTGGTTAAATGGGAATTAAAAAAGACAGACAAATATGGTAAATCCTATGGTAAAGTGTCCTAATGGCATAAATATCTACTATTTTAAGATGATGGGTTAAATGCAGAGGCATAAGGATACTCCCTAGGGATTAATATAGTTCTAATTATTATTATTTATTATTATATTTTATTAATTTATTATTAATATATATTATTAATTAATTAATAATTATTATTAATAATTTTATATTAATATTATTTTATTTAAAAACACATTAAAACGTTTAGTGTTGTGTTCTGTAGCAACGGTCATAATGAAGTAGATGTAGTGGTACAATAAAAAACAAAATAGATGTTTAGACATTTTACAGTCATATTTATTGTAACCTCAACTCGTCTTGCTTGTGGGTGTGTGCTGCTGTACCGCATCGCCTGTGTGTGTGAGACTGTTTTTTTCCCTATAAGGCAAGAGGACCCGCCCAGGTCGCATTCTGATTGGTTTAGCCTGAAATGTTAACCTATGTCAACCAATCATTGCTCCTTTTCAAAGCATCAGTACAGTTAGTGTGCACGGCCGTCTTTCACTCATGACTGTGAGAGTTACCACACACACACACACACACACACTGACAGACAGCAGACAGGCCCCGCTGCCACACAGTCCTCTCTCCGTGGCCTGGGGAAACCGTCCATTTGGACCACAGATAGTAACGAGTGACGAGCCACTTTACACCACAGAAACAATGACGGTGTTACAGAATGGGAAAAGTTACTAAAAAAAGTTGTTTTGTTACGTAACGGAGAATTGTATCCGTATGTTAAGTAAAATCACAGAAGCAAACATGTTTAGGGTTGTTGTCAATCAGTCCTTCATGGTCCCGCATGATTACGTGTTAAACTGTGCCAACTCTCACAAACCAAATTGTTATTGCACCCTGAAGGAACTAGTTAGGCTTAAATGCCTCATTATAAAGAACAGACAGGATTTTTTTGTGATGACCCAGAGTGCCATATTCCATTAGAGGAATTGTGGCACATTCACACCCAAATTACCTTCCTTCCCTGACCTCCTGAGGGTGGCCACCTCACTTTAGGAGGAACTGTAACAGCTCAACTTGGTTTAGTTTTAAATAGTTCTTTTATTAAGAGAAACAAACCAGCCAACGATCATAGTCAGAAGGCCTGTGGTTTCACTACGGCACAAACAAGGAAATCTATTAATTTATAATCAATTACTTGTTTACTGACCCAGGTCGTGACAAGTTGGGAGGTCATCGGCACCAAGCTGCATATTGATACATTTGGTTTCACAGTATTGGTGTTTTTTACCCTGTAAAAACAGACAGCAGAACGTTTCATTCAGAAGAAAAAAAGAATTGGTTTTAAAGAGACAGTAAGTGTTGTGTCCTTATCGTGTTTTGTCTCCACAGTGCCGTAGCAGTGTTATCACTGTCAGTTACTTTTATATAATTGTGCTGGGCTTATAGCTATGAGAATCTAAGTAAAGAAAAATGTATGGTTTTGTTATAATTTAACTGTACAATTGGCTTTACCTCAACTGATCCTTTAAGTATTGATCCTGTCAACTTCGGCTGAATTCATGTTTTCCATCACAGCAATTTTGTTTCAACAAAACCTCCCATTTCTGAAAATGAATGATTTCTTGTTTCACAAGAAAATGTACGTTGCTCCTTGATCATGCTGATCTACTACTGTTCCTGTTATGTGATTCATTTCTGTACAGATGTGTATAAGAGACAGATTGAAGACAAATAGAGCACAAAATGTCCCACACTTAGTTGTATCTACATTGTCACCAACCAATGAATGATTTCTTGTTTCACAAGAAAATGTACGTTGCTCCTTGATCATGCTGATCTACTACCGTTCCAGTTATGTGATTCATTTCTGTACATCACAGATCCAGAACATAAACTCATATATATATATATATATATATATATATATATATATATTGGTGGAAGTATGTAAGTAATTGCTGTACCTGAAAACTGAATAGGAAGAACCTGAGTGGTCACCATCCAGGAGGTGACAGACACTCCATCAACACAAGGCCACTTTTCCGAAGTGAAGAAACCCTCACCTTGCTTTACCAAGTTTTTTTTTCACTGTATAAGAATTAAAGTATAGGGACAGTTGGACACTCGTTACTGCTGCCATAAGTCTTAAGACTTTCGCAGGCTACTATAGAGAGCCCAGACTCTCCAGCATCTAAGCACAACCTTGACTCTCAACCCTCAACACAAGCTACTTTATAAATTGATTTTTGATTGCAACTCTGTGTGATTTTTGATTAAAAAATAACAGGTCTTAGGCCGCTTAACTAACCTGTGGTTTAGAGCAGGGTCACCTGATGCAGAGGTGAAGTGTGTTGCCACCCAGTCCAATGTCTCAACAAACACGAGGGTGTCCTTGTGCAATTCCTTTTACTGTGCATCCCACATCTGATCCAATGTAAATCTTTGATTACATTGTCAAGCGCTAAAAACAGTGATCATTGAAATGTCTGGAAAAGAAAAAAGAAAACATAACAATAAAAAATCAAAAGAAGCTGCTTCTTTGTGGTTCCTCAAGAGAGTGGCTACCAAGGTACATGAAGTGACATCCTTTAATAACAGCATGTCTCAGCTCACTAAGGAAAATAAAGTGATGAAAGAAACCAGTGTTGATTTACTAGCCTGCAGAAGAGAGATTTTTTTTTTTTCCTCCGGGATCCCCGAGTGACCAAAGGAGGACACTGAGGCAAAGTGAGTATAAGATACTCCTGAACATCACATTGCAGAACTTTATTGGCATGAAAAAGAAAGAAATAGAAAGGAAGAAATGTTGTTTTAGGGGCAGGGGTTTAGAATTGACGGGACTAAACTCCAGCCTCAATGACTTATTCACTGCGGAGATCTAAGAGCTGCATGAAATCTTATGCAGTTTGTTCCCAGGAGGGAATTGTGTGGAAAAAGCTACCTGTTCTACAAAATTGACTTCAGCCACTGAATCTCTTGTCTGTGATGGTCTCAGAAACTAAGAAACCATATATGAGGAACTATAGTTTCTGCATGGTATATTTATCACCATAACCCAGGGTTTTTTAACAGAGGGTATGGCTGAAATTCACACAGGGCATTCTGAAATATCACTATAAAATCATTCATTCTCTTCTTTATTCCTCTTCTTCTTTATCGCCTTTTGCTTTATCAGGTCTCTTCGACTGCCACCCAAATCACACTGCTCTATATTATGAGCCTTCTAGCAGGTTGTAATCAAATTTAATATATTTAATAATATAATTGAATATAAAACATGATAATAAGAAAAATCACACAATATCTAAAAAAACGTATTTGCTTTTATGAATTGAAATCAAGATCAAATGAAATCAAAGTACATTTTTTGTAAATATCTGAGCGACAAAATAAAATGTATTTTTGTGCACCAATCTACTAACCCACTCTGTGATAGTAAGACAGTATCACAAACATGAATTAGAACAATTTTTAAAAATGCCAAAAAGGTTGGAAACCAGCACCGCCCTGAGCACAGAGACCACGCCTACTTTTCACCTTGCTATTTTTCATTATAACAGCATTATTGATGGGACTCTGTGTATCTATTAGAAATTACTCAAGAGTAACTCCACAAATGACAAATGACACACTCCACCCACCAGGGAATGTTAATTTAATTAACCATTGCTAAAAGACCCATGAATACAACAAAAGGGAGTGGACAATTTCAAAAGGGACTCATAATTTGCCAGCAGCACATTTTAATCCAAAGATATTTTTTTTTTACATTGGTGCCAATCACAATGAAACCATAGTGCCAGAAGTTCCATTACTCATGAGAAGTATTTTATGTATCAGATGGCTTCAATTTAGAAAAGGAAAGCAAACGCCTTATCATTGTGACATTGTTTTCTACTTAACTGCACAGAACAAATTCCACCTCATTTAACCCATCACCAAAGTGAACAGGGTCAGCTGTGAGCACCTGGGGAGCAGTGTGGCAGTGCCATGCTCAGTGGACCTCAGCGGTAACCTGGCTGCAGGGTTATCATCGTTAACAAAAACTAACAAAAAAACGAAAACGATCACTGAAAAAAAACTCTTGGTTAACTGAAACTAAATAAAACGATTATTAAATTAAAAAACTATAACTAACTAAAACGAAAATGTGTCCTAACTGAAATTAGAAATGAACTACCCTTTGTTTTCGTCTTTGTTCGAACCTCGCAGAAAACTAAAACGAAAACTAATTAAAACTAAACTAAAATGAAACATTTTGGACAAAACTAAAACTAACTAAGACTAAATTAGTTGCTTTTACAAATAACTAAAACTAAGTAAAACTAATGTGCTTAAAGGCAAAACTAACTAAAACAAAACTACACTGAGAAATCCAAAACTATTATAACTCTGCCTGGCAGCTGGTGGATTCAAACCTGAAACCTTCTTACCAAGTCCTGTTCCTTAAATACCTTCAAAACTTTCTAGCAGCCATCTAATATCATTAATAAATGCAGGAAATAAATATATCTTTAACACATTAGCCAGAAGCTCTGAAAAGATTAACACTCATATAATACACCAAACCAGATCAAGCTGGTTTTAGGGAGAGATGCTATTCTAGCATCATGTACATACTCATTAGTTTGACGGACCACTCTAACAGTCATACACTCAACGCCTAAACCATCGTCTTAGATGCAAAAAATACTACTACTACTAATAATTTGACAGTGTTAATTAAAAGTTTCTCTAAACATCAGTTCACAAATTCAGTTTCGGCAAATCATTAAATAAACAATATAAAAAAAATTCACACTTTCACAACAAACAGCCAGACTCGCTCAAAACTCAAACAGCAGAGGGTTACAGGACAAGGTAGTTTATTATCGGCATCACTGTCTGCTATATTCAGTGAACAATGAACCACGTTGAGTAATAAAAATGAAAAATAAAAACATTTTAGAAATACAAGAAATAAGAGGTTAAATAGCCTTGACCATTCAAGTCTTTATAATGAGGACGTATCACATTCCCCTTCAATCTACAATCCTCTCCCTTTGAGATATATGAACTTGTAAATTCTCAACTACGTATACTCTAAAAAACTTTCAGAGTACACAAGCTTACTCCAGCCCTGCAGCAGAGATGTACTCAGTATAGCGTTTTCTCCAGATTGTCAGAGCCCGTACAGAAAAGCTACATAACACAGCTAAACAGATGGAGCGGCCAATGTGTTCGGATTGGTTGGAAGATTGGTAATAATGAAAATGTGAGAACTGGTTCTGAAAATGCCCGTTCATTTGAATGTGAATTGTTTTATTCTTATTATTACCTTCCGGAGGGAAGTGTGATGTGCTTTGGGTGGTAGTCGTGGAGATTATGGTACTGCCCCTGAGACCAGGTGACAGACTTGTCTCGTTGAGGAATTTGTCTGAGCATATTTGCAAAGGATTACTGATAGCTCTGTTTACCTAGATGACATTGTACACAACATACTATTGGCTAATACACTGCATATGCAGCTCAAACTCACCACTGATTGGCTCAAAAATAGTAGCGGCCATTTTTTTTATTCTACAACTCTACTGGGGACATACAGTAATTGTAGGCAAAAAGGTAAATACAGTCAGTGATGAACAGTGTAAGGGCTGATGACAGTCAGCAGAATCTTGTCTAGGGAAAAAAATAAAGAAAAATATTACAATAACTATAACTATAATAACTGTATTGCCCCACGGCAAGATTTTTCCCATCTTGTGCAAATACGGACAAAGAATAAAATACTGTATAAAGATACTAATTTCTAATTTATATCTACTCAGCTCCAACATTTATGACTCTTCTGTTGGACCTCAATACTCACTTTATAAACGAGCTTTGAAAAATTCAGTCCATCAAACACATAAACAGCATCACCACAAAGTCTATATGTTGATTTTTATTTTAATTTTATAAAAATTACATTGGCAAAAGTTGAATGAAGGGTGATGGGCTTTGGATCCACAATCATGTCTCAGACAAAGACACATTGTGAGACAAGCACGACTGTGATATTTGAAGTTGCGGGACAGTAGTAGAATTGTTTGCCATTAGAAATCACCAATCCATCTTCCTCTTCTTATCTGTTACCATGTTGTGGGAAGCAGTGGTCTCCACCACTGCCAAACAAATCACACTGTACCATATGAGAACCTTGCGCACCTTCCTCCAGGTGTTCAGCCCACTGGAAGAAGCCATCCACCCTGACAGGGATTCAAGCTTGCACAGGAAGTGAACCCTGGAGAAATATAAATCACATCCCAGACCAATCTATATAGGAAGTTAAAAGAACGCGATCCCGGATACAAGGGGCGGAAATGAGCTTTCTTCGCAGGGTGGTAGGGCGCTCCCTTAGAGATAAGGTGTGGAGCTTTGTCACCCGGGAGGAGCTTGGAGTAGAGCCATCGCTCCTCCACATGAAAGGAGTCATTTGAGGTGGCTTGGGCATCTACATCGGATGCCCCCTGGACACCTTTCACGAGAAGTGCTTGGGTCATGTCCCACTGGGAGGAGACCCAGAGGAAGACCTAGGACACGCTGGAGCGACTATGTTGCCCGGCTGGCCTGGGAACTCCTTGGGATCCCCCCAGACTCGAGGAAGTGTCTAGGGAGAGGGAAGTTTGGGTGTCCCTCCTCCGAATGTTGCCCCCGCGACCCGGCTCGGGATGAGCGGATGAAGATGGATGGATGAATGAGTAAAATCTCATACATTACTACATGTACATCACTCGTACATAACTGCCTTTCTATAATAGGGGTATTTCTCTTGACATCTGGATGGGAGTTTCTAAAGTACTAAAAAGTTTTCTATCCTACATGAACAAACATCAATTAGAGTGAAATAACTGCTTGACAACACATTGGAATCCACATGTCATATAAGTAACTACAGTATCAAGTCAAGCATCTGTGCATGATATCTATTTATGAAAACATCAGATAAATTGGACTTGAGGTTTGGAGCCACGGTGAAGAGCATATAATTTCCAAATAAACAAAAAAAAAAAAGAAATAAAGTGAATGTAGAATTAACGTATGAATCTTGATAAATTTATGGGAGATGTTGACCAACTGACCCTGAGGATACCTGTACACCAAAATGAACACCATCAACTTAAGTAAGTGTAGGAGGTACGGTGCTGCTTATCATAACAATCGTTGAAATGGTTGATAACAACCCACACAAAAAAAGTCAAGATTTACTATTTGATTAAAAATAAGACTTTACAGAACAAGAGAGAAAGACAGACAGAGGTTGCAACAGCAACCAGTCTGTCAGCACAGATTGAGATGGATGTTGAGGTGAATCTGCCATAAAATGAATTAGAGCAAGAGTCACATAATTACTATTGAATGAGATAAAAGTATCTACACTTTATAAATGACTGTTAGTCCTAATATAAAAACCTTTTGCTACAACAGTTCATGCTTCATCCTTTTCTATGTGTTATCTTGTTTTGCATTGTTGTAAAATACAATTGTTTGATTTGTGGTTTTTCTAAAAGTGGTTTAACAAATTCAGATATCCAATCGATCATATTCTTATTAATTATATCAGAGGTATTGTCAAGCCTGTCTGTCTTCCCTTCCTGCAGTATCTGGTCGTCAGTGTGATCACGCTCACCTGTGTCTCTGTCGTTAGTCTCACTCGTCTCACCTGGTGCCCTCAGTATATATATCCCTCTCCCTCACTCAGTCTTGTTGGATCATTTTTTGTTGGCTGTTGATGTTTCTGTGGTTCAGGTTGGTTCGGTTTTGATGTTTCTGGTTTCTTGCTCCTGCTCTTGCTCCGGCCTCAGTAAATGTCCACGACGATTGTTCATTACGTAACTTTATCGTGAAGTCAACTACTGATTTATTTTGCCCACTTCTGCTTGATGTACTCAAAAAACCCATCCTGTGTTTTTTGGAGGGCGAGGAAAGAACTTCCACTGATTTTTCAGTATTTAAAAATAATATATAAAGCTTAAACTCAGCCAGTTACAGCAGCAATTGCTTCAAAAGAGTTAATTTGAGGACTTTTTCTCATGTATTTGCAGAAATATATAGAAAAAGTGTGAATGTGATAAGAAAACATAATAAATATGAAATAAACCCTGGTTATATTGTTGTGTTATTGTAGAATACGTGCCATAAAATTATTGTAGTTTCCTCAGTGGTGGGCCAGAAACATTAGGGTGTGATTCACAGGCTACGACCTGGTTCAGGAAAAAATATTAACTGATCGATCCAGTTCAATCCGATTTGGTCCAGTTCAATTCAATAAAATTTTGCATCTGTGCTTTCAACAACACTATACAGCTGCCAGTTTTTTTTGAGATTTAGTTTATTTAAAAGGGGAAAATGCAATTTCATAAACACATCATTACACATGACTTTTTTTTACACAATTTGTCAATATGGCCTTTAAAGCAGAGCTGTGAATCTGGTTTTCACCCAAGATATTTATACTGATTGACAATTTGTATTTTATCTCCATTAACAAGTATATCAGCATCAGGTGACTCTCTACTAATTTTAGTGAAATACATGCCAACAGTTTTAGAAAGGTTTATCTGTAGACAGCACTCCTGTAACCAGATTGTCTGATTGGCGGAAGCAGCCAATGTCGCAGCTATGTCTAAACGTCTATTTGTGGGCGGGGCCATGGAGCAGGAAACAGTCCACGGACAAAAATCCGAACCATCGCCTTGTTTTACTGCATTTTGACCAATCGGGGCTTTTTGGACCAATCTTCACAACCCTACTAAACATATTCCGAAAAAAACATTTATTCTTAAGAGTTTTTACATTTAAAAGTTGGATAAGAACTTTTTTTATCCAATCATATTTCAGCTAGATCGTGTAAGGTTTTATGAAATCTGCCAGAGCCTTCAGACTTAAAAGTGAGGGCTCTGCATTATACATTATATTAAGAGTAATATAATGTATATATAATGTATATGTGTGGAGTTTCCAGTTCTGGTGTCATACTGATGTTTTCATGAGGTGTATTAATTTGACATCACTGAAGGTCTACGGTTTAAATGCACTGTCCGCCACTGAGTTTCCCAGATTGTACTTCATTATGTTCCGTCATGCATACAATTAAGCAGTGCAAAGTCTATGTGCATTCAGTGGATGAATGTTAAGGTAAATTTATAACAATGTTATATTAATGTTATATTTTGATTTTTGAGCCCTTGTTGGTTCTTTTAGATTTCTATTTTCCCCCTGCATTTACTTTCAGATAAAAGAAGACTTGTATAAAATGCATTTCAATTAAAAAAAAACACAGCATGTGACTCGTGGACTTGGTTGATAACGAGATTATGTTTTATTTGATTTGACTAATAGAAGGAGTCCATGATGCGCCTCATGCTCATGAACCTGGTGCCGCTCCAGCCCATGTCCCTGAAGCTCCTGTACTCTCCAGGCCTCATGTACATCATCCTGCCTCTGTATTGAGGCTGCTCGTACATCAGCCAGTGGCCGTCCATCACGTTGCAGGACATGCAGTCGGACATGCGGTAGCGGTCCATCATGTTGTCGCAGTCATCGGTCAGCTCGTGCATCTGACCACCAAAGTTCTCACGCTCGTAGATCCTCATCCTCCAGGAGCCACGGTGCTGGAAAATGAAGGTATTTAGAACAATTTCTTAATTGTCCTTATAATAATATCTTATTCTCAATTTACACCTAGACTAGGTGTACGTTTTACCATGAACAAACTACTGAAAATAGTTTTACTTCGTATAGTGATGAAGAAAAGGGTTTACCATGGGGATCATGCGGCAGGACCTGATGCAGTCGCTCATTCCCATACGCTGGTAGTCGGAGTACTCTCCCCTCCTAACAAAGTACTGGTTGCCCATGTAGTTGGTGCGGTCGTAGACCATGAAGCAGCCGCTCTCCACCCTGCAGGAGTGACACCTGCTCAGGTAGGAGGACATGTCGGAGCAGTCGCTGCTGACCTCATAGGAACGACCCTGGAAGTTCCTGTCCTCGTAGAAGATGATCTGTGCAGGGTAGAAAAGGCATCATGATGACAAACATCAGACCTAAAATAAAAAAAAAAGGTAGAAGAAATTCTGACAGCTGTGCTCACCTTGCCCATGGTCATGGTTTCAGTTGCTGCACCTTTAGATGAGAAGGACTGCACACTCTCTCGTGACTGTCCTGCTGCTTTTATACCCTAGATCGTACTCCATTGGCTCTGTTGACCTATTGTTCAAAGTCCTGACAGTGCAACATGCAGTGGGCTTCAGAGAGGTCCTCTCGTAGGGTCCAGGTTAGAAGGACAATACGAATTATGGTGATCTGCGGTGGTTGCAGGTTGTAAGCCTAGAGGGCCCCTGTTATTGTTTTGGGCTGCAAATCAACTGAAAGCAACTTTTAACAAATTTATTCAACATTCAGCAGTAGTTTACCTCACATGTCATGCACATTATGGGAATATTATCAGCAGAGAAGTGACAGAGGAAGTGTAAATCATTTTTAAGAAATAAAAAAATGGTTGAAAATAGGATTGAAGAACTGATAAAAACAAATATGAAGATATAGGTATGTTTAGTATGTATTTAGATATATACACAAGCATGTATATATATGTGTATATGTATATATATATATAAATATACATAGGTCCAAATCAATATGATTAAAAAATTATTATTCAAATGTATTATTTAAATTATTTCCCTTTATAAAAAAGTTGACAGATAAGAAGAAGAACAGAATGAATCATTTTTTTTTCTCTTTTTTAGGAAACATTTACATTTCACTGCAAATGCTAGGTCTGAGTTAAATCACTTCTCCAAAATCTATTTTTAAATTTATTTTATATATACACTGTAAATTGGAGAGTTAATTATTTCGGTAAAATAAAGGGCCTTTCAAATTAATGTTCTGTGCTTCAAAGACAAACCTAAAGAGCTCAAACAGAACATAAACAGCTGGACTGAAATAGGCCACTGGCGGACACATTTATTTAAGACAAAGTTTATAGTTCAGCACTGGCAGGAGATGGTAGAATTTTCTGCAGAAAAGGAAATTGCACCAAATGTTTAGGGCTGACGTTATTATATCCACTAACGATGCAGACAAAAAACATAAAACACATTAGATTCATGAACCATCACAATATGATTTTAATTGTAACTCTTTAATGCTTCCAGTGCGCTCACCACCTGCAGTAAGGTACAGTATGATGCAGTGTGATTTGGGTGGCAGTTGTGGAGACTGCTGCCCCCTGTGAACCAGTAATGGATAAGTGGATGAAAATGGACAGACTCTTTAATGCTTAAATCTAACAAATCTCATTTTTTTTGCACAACTCTAACATATATAATGTTATACATTTACTAGAAAACTTGAATAGCTCTAATTGAATGGTAATTAAACAAAATAGTTTACATTTGTATCCATTTAACAGACTCTTTGTTACAAAAGCTACTCATGGAAGACGGATAACATTAACAAGCTTGTGGTTTCTTTGGAAATTGTACCCAGAACTCTCTGCTTCCTGCTTACATTTTATCGTCTTTTTTTGTCGTAAATTCTTGTCAAATATTTCATTACTTATAATTCATGATTGACAAGGATGGACAGGATCAGGAATGAGGTTAGAAGAACACAGACAGGAAGGTTTTGAGAAAAAGCTAGAAAAGCCAGATGGTTTGGACATGTCCAGAGGAGGGACAGTGGATACATTGGTAGAAGAATGATCCTAGAGAGGGAGCTACCAGGTAAGAGACAAAGAGGGAGACCAAAGAGGAAAAAGGAAGACCAAAGACGAGATTAAATGAAGCTGTGATGGAGGACATGGAGGTAGTTGGAGTCAGAGTTGAGAATACAGAGGACAGGGGGAGATGGAAAATGTTGACTCACTGTGGAAACCCCTGAAAAAGGGACAAGGTGAAAGGACAATCGTACATGACTCACTGTAAATGAATGAATTAATCACAAACGAAATATAAGTGAAACGAGGCATTCTTTAATCTCAGAAACATAGAAACAGTATCTACAAAACACATCTTTTGAAATTAAAAACTTAATAAATGTCACCAATGACATATATTAAGTTTATGTCTCTGGTAGTCTAGAATATAAATTAATCTACATTGAAAAAGCCTCATTCACTGTAATATTATGTTAGTAGATGCTTCCTTTTTGACCTGCACCTCAGCTACCATAATCTGAGTCTTTTTGGCCTGACCCATAATATACAGTGATTTCCACAGACAAATATCTCCGTCAGGATTAAAGCTGTTTTACTGGTCTTATTTACTTTGTAAAACTAAAAATCATCATTATCAAATATTTAACAATGATACAAAAACACTTACAGAGACTTGGACAGCTAGATCAGAGGACTACATCATGGGCTTTTTGTGTTTTGATGTGCTGATTTAAGCACTGTTATAGCTGTAGCTGTTGAACCTGTGTTTTCAACAGCTATAAGCCTATTGTGTTAGTGTTTGAAAGATAAAACATGTCAAATATGGGTTTGTTTAACAAAAAAGTTGTAACCCATAAATCCATTACTATGTAATACCAGTACTATGTGTACTACTTAGACTTAGATGTCTACAGTCACCTGACTGAACTAGGATTTCTGTGTGGAAATTGGCAACATAAAGATTTTTGTTTCATTTGATTTTTTGAGTAGGTTCATTTTCCATAATTCTTTGTTTCAACTCTTTCCATCATATGTATAAAGCTCTGTTTAGAATCCTTTTGCTCCACTGTAGAAGACTACAGGGAGAATTCCTCTGTATCAGTAACATTCAGTAAAACCATGTAGGCAGCCATGTTGATGGACTGTTGTCATCAATCAACGACTGGATTGGTCTAAAACTATCACGATGTCATCACATAGTTTATAAGTGTAATGCAAAGTCTAACTAACAAAACAAACCAAACAATGACAACAGGTTTGTAGACAAAATAAAAATAAAATAGAATTATTTCCACCTGTTTCCGGCCAAGAGTTTCCAGGATAATTGTTGTTAAAATTTGTCACTATAGCAAAATATGTCACATTTACTTGATTTTCAATGTATGTCAGCTAATGGTCAAATAAATCAAACAAGGAATAGGTCTGAGTCTCTTCCTCTGAACGTATTCTGAATGCACTCATCCTCTTCAAATAGCGCAGCAGCACTCCTCCAATTTCTACCTTTTTTAATTAGCACCTGTAGTTACTTAAAAATTGAAAATAAAATGCAATTTATTAGAACAACACTCTGTAGGGAATCCAACGTAAATTCTTAGTTGGATAATAATTTCTTGATAATCATATCACTACTGACATAAGCTATTTTGTAACTTTGATTTCCTACTGGAAGAACTTCAACTATATTTATATACTATATATAGATATATCTATATATGTCAAATTGTTCATTGTCAATGTACCTTTGTATGTTTTATTTTATTGTATTTTTATGCTCGTTAGAGTGGATCCCTCTCCTATGGTTCTACCTAAGGTTTCTAATGTTTTTTTTGGCCTGTTAAAAAGGTTTTTTTTTCCCCTCTGTAGTTTTTCCTTACCCTGGCTGAGGGTCTAAGGACAGAGGATGTTACCAACCCTGTAAAGCCCTATGTGACAAATCTGATTTGTAAATGTGGGCTATATAAATACAACCTGATTGACTGATTGATTGATTGATTGATTGGTTGGTTGGTTGATTGGGCCATTGATTGCTTGATTGTTTGATTGATTGGTTGGTTGGTTGGTTGGTTGATTTGTTGTTTGGTTGGTTGGTTGGTTGGTTGGTTCGTTGGTTGATTGATTGATATAATTTTACATTTACATTGATGTCATTTTACATCGACATTTTAATAGGAGAAATGATCACTGATCACTGTTCTGAATGATTCTATTCATAAGGTAATAGTAAGAAATAACCAAAAAAGACCAAATACAAAAGTTAAGTCAAGGAAATTTTAATCATTGATAGATTTAAAATATTTACATTCAGCACATGTCAGTGATGCGCCTCATGCTCATGAACCTGGTGCCGCTCCAGCCCATGTCCCTGAAGCTCCTGTACTCTCCAGGCCTCATGTACATCATCCTGCCTCTGTATTGAGGCTGCTCGTACATCAGCCAGTGGCCGTCCATCACGTTGCAGGACATGCAGTCGGACATGCGGTAGCGGTCCATGATGTTGTCGCAGTCGTCCATCAGCTCGTGCATCTGACCACCGAAGTTCTCACGCTCGTAGATCCTCATCCTGTAGGAGCCACGGTGCTGGGAGAAGACAACAAAGTGGCTCAGTTATAGGTTCAAAAATTGTCATAGTTGTGGTTGAGTGAATGTTGGAGTTGTTGTATCTCACTGGTCAACCTACCATGGGGATCATACGGCAGGATCTGATTCCACCGCTCCATCCAAACATGTTCATGTAGTCGGAGTACTCTCCCCTCCTCATGAACCACTGGTTGCCCATGTAGTTGGTGCGGTCGTAGACCATGAAGCAGCCGCTCTCCACCCTGCAGGAGTGACACCTGCTCAGGTAGGAGGACATGTCAGAGCAGTCGCTCATGCACTCATAGGAGCGACCCTGGAAGTTCCTGTCCTCGTAGAAGATGATCTGTAAGGACAACATGTGATCAGTTTAGATCTGTCAGGTAACAGATGTGTTGATACGTGAAACTTGAGTCTACCTTGCCCATGCTCATGTCGGTGGAGGTCATTCTTTTGGATGAGCTGCTGCTGTTGCTGCTGCTACTGCTGCACTGCTGTACTCTCTGCCTCAGTGGTGGCTTTTATACCTGACCACAGTCACTGGGCCCCATTGTTAAAACTACTGACCTAGCATCATGGTATACAGAGCTGCTGAATTCATGTTGTCATGTGACTGTGCCCTGGAAGACTTTAGAAACATTGGCAGCTTTTCAGCAGGTAACACAAAGCTTCTGCATACCTTTGAAATACTGGTTTTAATGTATTTAAGTTCACACTAAAAGCATGTCAGCTGAGTCTGTTAACGATAGTAACAACAAAAATAAAGTACTGTACATTGTTTTATGTAGCAACCCCAACTGTTGTTCATCACAACAGTACAGTATAATCTGATCATTTCTGGTGGAAATGATCACCAGAAGATTAAGATATGGACAACTTGTTAATATGTCTCTAATAAATCATTTGGAGCACTGTATTATATCAGAGTTTTAGTTTAATTTTTTATCCTTAGCCAGGTGTATATTAAAAAAAAAACCTGTGAAAGGAGGTATATGATTTTGTTATAGCATTTGACTAGTTTTAAAAAAAAGATTCTTCATTGTATGATTACTTTACTTTTTTCAGTTTTATTACATTAGTTCTGAATAAAGATAATTGAAAAAATGTAGATCTGAAAAAAATAATATATTACTGTCCACAGATCATATTCATTATTTTAATAGCTGTTAAATATTATTTTTATTATTATTATTTGGTAGTCCACAAAGAACAGTCAGGTAAACTCCAATTGTTTTTGGCCTCTGCATTTAACCCATTACCAAAGTGAACAGTGGGCAGCTTTTGAGCGTCTGGGGAGCAGTGAACCAATCGTTTTTTCTCCATTTTGCCCTTTTTTGGGCAGATGTTGTTATATTGATGTTGTATTCACACACATACACTAAATTATTGAATGTGTTCGCTAACCTGCCTTTATTCATACTATGAACTGAATTGCCATCCCATTCCTAACCCATAGAGTTCAATAGATGTCCACCTTTTGCAGCTATTACAGCTTTAACTCTTCTGGGACAGCTGTCCACAAGGTTGAGAAGTGTTATAGGGAAGTTATAGGAATTTATAGGGAAGTTATAGGAATCTTTGACCATTCTTCCAAAAGCACATTGATGAGGTCACACACAGATGTTGGTGGAGAAGGTCTGACTTTCAGTCTCTGCTCTGATTCATCCCAAAGGTGTTCCATTGGGTTCAGGTCAGGACTCTGTGCAGGTCAAGTCGACCACACCAGACTCTGTCGCCATGTCTTTATGGACCTTGCCTTATGCAGTGGTGCACAATCCTGGTGGAAGAAGAAAGGGGCCCACTTCAAACTGTTCCCACAAGGTTGGGAACTAGGGGCCAAAAAAATAACTTACCCCACACCATAATTCAGTTTACAGGGCAGTGGTGGCCTAGTGGTTAAGGGAGCGAACTTGGGTCCGCAAGGCCCCCATTCGAATCCCCCTACCGCCAAGTTACTGCTGAGGTGCCCTGAGCATGCTATCGTCCCCACTCACTGCTCCCAGGGCGCTCATTAGCTGCACACTGCTCACTCTGATGATGGGTTAAATGTAAAGGCCAAATTTCGTTGTGCGGTGTGGTGTGAATCACAATGTCACAATGACAGAAAAAGGAATTTACATCTTTACATCTTTACAATTCCTCCTCCACCAAATTTCACACTTGGCAGTCTGAAATGTACCGTTATCCTGGCAACGTCCAAACCCTGACTCCTCCATCAGACTGCCAGATAAAAAAGCATGATTGATCCATAGAAGACATCTCCACTGTTCTAGAGGCCAGTGGCAATGTGCTTTACACCACTGCATCCAACGCTTTGCATTGCACTTGGTGATGTGTGGATTGGATGCAGCTGCTCGGCCATGGAAACCCATTATATGAAGGTCTCCGCGTACTGTACTTGATCATGTGGTTGGAGCTCTGTAGCAAATGGCTTTGCAGAAAGCCGGCGACCTCTCCATCAGTTTATCTGGCCACTTAGTGGCTCTGAGTTGCTGTTGTTCCCAACCTCTTCCATTTATGCCGTTTTCACACTGGCACTTAATTCGGTATTTGCTGCGACGCAAAGTCAGTGTGGTTCCCCTTTTGCGTTCACATTACAAACTAATGCGCATTCGCTCCTCAACTAATGCACATTAACTAATCCACCTCTAGTCGGGGGTTTTGATACCGAGTTAATTAATATGGGTGTAAAGTAATAAAAAGTAAAACGGTTGTCGCTCCCCGCTTGTGTGTGAACACAACACCCGTATTAGTTTAATGCGCTTGTAAAATGCTACGGGAGCGGCTCATCTCCTTGTCAACCGCTAGATGTTGCTACATTATTAGGAAAAGGATTACAAAACACTTCCTCATATTTTCTCTCCTTATCTTCTTTATTCGTTCTTTGTGTCTCCTTCTCATCACCTTCATACGTCGCCTTGATCTTCCTCTAACCTGCTCCATTTATTCCTCAAAATTGCATGTGCGTTTGTTGACAGAATCCATGTTGAAAAAAACGCTTATTAACGAGATCTTGTTATATAACCACGTGATCAAATTGAAACTGGACCATTTAATTATGGTTAGACTAATGCGCATTCGCTCCCTTATTGTGTGTGAATGCAAAGCACAGCGAATACCAAATTGAACTGAATGTGGATGCAAAGTGAATCGAATGCGGATTATATAATACGGGATCGAATCCCAAATGACTACTTCGGTATTCGTTTCCGAATTGAATGAGAAAACGGTACTAGTTATGATAGAGCTGAAAGATGACTGTGGAATATAGGCGCAAGGAAATTTCACCACTGGATTTGTAGTACAGGTGGCGTCCTATGACGGATGACTCCTGAGAGTGGTCCATTCTTTCACAAATGTAATGTAAAGGCAGACTGCAAGTCTGAATTCTGGCTGTGCAACAGCAAGCACGGCTACTCTAGAAACAGATTTTACACAATAACAAAATGATTAAAGGCTGAGATGTTTTTCTTTAGTTCACTTCAGTTGAAATATTCATTATTACTAAAATTCAAGTGAAATTAAAATTATTCAAAGCAATTTACATATTTGCTATAAATGAATATCGTTTTATTTTGACATTTTTATTGAAATACTTAAAACAAAGTTTTAAAATATGAACAAATACTTGTTTTATTTCAAACATTATATCTGAAATTAATATTCTTCTGTTTAATGAATATTTCTGGGTACCTTGAGCACACTATGTTGTACTTCATGCCCACTTTGATCTCTTATTGTTGTAGGAGTATGTCTGCAGCTGAGATTTTGCCATAGTTTGGTTGATTTCTTCCCGAAGCAGTTTGTACTGATGTTTTGCTAACAATGGTCCAGCTATTAATTGATAACAAATAATAATTTTGTGTTGGGTTGGAGGGGACAACAGACCAATCTTATTAAATAAAAGCATGGCTTGTTGAGTCGGCAATTAAGTTTTCTCAAATTGATGTTCTTTACTTGATTAGCTGTTTGGCACACTACTTGAAAAGGAGCAGCAAACCACTGGTAGCACACAAGCACAATTGCCAACATTTATTCATTCATCTTCTGCTTGTCCTTTGACGAGTACCTGGCACCACTCAAATTACATTGCATCATATTGTGAGCCACCCTGTGGGGATGTTATGTGGGTCAGGACAGGGCTCAGAGCACCTTAGCATCTGGTGGATTCGAACCTGAAGCCCTGCAGATCCAAGTCCACTTCCTTAACCACTTGGCCACCACTGCCGACCAATTGGCAACATACTGTATATTAAAAAAATAATTTTTTTTATTTACACAGGCCTCAGTTTTTGTATTCTAAAAATATGACTAAATTTGTACCAAAAACAATACTTAGATAGTAGGGATGTCCGATATAACATTGACCGATACCGATATTAACTGATATTGCCCAAAACACTTGATTCCCAATACCGATATGAACCCATACCGATATTGTGGACAACATAAACACACTACTTCAATATAAATTATAGAAAAATGACACATTTATTTTTTACCATTTTGTTTGATTTTGTTTGAAGATTTTTTTGTGCAGCATTTGAGGTAAACAAAAAAATGTCTATTGTTGGACAGAAGATCTTGCCAAAAACATTGATTAACATTATAAACTGGACTCATTCAGCCTCACAACATAGTCAATATAAATGGGCACAGATAGAAACAGCTGCAGTATAAGAGTAAAAAGACCTCTTTAATGAGGGGAAAAAAAAATTTCAGCATCGTCACAATGTAAACGACTCTTCTGATGACATGAGAGGCGACACGCGTGTTCTCCAGGACGATGAACTCTGTGAAGTTTGTCTGATTTCTTTTGCTCTTCTCTGTTCTTTACCGTATTTAACTCATATTATGTTTAACAAATAAAGTGTTAAAATCCTATCCCCCCACACTCACTTGACCAGGAAAGAGAGAAGAGGACAGAAGATGAGAGAGAAATAGGAGGAGAGAGCAAATTTGTCGAAGTTGGCCTCAGGGCCAACTGAAAAAGTCCATAAGTAGTGTTTGAATCCGGGAGCCCGAGAAGCCGCTGCGCTACTGCCCGCCGCCATCTTGGGAAAGTCATATTTCACTGACCTTCCAGACCATGGACATTTACTGTAGCATTGATCATTGTTGATGTCCCTTTAAATGACATCATTAATCACATGCCGGTCAAAGTGTCAGTAGTACTGACTCAGTACCCCATGAGGAAGTCCAGCGTATTTGCCAAGACCGCAGATTTGCAGTATTGGATTATAAATATCGGTGGAAAATCTAATTCCGATGTGATCCGATATTAAAAGTTATGCTGATATCGGTCCGATATTTATTGGTGGACCGATATATCGGACATCCCTAATAGACAGTAAATTCAAAATTGATATTGGGTGTATGCTTGAAGCATAATCGATTTTATAAACACATTTATCCATGTTGAGTGGTGGATATTTCGTTCAAAATATTAATAAAATGTTCCAAAGAATTTCACAACAAATTGAATACATTTTCATGAACTTTTATTTGGTAAATGAAAATGATGCGTCAGCTTCTTAGTAGCAGGAGTCCATGATGCGCCTCATGCTCATGAACCTCATGCCGCTCCAGCCCATGTCCCTGAAGCTCCTGTACTCTCCAGGCCTCATGTACATCATCCTGCCTCTGTAGTGAGGCTGCTCGTACATCAGCCAGTGGCCGTCCATCACGTTGCAGGACATGCAGTCGGACATGCGGTAGCGGTCCATGATGTTGTCGCAGTCGTCCATCAGCTCGTGCATCTGACCACCGAAGTTCTCACGCTCGTAGATCCTCATCCTGTAGGAGCCACGATGCTGTTTTGGAGCAAAAATATTATTTTTATTATTCTATAAAAGAAAAAGTTACATTGGCATTGTTGATGCCAGTTAATATTGATGAATTTGGTCAAAACTATATAATCTAAAGATACTCTGAGTCTGTATGGTATATATTGCTGGTTGCTTTTTTGTGGTCCTCATATTTCTAAGCCAGGTTCTCATATAAATAAGCCCTTTGTTCCATCATCCTGTTTTGCAGTTACGTTATAAGCGTATCTTTCTGGTGAATTACCATGGGGATCATACGACAGGAACGGATGCAGTCCCTCCATCCCATCATGCTCATGTAGTCGGAGTACTCTCCCCTCCTCATGAAGTACTGGTTGCCCATGTAGTTGGTGCGGTCGTAGACCATGAAGCAGCCGCTCTCCACCCTGCAGGAGTGACACCTGCTCAGGTAGGAGGACATGTCGGAGCAGTCGCTCATGCACTCATAGGAGCGACCCTGGAAGTTCCTGTCCTCGTAGAAGATGATCTGATGGGACAAACAGGGTAAAACATTAAAAAGAAGGAACAGGTGATGGCAGATGGCCGGTGAGTTTGTTAGCTCTGCAGAGAATGTAACAATATGGAATAGAGGAGCTGCAAGAAAGTTAGCCTTTAAAAATCCAGAAGGATGACCTGCTCTGCAAAGTTCAAAACCGAAATTTTTGGAATCTTCAATTTTATTATTTTAGTACTTAGACAGGTAATAATATACTTTCCAAATGTTCAAAAAACATATTCCAACTTGCTTGCTAACGGCAAAAAAACCCAAAAAAAACATATTTTTTAAAATCTATGAACTACATTTCAAGCAAGGTCTTTATCATCGTCATTATCTTACTATGACTACACATATATATTTTAAATATTTGCAGTTTATCATTTTATCCTGAGTTCGATGACAACAAGCTACCAACCAGTAGTTGAGTGTCTGAATGTTTGTTTGTTACCTTGCCCCTCATGTTCATGCCGGTGTTGCTCATCTTGGCTGGTGATGTGTTGTTGCTGTTGCTCTTGAGCTGCCTGTCAAACACGGCTGAACCTTTCCTTTTTATACTCAACCAATGTAAAGGACCACTTGTTGACCCCGCCCTCTAAGAGAAAACCTGACTCAACAACTCATGAGTGAAGCCTATAGAACATAGTCGGTGCAATTCACTTTTGTTCAGTGGACTAGAAATCTCACTGCAATATTTTCTGTGAATTCAGATAAGAAAATTAAAGCAACAGTCAGTGTTGAAAGTTTTCAGACACTCCATGGAGCTTTACTGTGTTCTAACAGCAGAACTGCTAAATATACTGATAATGTAACGCTTTTTTATTCAGTTTTGAACAAATTCTGTTATTTGTTGATAAAGATAATATGGACAACTGACATTTTGAAATTGTCAAGAATTTAGTGTTGTTTGTTTTTTCCGTCAACAACAAAAAATATATTCTTTGTATTTGTTTGACGCAGTCAAATGTTTTAAAACATAAAAACGAGTTTTACAAAAATATTTTATGTTGAGATTGTGTAAAATTTAAATCCTGTCAAAAACTGATTTCCATCACGGTATAGTTGTTACAGAAAACATGGTGAATTTATGTTTTTTGTATTTAAATACAAGAAAATTGATATGCGTATCTGACAACGTAAGTGAAAAGATTTGACATAATGATATTTGATATACATAACATATATATGAATATCTATCTATCCATCTATCTATCTATCTATCTATCTATCTATCTATCTATCTATCTATCTATCTATCTATATAATTTAGCATGTTTATTATAGCATATGCCATATATATTTATATATTATATCAATTATAAATATATTTATAAAATATAGAATTGATACAATATATAAAAAATATAAATTATATATGCTATAATAAACATGCTAAATGATATATATATAGATATACATATATATGCTTTATATATTTAATTTTATATATGTTTAAAAACGAAGAGTACTGTACCTAACTCATAATTTTTAAGATTTAATTGAATTATATATTTCAATACTGTTTGATACTAATTTAATACTAACGTATGTGTTGAAACACTACATAAAATATCAGGAAAGCTAAAGCTTAGTAGCATCAAAATGAGTTTTAAGAAGCTTTCCTTACTTTTTTGTAGAAATATTGTGACACAAATTCTGATTTTAATGACCAGAACTTTCTTAATCCAAATTATATTTTTATTTATTTGTTTTTGAATTGAGATATCTGGCTTTATCTGGCAATGCACTTAGTTAGTTTATCAGTAAGAGTTTATCATTTTAAATACAAAAATGCTATTACCTGCCATATGGGCTGATGATCTTGTCTTGTCTCTGTTTCCCATTGTGACTTTTATGTAAGACAAAAAATTATGTCATTCTGTCAATTCCTCTGTCATAGAGTCATTTTGAACGTCGCATAGGAACACAGAGCTACAGCTCACCAGCAGAGCCTGGGCTTCTATACCATGTTGCTGACTTGCAGCTTTGTAAACAAAGGCAACCACAGGGTTTTGGGAGGATTGTTCAGGTATAAAAGTAACTGCAAAACCAGGACCAGCATCAGTATCAGTGACAACCGTTCTCTGAAGAACATCAACCACCAACAGCATGACCATGGGCAAGGTAAGCAACACTCACAGATTCACCTCACTGAAATATACACAATTTTTAAGATCTAATATTTTCATTACGTAAAAGTATACTCATAAAAATAAAAAAAAAATCTGGTTATTCAGATCATCTTCTACGAGGACAGGAACTTCCAGGGTCGCTCCTACGAGTGCATGAGCGACTGCTCCGACATGTCCTCCTACCTGAGCAGGTGTCACTCCTGCAGGGTGGAGAGCGGCTGCTTCATGGTCTACGACCGCACCAACTACATGGGCAACCAGTGGTTCATGAGGAGGGGAGAGTACTCCGACTACATGAGCATGTTTGGATGGAGCGGTGGAATCAGATCCTGCCGTATGATCCCCATGGTAGGTTGACCAGTGAGATACAAGAACATTCACACGACCAAAATGAAGACAATCTTTGAGCCTATAACTGAGCCACTTTGTTGTCTTCTCCCAGCACCGTGGCTCCTACAGGATGAGGATCTACGAGCGTGAGAACTTCGGTGGTCAGATGCACGAGCTGATGGACGACTGCGACAACATCATGGACCGCTACCGCATGTCCGACTGCATGTCCTGCAACGTGATGGACGGCCACTGGCTGATGTACGAGCAGCCTCAATACAGAGGCAGGATGATGTACATGAGGCCTGGAGAGTACAGGAGCTTCAGGGACATGGGCTGGAGCGGCATGAGGTTCATGAGCATGAGGCGCATCACTGACATGTAAAGAACTTGTGGTGATGAAAAAAAAGATAAATAAAAAGTACTTTTTGACATAACACTTCTGGTAGTCCTGTTGCTTTGTACTCTTTAAACTGTCTGCCACTTTAAAACTACTTTTAACAAAACCAATTTTAAAAAGTTTTAAATATAGTCAATCAAAAACAAATGAAAAAGTTCAGGAGTTCAAATAATTCCTACTTTAATTAATGTTATAAAACACATTTATCATTAGCATCCTAATGACTTCAAGGGCAGCAGGAAGGACAATCATCTTCAAATCTTCTTTAGCTTTCCCCATTTTCAGGGGTTGCCACAAAGCGTCATCCTTTTCTTTCTCATCATGTTCTCTGCAGGGTTATCATCGTTAACGAAAACTAACGAAAAAACGAAAACGATCACTGAAAAAAACTCTTCGTTAACTGAAACTAACTAAAACGATCATTAAATAAAAAAAACTATAACTAACTAAAACGAAAACGTGTCCAAACAAAACAAAACTAACTGAAACTAACTGAAGAGAGAAATGAACAACCCTTCGTTTTCGTCTTTGTTCGAACCTCGCAAAAACTAAAACGAAAACTAAAACTAATTAAAACTTAACTAAAACTAAACATTTTGGACAAAACTAAAACTAACTAAGACTAAAAGAGTTGCTTTTACGAAAAACTAAAACTAATGTGCTAAAAGGCAACAC
Organism: Paraplagusia blochii; assembly: GCA_016785265.1. Classification (NCBI taxonomy): domain Eukaryota; kingdom Metazoa; phylum Chordata; class Actinopteri; order Pleuronectiformes; family Cynoglossidae; genus Paraplagusia; species Paraplagusia blochii. Next base: position 29,614 of record JAFBJS010000123.1, read on the forward strand.
TAACTAAAACGAAACTACACTGAAAAATCCAAAACTATTATAACCCTGGTTCTCTGTAACTTCTTCTCTGACTCCAAATACCTAAATTTTCTCTTAGTTCCCTTACCTGGTAGCTCCAACTCCAAGATCATTCTTCTACCAATGTATCCACTGTCCCTCTGAACTGTTTGAACCATATCAATCTGGCTTCTCTAGCTTTTCCTCCAAACCTTCCTGTCTCTGTTGTCCCTCTTATGACCTAATTTCTCATCTTGTCCATCCTTGTCTCTCCTAAAGAGAACCTCAGCATCTTTAACTCCTCCACCTCCAGCTCTGCCTCTTGTCTTCTACCTATTCCTAGTGTCTCTAATCCATCCTTGGCTGGTCTCACAACTGTCCGGTAAATCTTTCCCCTCTCCATAGCTAACACTTATATCACAAAACTGACAAGGGATGTCCCATAGTATAAGTTGGGTGATATTGATACTGATAAGATCAATATTTTGCCTCCAATAATGGGAATTCCATAGCACAATGCCTGTGTTATGCCAAAGCGTTTTGGGCCAGTGGTGGCCTAGTAGTTAGGGAACCAGACTGGGGTCCATAGGATTCCAGGTTCGAATCAACCAACTGCCAGGTCACCACTAAGGTCCACTGAGCACTCACTGCTCCCCATGGCGCTCAAAAGCTGACCACTGCTGCTGCTATGTTAAATACAGAGGTGACATTTCGTTGTGCAGTGCTGTGGATCACAATGTCACAATAACAAGGAATTTGTTCTCCCTCTTTCCCTTTCATTCCTTAAGTGTTTGGACAGTATTGGCAAAAGTTAGTATTAATGAAATTCTCAAATTCACATTTTTTTATGCTAACTAAAATGATTGATTATGGACTCTATAACTCTTGAATTGTTGTTTTTAGAATTGTTGTTAAAGGTTGCTTCTTACGGTTTCTTAACATAATTTGTAATATTGCCTGTAGGTTTTCTGGCAAGAGGATAATGCTATTTGGGGGCCTTGTCATTGAAAAGTTGAGAACCTCTGAATGAAAAAATCAAGAATTAAAAAGGTTTGGAGTAAAAAGCTGGAGGAGCCAGATTGAGATGGTTTGGAAATTCATTGGAGAAACAAAACATTACATTGCTATATGTACCTGAAGAGCTAAATTAACATTGGAGAACACAAAAAGAATCATCCGTTCTTCACATCATAGGCGTAGCCACGGTTGGGCCAGGGTGGGCCTGGGCCCTGTCTCTTATACACATCTAGATGTGTATAAGAGACAGCTCCTACCTCGTAGCTCCACCTCTAGGATCATTTTCTACCAATGTCTCCACTGTCCCTCCTCTGAACATGTCCAAACCATCTCAATCTGTCTTCTCTAGCTTCTTTGTCTCCAAACCTTCCTGTCTTTGTTGTCCCTCTAGTCACCTCATTCCTGATCATGTCCATCATTGAGATAGTTTGGAAATTCATTGGAGAAACAAAACGTTACATTGCTATATGTACCTGAAGAGCTAAATTAACATTGGAGAACACAAAAAGAATCATCCAGTCTTCACATCATAGGTGTAGCCACGGTTGGGCCAGGGTGGGCCTGGGCCCACCCACTTGTCAGGCAGGCCCACCCAATCCAATGAGAGGTCTGATCAAACTTGGCTATAATACTTTGGGGTTGGCCGACCCTAATTTTTTCGGGGCCCACCCATTTTAAGGGGTCTGGCTACGCCCCTGCTTCACATCGCTTTTTATGGAGTTTTGGGTTCACTTTAACAATATTGAGATATTCAGCACAGGCGAGTGTTTTATTAGTGCTGGTCCACACCGGATAAATGGTGAAGGCTGCATCAGGAAAGGCATCTGGCAATAAATTTGGCCAAATTATTAATGTGAACATGAGAAAAGGCTAGAGAGATGGCTTACACATGTTTAGAGGAGGGTTAGTCGACGCATTGGTAGAAGAATGATCCTAGAAATGGAGCTACCAGGTAGGAGACAAAGAGGAGATTGATGGATGCAGTGAGGGAGGACATGGAGGTAAAGCAGAAGATACAGACAACCCCTAAATAAAGGACACAATAAAGGAGAGGGAAACTGTCCACAGTATAAATGAATGATACGTGTCTGAGATTCTTAATTACTTTACACATTTTTTTTAATTTACAGAATATAAGAGGACTTCTCCATATCAATCTACGGTAGGCTTGATTTATTCATTCATTGCAAACCTATTCTAGGAAACAGATAACTCCAAAAACTATCACTAATGACTAAAGAAAATGAACAGCTAGACTTTTGAAATAGGCGACAGATTTGGACACATTTCACTATAGTTCACTACATATTCTGGTTTTAAAAAAAAACATTTACATTTTTATTTAAACATTTTAATTTTTTTTTGTTAATGGATGTTAGTGCTTGGAATTTAATCTTTAATAAAAATGCTCAAGTGACCGTCTTTATGCTTCCTGTTTTTACCTGTATAGGTTAAAATGGCTTAACAAGTATTTTCTCTGAATGTAACATAGTAGTCATTGTTGCACTTTAATGCATTTTTGTATTTTTCTAGACACTAAATACAAACTAGTATTTAAAAAGCCCACATAGTGTTAAGGTTCAGTGTTGTTCAAGACAAGGTTGGACCCAAACGCAGCAGTGGGAGGCTTTTGTTTTACTGGAGATGGATTTAATTGTCAAAGAAAACTACTAAGAAGAACTACTAAACATAGACTTCAGTACATCTCTACACTAACATGTACTGCTTAAACATCTTAACCGGTTTGGTTTAGCCCAAACCCTCTAGACCAGTGCTTCTCAATTATTTTCTGTTACGCCCCCCTAGCAAGAAGAAAATAATTCGCACCCCCCAACCCACCAACCACTCTCCGCCACAACTATAGATAATAGCATTTGTCTATAAAATACTTCTAGCTACACCTCTGCATAACATTGTATCCTTGTTAACATAAAGAAAACAAAAAAGAAAGAGATTTAGTTCAACTTACAAGGATGTGCAACAATTACACTTTATTGTAGTACGGCGGAAAAAAAGCATGTTCCCCAGGGTCACACCCACCCCTCAACATTGCACCGCGCCTCCTCAGGGGGGCCCGCCCGACAGTTTGAGAAGCACTGCTCTAGACAGACAGACACACACACACAACCTGGCAGCTGGAGGATTAGAAGCCACTTCCTTAACTGCCAAGCCACCACTGCTGCTGCCATAATAGAGATCTGAGGCCATGTTCATGCAGGAAACCAAGGTCAACCCTATTATCAGTTCATATTGCTCCAACTTCTCTGAACCACACAATTTTAAGTTCATTAAAAAAAGAACGAGTTACGTTAAGCTTATGACAAATAGTTTGCTGTAAATATTCCTGTCAAATGGTATGGTATTCAATTTGTAGCTAGCAATTTGAGTTTGGTCAAAATTGGGACGTTTGGAATATTGACCTACTGGTGGACTGTTTCCAAGAATGGCAAACCCTTGAGTGGGTCTTAAGAGATTTGTCGTTTTGTCGGTTCAATTCCTGGTATCCATTGTTTAAAACTTGAGTAATACTAATTGTTCAGATATCACTGGGTCAACACTCAAATGAACTCATTAATGTTCAATAATGGTGAATGATCTAAGAATAATCTCAGTTGACTTGAGAAGGTTTGTGTCCTCAAAAATATGGGTCCCCAGAAAAAATTCTAAGTTTGAAAAGCACACTGTTGCCACTAGCCTTTGTCAATTGATGATTTCCCTTCACATTAACTTTATACTCAACAGAAGAAAAAAATACACAAAACCAGAGTTTACCATGGAAACACTGATCAATAGACGATCAATAATCTTTTATTGATGTAGATATTTACACTCAGCACATGTCAGTGATGCGCCTCATGCTCATGAACCTGGTGCCGCTCCAGCCCATGTCCCTGAAGCTCCTGTACTCTCCAGGCCTCATGTACATCATCCTGCCTCTGTATTGAGGCTGCTCGTACATCAGCCAGTGGCCGTCCATCACGTTGCAGGACATGCAGTCGGACATGCGGTAGCGGTCCATGATGCTGTCTCTTATACACATCTCTTTTAAGCTACCGCTCCATCCAAACATGTTCATGTAGTCGGAGTACTCTCCCCTCCTCATGAACCACTGGTTGCCCATGTAGTTGGTGCGGTCGTAGACCATGAAGCAGCCGCTCTCCACCCTGCAGGAGTGACACCTGCTCAGGTAGGAGGACATGTCGGAGCAGTCGCTCATGCACTCATAGGAGCGACCCTGGAAGTTCCTGTCCTCGTAGAAGATGATCTGTAAGGACAACAAAAGCAGTAATGAAAATTTTAATCCACAGTTATTATTTATATTTTGAATTTCTTTTTGGTTCATTAATTACCTTTCCCATGTTGGTGCTTGTGGTTTTTCCCAGTGCTCTAAGAGAGAACTATGTGAGAGCTGATGCCTGTTTGCCTGAACATGGCTTCATTTATACCTGGATGGGACAAAGACTCTGCAACGCGTCTATTGTTCAAAGTACTGACCCAGCATGGAACCTGCTGTACAAGCCAGTACAATTTACAGTGTTAGAAAACCATTATGCTAAACTCTAGTATTGAGAGGTTAATTTTAAAAAAAAAAAAATAGAAGTTCACGTGTAAAAAACACAAAAAACTTCTTCAATTAGGGGAAAACATTGACGTTATACTTTCAAATCAATCTCAATGAAAGTAAAAATTATTGTCTCACCTAAGATTTATAAATGTTCACATTTTGTGCGGTAGGAGTGATGACTGAGGCTGTAATTCTGCCTCAATGAATTTCGAGGCAGCTAATCCAACAGATATGAGATGATTACAATTTGATTTAGAGCATTATTTTATTTACCTTTGCATTTTTATTGCTCTGCATCAGCAGAACTCCAATTACTCCATTGATGGATTGGAATCCTATCTCACTAAATCTCATCTCCCTCTTGCTCTGGTTCTCCTGGGTCCTTAGGTGATGGATGGTCCTTGAATTGGCCGATGAATGTAGAGTAGCTGCCCTGGATATCGTAGAAAACATCAGTCAATGCTGCAAAATCTCCTTGTTATTAGTCTTCCCATAGAGGCATACAAAACCACCGCTGTTGCCGACACAGAAGAAATGACTACCTGGCTTAAGGAGCCAAGAATTATAGGTTCCATTATTCTGTTGTTAACAACAGAACTTACTCTGGTCTAATGTGGTGCCAGGGAAGGACACGTTTTGCTGAGATGTATAAAACGTTACACTTTCTGTTTTATTTTGAAATGAATGTCTCCTCCCTTCATCCTTTAACTGTAGTATGATCATCAACAGAGACTGTGGGGTGCCCCTTGATTAAATACACGTTTCTATATTGGTATTCAGTTCAGTAATATAAGGAAAACACGTTGATAAATCTTTACTTCCTGTTATAATGTTATGAATGTAATGCTTGATTCTTGTAACAAAGTAGTTGTAGATGTAGCTACCGTGACAGTGGCAAATAACTTTGGTTTAACATTTAGATACAGAATATTTTGGCCCAGAATATTTTGGCCAGATAAAAGCATGATTATTAAGGATATATGATGTTAGCTTTTTCTTACACAGGATTTTTGCCAAATAACTTAATACTGATTCCAAAATTAATTTAATAATCCTATTGATAAATGGGTCAGATAAACGTCCCTTCCTCACTGAATATATCAACCTGCTCTTTGTCTCCTACCTGGTAGCTCCATCTCTACTGTCCCTCCTCGGAACATGTCCAAACCATCTCAATCTGTCTGTGTTACCCCTGGTTCCTCTTATTTTACATTTGGGCTCAAATCAATCTGCTGTAATGTTTCTGTATCACGCACAAACGCAATACTAATATAAGGGAGTGTTTAGCAAAATAGAGAAGAATTAAAATTTTTAAGAACACACTCAACACGCTTGAGTTTATATTTAATTGTCTGTTAGTTTTCCTGCCACCGGCAAACAACAGAGCTGCCAGTTACAGTTGGATAGAACAGCTAAAAGAGATTGTAGACCAGGAAGAAGTAAATGTCATTTTTAATACATCATGTGGTTTTGCGCTTTCAAAAACCAGATCAAACCGTTTTTTTTGTTTTCAAAGTGAGGGGTGTGAGGATGACTTGTGCCCTCTACTGGAACCCATGGTCATTTCAACACTTTGGTTAGCAGCTAAACTTCTCTAAATGTCTTTGCTTTCAAGAGTGTAGTCTGTGTTTTCAAGGCCTTGGTTCACTGAAGGGGTCATGGGGGAGCCGGAGTGTAGTGGGACACCGAGATCAGCTCATGTTGTTGGACAAAGACATGCAGCCTGGGGCTGATGACTCAGTGGGATTTGCGAGACAGGTCGTAGAGAAACTGCTGACGATGTGTAAAACAGTAAAACAACACAAAAATAAACAAAGGGATTCCAGCCAGCAGGTTCTAGCTCAGGTTATTCAAGTCCAAAGCCTGGTCAGGATTTCAGAGACCAATGGCAGAGCTATAGAAAGGGGACCTGGAGATGTGGGGGTATGCGGAAAACGTGCACTCTCTGGTGGCACATTTTGGATCTACAACCTTTTTGAGGGCAATTATGGACTATGGCTTTTATGAATAGTTGGATCAGACCTGACTTTGACTCCCAACCAACAATATGTCCTTCAATTGGTCACAGAGCAGGGTTAGGTTTAAGCATTTTAGCATAAAGGCTAAAAAGGTCGGGGGCCCCGACCTACTCTTCATGCCATCTTCTGCCTCTTTGCCCGATCCCTCGTCACTTGGCAACCTCCATCCTTTACTCCCTATCAGTGCTTGTAATGGAATAAGTACAGTACTTACTCACTTCAACTGATCCCAGGTCAGCATGCAGCCTTGTCATCAAGTCCTCTATCTAAACTGCTGCGTTACTGTTGGTGCAAATCGTCATAAGGCCTAAAGCAAAACACTCTCTGACTGTCTCTATGGGTGTTTCACACTAGATAAACAAGTAAACAATAGATAAATTAAACAGCAAAGTGTATTTTGAAACATTTTATATTCACAATAAACCGCTACTGCACATCTGCCTAATTCAGATGGACGGAGCTGCTGCTTCAGACTGAAGGAGGACAGAGACGTCTCCTCCTCTGAAAGCGCTCTGATACAGCTCTGTCTTATTGATCAGAGCACAGTTTCTAATAAGGCTCCAAGGCCTGGACAATTGTTACAGTTCTCCTCAGATATAATAATCAATAATAAAATGCAATCCATTGCTTTTCTATCTTCTCTTTTTCTTTCACACTCACCCCTGCTTGCTCTCTCTCCCTAAACACACCCTCAATATTAAAGTATTTGTTTTGATGTTTAGACACCACAGACTTTAATTTATTTATTTGGGGGTAGATCCAATAATTGTTTTTGAGTTATTTTTATTGGGGTCAATGCAATGTGGTCTTGATTTTTGCCAATGCCTAAATTGCAGACCAAACTCTCGAAAGTTTAAGGCAGGAGTGTACACACTTTTATCTCAGGATGTAGCATCTAAATGAGCAGGTTGAAGCTATAGGTAAATCTAACTATACTGACACTACACTATGCACTATTTAATTTAATCTAAATTAAATACTGTACATGTTTCTGCATAGGAACTGAACCTATGATACATGTACAGTACGTTGCATGTGGGAAATCAATATTTTTTGGTGTTGGTTTCAATGGTTCAAAGGTAGACTAGACTTAAGTTAGATATGTATTTAAATTATTCAAACATCATGGCTGAAGTGAACTGCGACAAAGCAGCCAACAACAGATGAGTTGTAAATTGATATAAAACCATGGATATTGTCTCTCATTGTTGTGGTGGCTATTTCTCTCGATCCTCTTACTGTGGTGACTGCTGCCCGGGTCTTTATTTTTGCTGCCTTGACTGTGGCTGCACCTGCTTTGCCCTGCAGATAAATTTGCTCTCAGTCTCTCGTCACCTTCGTGTCCTCTGAGCGATTGTCCTGCTGAGAGGTCGTGTCTCTGTGATGTGGCTTTCTGCCTGTGACACCTTTAGTTAGCCAATTTACACACACACACACACACACACATGCAAACACACCTTTGTTGTCACCTGCCAAGCATCCAACATGCAGCACACCTTGGGACCTGACAGGGTCTAAATTTGGACTTGGAGAAAAATGACTTGCAATGGTGTTTTGTGGCTATCTTCATTTTAGCACTGGTTGACATTGTGCCATGTATACAACTTTTTTTTCACAACAGTTATATCTATGTATTTATATCACATTAGCAGTGCTGTCCGAGTGGTTAGGAAGCAGACTTGGGTCCTCAAGGTTTCAGGTTCTAATCCACCAGCTGCCAGGTTGCCACTGAGTTGCTTTGATTGTAGCACATCCCCGACCCACCTAACCTCCAGTGGACTCTGAACCCATGGAAGGCTGACAGTGTTTGTTTTTTTCTGCTTGCTACTGTTTTGTTTGCCTGCTTGTCCGTCCTGGGTGAGGATCACCTCCACTGTCCATCACCCTGAGGTTTCTTCTTTTTTTTCCCTGTCTGGGTTTTTGGGAGTTATTCCTCGGCTGGTGTGAGGGTCAATAAGGGCAGGGGGTATGAGGGGCGTAGCCAGACCCCTTCAAATGGGTGGGCCCTGAAAAAGTTAAGGTGGGCCAACCCCAAAGTATTATAGCCAAATTTGGTCAGCCCTCTCATTGGATTGGGTGGGCCTGACTGACAAGTGGGTGGGCCAAGGCCAGCCCGTGGCTACACCTATGGGGGGTATTCTTTTTTTTCCTGTTACTGCATATTGTTACTTGGCACTATACACAGATAAAAGTTGTAGTTAAAGTTATGGAGCAGTGAGATTAGGGTGGCAGTTGTGGAGACTGCTGCCCCTGAGACCAGGTATTGGATGAAGATGAACGAATGTATTTACAATATAATTTACATGTTATGATTTCCATATTGTGCTACTTTCTTGAGTATAGCAATGTAATGTGACGTTGTCTTATGTTTCCTTGTTCTACCACCAGGTGGGAGAATTGCACATAAAATACACAGTCGCTTTACGAACCCATGTCACGTGCAGCAACTGATTGACGTGTGTCGTGAAATGGGGACGTCAGCTCCACAGTTTTTTTTTTTTTTTTTAAATGTGGAATAAAACATGTAAAAATACCAACCCTGTTCAGAGGTTGTTGGTGAAAAACCAGGTTTTCCTGAAGTTGTAGCGAAACCAACGTGATAAATTAAAGCTTGTTCTTCTCCAGGTCGATACCTGACTCACAGTCTTTACTTTCACAATGAATATGGATTCACCCCCTCACGTATACACACACACACACACACACTGGGGCTCACTGAATTGTGACGTCAGGTTGGGGAGAAGGACGAGAAAACTGCATTGCCATGGAAACCCATCTGCATCATCTTTTCCCCCTGCATGATGACTTTTTCAATGGTGATGAGAAGAAAATAAAAATGTGACTGTTGTGTTTTTTTTTTCATGCTGCAGCAGAGAATCCTCTGGGTTCAAAAAGAGCAATGGATACAGATGACATGACCCCGCTGTTTATCTGTGATTCCCTGGCTTAAGGAATAGGACGCCTACGTCTTTTTAAATGCTTGTTGACTACTTTGGCAACATCTAAATACAATTTTTCATTTTTATTTCACATGCTTGTCCTGTTTTATCTGTTTGATAATTTCATTTTTTATGCGACAATGTATATGGGCAACAACAAATTTTGGGCAGACTTTAACATTAATATTTGTCCAAATACACTGCCTGGCCAAAAAAAAAAAAGTCACCACCTGGATTTAACTAAGCCTCCCATTGGAGGTCAGGTCTAGGTTCAGCAACCGTATGTGGTCAAAGAATGAGGTCAGCTGACTACCTGAATATACTGAATGACCAGGTTATTCCGTCAATGGATTTTTTTTTCCTTGATGGCACGGATATATTCCAAGATGACAATGCCAGGAATCATTGGGCTCAAATTTTAAAGACTGGTTCAGGGAGCAGGATTGTCCACCACAGAGTCCAGACCTTAACCCCATTGAGAATCTTTGGGATGTGCTGGAGTCTACTGGAGACTCTACCATCATCAATGCAAGATCTTGGTGAAAATGAATGCAACACTGGATGGAAATAAATTTTGTGACATTTCAGAAGTTTATCCAAACAATGACACTGAGACTGTCAAACAAAATATTAGAGTGTATGTTCCTTTTTCTTGATGGCAACTTTTATTTTTGGCCAGGCAGTGTATATGTCTGAAATGAAGAAGTTCTCTGATAAAGTGCTCTGCTAACTTTAATCAGGAATTTGACCGACTGTCCCTGAGAGGCAACATTTATCTAGTTCATCTTGGAAACAGAAGCCGGACTCTTCTTGGGTGCTGCTACACTACTACTAACACCTTAAGCAACCATCTGCTGGTCGCACTGTATGAGTGAATCTCAGGGGTGATCAGTTCACAGCTCATGGGTTGTTAGAGTACAAACCGTACGATCTGATGGTCAGATGCGATTGGACTGATTAGACTTAAATCGTATGACAAAATGTATTGTCTCCTTCTTTCGCCTTGTCCCTGTTTCAGGGGTTGCCACAGCATTTTCCATCACACCCTGTCTTTTCCATCTGACCCTGTCTTTTCAATCTGACCCTGTCTTTTCCTCATGACAAATGTATTGTAATGTAATATAATATAATGTATTGTAAATAAAGACAAGAAGGAGAAGGACGAAGAAGACTGTAGATGTACAGTTTCTCTCTGAGACACATTGAGAATAATGCTCAGCAAACAAAAATACAAATTTCCCTGACATTTTGTGCCATCCTGTGATCAGACACACAAAAAAAGGTGACTAGGTAACTAGTGATAATGACATATACAGCGCAGGACTTAAGTCGCAAGAAATTAGCCCCCGCCCCAAGATTGCAAAATAGTACAGTATACACTGGGCTCTGGAGTGCAGGCAGGATGGAAAGTGTCAGGAGTGATCTGTGATCGAAGAGAGTCAGCTAAGGTGAAGGGAAAGGTTTACAGGACAGTTGTGAGACCAGCCGTGATGGATGGATTAGAGACACTAGGAATAGGTAGAAGACAGGAGACAGAGCTGGAGGAGTTAAAGATGCTGAGGTTCTCTTTCGGAGAGACAAGGATGGACAGGATCAGGAATGAAGTGTTTAGGGGGACAACACAGACAGGAAGGTTTTCATCTTAGAGATGGAGCTACCAGGTAGAAGACAAAGAGGAGATTGATGGAGGTAGTTGGAGAGAGTTGAGGACACAGAGGACAGGGTGAGATGGAAAATGTTGACTTAGGTCAGTGTGGCAACACCTAAAAAAGGAACAGATCGCAAGAAGACGATACACTGTGCTCTAGAGGTTAACAGCATTGAGAGCTTATATTTACCTGCTTTTGTGTTGTTATGTGTGGAAGACATTCTGGTCTGGTATTTTTTCTTTACCTATTGGCAAGTACCATATTCATTACATGTAGCTCACCCGCGTTTATATATATATAATACTTTCACCACACCTGGATTGTACCCAGTCCAATTCTTCTTCTTCTTCTTTTTTTAATAAAAACTTTCTGGACAGCAGTTCAGTTTGTGTCCTAGGCTGAACGTATACAGTCTTTAGCGCCCTTCGCCTGTTGCAAGCAAAAAGGGTCGTCCCTGCGCTGTAATCAACAATCAGTCGCACAGAAGCTTGTCTCTACAGCAGCTGTTCCAGACTAATAGTTGTCACAATTATGTGTCACATATTTGTTTCCCTTTACTTTGACGCGGAGCTGTTTGTTTTAGTGTTAATTTGTGTTTTTTACTCATGACAGTGAAACTGTCAGCTGTATATGGCTTTAATTGTGTAGCAGCTCCATGATGGAAACACTACTTTATGACGTGGAGGTGGATGAAGAGGAGGGAGACTGCAACGTATCCAACACACACTCATGTCTTTCTGAGGTATACACATATATTCATCCACACACACACACACACACACAGAGGCCTGGTTTGCTGCTGCTGCTGCTGCTGCCTGTCGCTGGCTCTCTGAAGTGTTTACAATGCTGTATGAGGGGGGGATCCTGGGAGGAGGCTATTTTTAGCCCTGGTTTCATCATTCCTCTCCCTCACAGCACCGCTCTGCTTCGCTCTGCTCTGCTTTGCTGTGTGTGCAGCCACTGCAGGCTGGTACTGTATTCTAATGAGGAGACGAGCAGATTGTTCGTCCTATTTTCTTCAGAGGAGAAAGAAACGTTTGCAGAATCAACTGCCAGATTTAAAAAAAAAAAACAAGGGCTAAGAATACTGGCATTTGACCAGCGTTTTTTACTCCCTTCAAGTCTCTGGTTCATTGAGATTTTTATGACTCTAAGGTGTTACGCCGGAACACCTTCAAGGACATGACATGACAGGGGTCTCCTCCTGGAAAAGATCGAATCCAGGTTAGAGTGGTTGACTCCTCCCAGTGGGCTCTCCACCTGCAGGAAGGTTTTAAGTGGGGCTGAGATGGTCAATTTTGTGTGGAATATCATGAAATACATCTGTGTATTTAAACCAGGGGCATCCACCCGTTTTGAAATAGAGAGTTACTCCATGGACACTCAGTAATATGAAGAGTTACTTGACAGACTTACAAAACATACAGTCATGGAAAAAATAATAAGACTACTCTTCTTTAATTTCTTGGCCATTTAAAAGTCTGCTTCCACTTAATCTACATTAATCTGGACAAATATAATAACAACAAAAAAGTCTCATAATTCAGTTTAATTTCAGAGCTGATTTCTGGCCATTTTGCATGGTTTTATTGACAGTGACAGAAATCACTTCCGTTCCTACATCACTAGCAATAACATTGTACTGACAAATACAGTGCTTTTAGTCATTGCAAGGGGCCAAATGTGGCCCGCTAAGTCATTTTATTTGGCCCCCCTGGAGCTTACAAAGCATTTTTATAATGTTAATTCAACAGTGTTTTTAACCTCATAATTTATTTCTGTCTGCGAGTGTTAGCAATGTCGATGTAATGATATACAGTGGAACCTCGGTTTAGGCCAGTGCTTCTCAAAGTGTGGGGCGGGCCCCCCTGGGGGGGCGCGGTGCAGTGCCTGTCTCTTATACACATC
>JAFBJS010000123.1:42885-64990 GCA_016785265.1 Paraplagusia blochii
ATGGTTTTGTGTTCATTGTTTCCCCCAGGTGATAAACCTTTAGTGGAACAAGGCATTAAGATGAACAAGGAATTGAAGAAAACAGCAGAGTGGTCTAACCATTTTTCCATGACTGTATGTAAGATACATATTTCTGGGAAATTCAATAGTGACCACTCTTTTCTTTTTTTTCTTGGATCCACACCATTGCACACAATCAAATAAGACCTCTAAGCACAGGGTTAGGTTGGTTACCCCTGCTTTAAACAGACGTTCTTATCTATCCAAAAGTTGGTTTTTGGATGGATAACTTAAATTTTTACATTATTAAAAAAACAAATGATTTTGGCCTTCAGTCATGTTAGTAAAATCCTTTTTATTTAGTTGTCTCTTTAGGAAAAGATAACTAAATCTTTGTCTTCCTCTTCTTTTTGACTAAATCTACAACTAATGATACTTTCTCTGTTACAGTGATGTATATTTGGTCATTAGGTGAACACCTCATGTTCTCTGACACATTGTTTAACATCACTGTTATAGTTAAAGGTCGGGCACTGCTGTTGTCATCATAAGTTGCTCACTTGGTCCTGACACAATCATGTGTCAAGCTGTGCAACCTCACAAAAAACCAAAATATTGTTACAAGCTGAAGAAGTTTGTTCTGTAAAGTAGATCCCTGCCATGAAGAATGGAGAGGATGTTTTTGAAGAAACAATTTACGCACACAGCAGGCTTGGACAAAAAGCTAGAGAAGCCAGATCAACACAGTCAGGACATGTTCAGAGGAGGGACAGTGATTATATTGGTAGAAGAATGATCCTAGAGATGGAGCTACCAGGTAGGAGATGAGGAAGGCCAAAGGGGAGATTTATGGATGGTAATTGGAGTTAGGGTTGAGGATACACAGGACAGGGGCAGATGGAAATTGTTGACTTGCTGTGGCAACCCCATGAAAAAGGGACAAGCTGAAAGGAAAAGAAGAAAAAGAATTTGCTGTAAGCTTAACGTAGGTTATTTTTTAATGAAGTGTGCAGACATTGATAATCTGGTTCACCTTGTGAAGACACACTCTTGTTTTTTGTCTTGAGGTCTGAAATAGCTCTTTTGTTTTCTAGTTGTTCACTGTAATTTTTGCTGGTTCCTTTACTGTTTTTCCTTCTCTAAAACTTAAATAATACTAATTGTCCAGATATCACTGGGTCAAGAATCACGTATCCTCATTAATGTTCAATAGTTGTCAGTGATTTAGGAATAATGTCTATTGATTTTAGTCAAGAAGGTTTGGGACTTTCAAAATATGAGTCGCAGGAAAAAATATGTTTGAGAAACACTGGCCTAGAGGAGCGTTTTTTGACACTCCCTTCAGACCTCATGAAGATCTTTAAGTGGATACAGTGTTATATCTGATCATGTTGATACAATTCACTTGAAAGTTGATAACTCACCAGGCAAAATTGGACTTTGGACGTGACCACTACAACCGAGACTAAAATAAACCTTTATAGGAAGCTCTTGAAAACCATTCTTTACAAGATACATCTTTTCTGACAGGTGCTTAACAAAGAAGACTTATCTATGTATAATTTAATTTACCATCTTTCCCCAACGGAGAGGAATGTCTGTGACAGCATTTATCTGCTGCTCTTATTCCCCTCTGTGACCAGGCAGTGAACCCGGCCCCTGTGTGTAGTATGAGTGGATGGGAATGTTATGCTACTGTGCCATGTCTGGGTTGCTACAACAAACATCTCACCCCGAGCACATGACGTCTTTTGCCATTGCGTGATGTTCGTTTAGGGTTTGTCTTTTGTGAACAGCAGTATGTCATCTGCGTAGAGACAGATCTAACATTGGAAAATAAACTAGGAGAGTATATTTTAATCTTCTCAGCTAACTGGAATGAAACAGACAAAAATATGATTTAATATGTATGATAACCACTGATGTTTAACCATTTAACAGCAAATCAAACAATATAAAATAATGGGAGACATTGGTGTCCTGGCGATCAAGTTTCACTACTGCCGACACTGTCTAGTATAGTAGTTTTAATTTTCTTGCATTTGCATTTGACAAACTACAGAGGAGAATCAATCATTGTCAAGTGTATTTCCTCCTCCTCCAAAACCAGGACTGTGCTTCTGAAGCAAGCATGTAAATCCATAGTTGTTTTTTTTGTTACTAATAGAAAAGTTAAATTACCGTATGTACTCGAAGTGCACTTAAACTTTAATTTAATTCAACGACTTGACCAAAAATGAAAAGATTAGCCAGATGACAGCGAGACGGGACTTGGAAAAAGTTCTGGCTCCCTGTTATGTCAGTAATTGGGTTCATGTTGTTGGTTTTGGTGGAGTGAATTAAGCGCACCATAGTGTGCTGCTGCTGGTGCTGCTTCCTACACTCCATAGGCTCAGGAAGAGATGCCGACGACTGCCAAGTCAGTGGCAGTGTCTCAGCAGTTTTTAATTAAACTGCTCCATTTGTGCCACCTTTCCCGGCTGCCTGGGAGAGAAAATTCAGGAGCATAAATAAATGACTGCATCCATCCCTGCTGGCTGAGCTCTACTGTTTCACAGCATTTCATTAGGACTGATATGACACGTTTTAAACAACATCTGCCGGCTTGTTTGCCCTCATTAAGCGGGAAACGGAGGTAAAAAAAAAATGGAGCTGAAGAGACCAAGACAGAATAGATAGCACAGGTATATTTAATAATATGGGACAAACTCAGTATTTAAGACAATCATATATAAACCGCAACTCCAATTTGTCTTGGACTCAGGAAACTGAGGAATGTCAATTTCAGTGCCCAAAAATGTGAAGAGTAAGTAGGTGGAGGGAAGGATGTTGTTTACCTGTGCTTTGAAAACCGGAACAACCTCCATCTACTGCCATATTTGATGACGACACACTGTAATCTGACCTTTTAGGTCATCAGTACTGTCTCTAACCTATGGTGTGGAGTTCATCCCCATTTATCCACCTGGGAGGCTATAGACCAGTGTTCCGAAAAGGTATGTCTTGTCTGGGAACCCATATTCCAAAAGTCCAAAATAAATTAAAACAACAATATGGAATAAAAGGAAGAAATACCCCCCGCACTAATCAACCCTCAGCTAAGGAACGACTCCCAAAAAAAACCCAGACAGGGAAAAAGGAAGAAACCTCAGGGTGGTGTCCTGGGGAACATGCTTTTTTCCCGCCGTATTACAACTATATCTGAACTATATCTCTTTCTTTTTGTTTTCTGTATGTTAACAAGGATACGATGTTATGCAGAGGTGTAGCTAGAACTAACTAACAAATGTTAGTTGCGGCGGAGAGTAGGCGAATTGTTTTCTTCTTGCTAGGGAGGGCGCAGCGAAAAATAATTGCGAAGCACACATGTGACACATGTGTCTAAGACTTTAATGTGTGATTTAAAAAAAAGCTCCTGTAACACCTAGGTTTTTAACAGAGGTGTTGGAGGCAGTGATTATCAGATACTATTATGTATGATATAGTGTCCCTTACATGTTTTGGACCTAGAACCAGTAACTCAGTTTTTTCAGAAGGTCTTAATCTTGTTCACCAGCCTTAATTGATAAATATAATTGAGTGTCATCAGCATAACAGTGGAAATCAATTGAATGTTTCCTGATGACATCGCCTAATGGGACCATATAGAGAGTGAACAAGATTGGACCTAGCACAGATCCCTGAGGGACACCAAGGCTGACCCCGGAGCGGGGGGCTGAGTATTATTTATCTGAACAAACTGATATTGGTCAGTTAAGTACGACCGAAACCATTCTAAGGTATTGACCATTATTAAATCACCATCACCTAATTAACCATTGCTGTTTAAAGCTAAACTTTGCTGAACTTCCTGTGGACAGTCTTTGGTTATCTGTTGCCAAGGAGTTCCAAGTGAGTCAGGATAAAAGTAGACTGCGTTTCTGCAGTGTGATAGATGGAGTCATTTTTGGTCTATAAATGAAAACGGACCTGAAAAAAAGTATAATTTTAAACAATTGTATTACACTTTTTAAATGACCAAATATTTGCATTGCTAAGAAATTCCTCTTCACTATTGGCAGTCCAAATGCCATATTCCCTTTTTATATATTGTAAGCAACATAAGTTTGTAATTATCTTTTTCCGAAATGCATTTAAGTCAAATGGTTTTATTCCAGTTCCCAAACTTGTTAACGTGTTTTGTATATTGTTAAATGCACCCTGTAAAAGTCATTTTCCGGCAAAGCCAGATCACCTCTGGCTGCGTAGCTACATCTCCAGTTCTTCCGCTAGTGCTGTCATCAATCAGCTGGTCTAGCACTATGGGGAACTCTTCCACTGTTAATGAACCAAAATCTTATTACCCCCTGGAGAAGTAATTTCTGCATAAACTTCCCTACCATAAAGAATTTTGTGACAAACCGTTTGTTGTAAACCAGGGTTGCCAACATTTTATTATCTTGTGAGCTACTTTTCAAATGACCAGGCTGAAGTGATCTACCTAGATTGAAAACCTTAAATATATTTACCTATGTAAACTGAATATCTCACTCTCTACATTAACATTTAACATATGCTATACTGTCTGACTCAATGCCTATATAATTAGCATCTTAAAATAGAACTACATGTCTGGTTTTTATGACTATTAATTTTTAACGTTATTGCTCAGGATCTACCAGCACTCCTTTGGAGATCTACTGGTAGATCCCAAGCTACCTATTGGGCACCTCTGCTAAGCTAACCTTAACGTAACACATTTTTTCTCATTTTTTATGCCATTAAACCATCTTGTGCAGCACATACCTCAAACCCTTGAGTTATTCATTTTTAAGTTATGCAAAAAAATCAAGAAAAATTAAGTTTTTTCTATCATGTGCCCTGTTTTTGTGAGTGTGTCTGTGTATTTCCCTTTCCCTGCTGTTGTCTGGTATTGGGTAATAGGCGTCATCACAGTCACCTGTGTCTTTGTCATTAGTCTCACTCGTGTCACCTGGTGTCGTTAGTATATATACCCCTCTCCTTCACTCAGTCTTCGTGGGGTCATTGTCTTGTTTGGATGTGTCGTGTTGGGAGTTGTCGTGTCTGTGAGGAGATGTTAGAAACCGTTGTGCTGTGTTTTTTTTTTGGAGATTGCTGGAAGTTAAATAAGGTTTGGTTTGGGCTAGAGTAACCAACCATTTATGAAGTTTAAGAGTAGATAGTTTATGTACCAAGTTAAGTACTTGTGAAAAGAGTTTTAGTTTATGTTCGAGTTTCTTGTTTTTGTAAATAAATCATTGAACACTTGAGAAGAGTCTCCCAGTCCTGCGTTTGTGTCCGACCACATGTCTTCGCCGAAGAAACCGTTAGCAACACTTTTAATATGTGAGTGTTTTCTGGGATAAGGAAAAAATCATTCTGAAGTAAGTCACCACGGGTCACACATGGTCTTCTGAACACGTTCCGAACGGAGAAAGGATTAAGCTATGTAAACGTGTATCAAGCGTGTGACTGTGGACCCTGCACGGTAGTGTGACAGACGTCATTAAAAATGTAAAATAAAGATGGTTTTTGTCTGGAAAACAAACAAATCTCGGTTCTGTCGCTCACAGACACAGGTCTCTGCTTCTATTTAGGTTTTTGACTGCCATCTCAAGGTTATCCGCGTCTGCCTGTTTCACTTAACTCAAAGTCAGCTTGTTCTTGCTGAAATCCCTTATACAAACCGCACTCCGCTCCTCTGGAGAAAGAGAGAAAAAAATCAGTTTATATTTCCAAGAATAGATTCGGAAACTACCATGTAATACAAATCTGGTGACGCACTAGAGGGGAGCACGGCCAGCTCTCGAACACGAAGAAACTTAGGAGGAGGCTGAGATTTAAAGGTTGAAGAAAGGAAAACATAACGGTTTATTCCAGATATGTCCCTTTTCCACTGGTACGGATCTATCAATAGAGCTGGCTTTGGGAACCTCTGATTCCATTAGGAGTTTGCTTTGCTTTTTGGTTTCCATGGTGATTCCCCCTTCAAAGACACTGATGTAGAGAGTTAATTCCAAAAATACTCTGGGTTTGAACCGGAAGGAGCGACAGGCCAAGTGGGTTCTACAGGTTCATGTTTCATTTCCTGAGGATTGTCTCTTCTTTCTTTTGTAGAGTGTCGTCCTGCACAACTGAATAGTCATTTGCACCATGTCTCGGTCCAGTACACAAACAGTTTAAGGATTTATGTTTTTGTCTGTAGTGATAAATACTTTTCAACATTAAATGCTGAACTAAGAAATGATGAGTAAAGTATTGAATAAAGACAAAATGCTTTAAGCCTTTTTAGACTATCTGTTGGGGAAATGCTGGCTTTGAAGGGAAAAGGTTGAAAAATAACAATAATATAAATTAAAAGTATAATTTGGACAAGTCTGGTGGGCTGGATTATAACGCCAAACGGGCTGCAACCGGGCCCCGGGCCTTAGTTTGCCGAGGTCTGCTTGAATGAATTATTTTGTTTATTCATCATTATCCTCTTAAGTAAAATCACACTGCTCCATAATGATAGCCTTCCTGTGGGTGGTGCATTTAGTGGATTAGAATTTGGACACTTTGCTCAATGTTGCTCTGAACTACATGTTAATCTTACAGCAAAACTTTGTCGCAAATAATCCTTATTCAGAATTAACGTCCTCAGGGTGCAATAAGATTTTTTACAGTCCGTCAATATGGCTGCCATGTTTTCCCTAATATTAGTGATAAAGAGTTGCTGGAATGCTTTGAAATGAGTTGAAACAAAGAATTATGACAAACTAACGCTGCTGACACTAAAATATTGATGGGAAATGGTCATACAAACTTCACATTCTCCAATTTCAATGCAGAATTCCCATCTTGTTATCAGAAAAATACTAAATTTTTTGGTTGAGTAGACGTAGAAATGTGAAGGAGAGGGATAACTTTACCCAATATACTTCCACATCCTTGCAGCAAAATAAAGCGAAGTTATGATTGGTTAAGATGATGTTTTTACTTGACACCTCTAAATCTCATTGTAACCAAATTGAGTGTGACACATCAGTCTAAAACAAGCAAGACCAGGGAAGACTAAACCTAGTCACAGAATGTTATTATTGGCACAAGCATCAGCTATTTAGGTTATCTAAATTTTTGTTCTATAATGTTCTGTGGGCTCAGCAGTGGTGACCCAGTGGTTAAGGAAGCAGACTTGGGTCCTCAAGGCTTCAGGTTCTAATCCACCAGCTGCCAGGTTGCCACTGTGGAGCTCTGATCATAGCACTGTTCGGACACGCATAACTCCCAGTGGGCTCAGCACCCACATATTTTTTATAAAGAAAGGAAAGTAAACTCCTTGTCATTGTGACATTGTGATTCATGCCACTGCACATAACGAAATGTCACCTCTGTATATAACCCATCACCGAAGTGAACAGTGGGCAGCTTTGAGCGCCCGGGGAGCTGTGAGTGGGGATGGTGCCATGCTAAGTGGACCTCAGTGGTAACTTGGCGGTAGGGGTTTCAAACCGGGGGCCTTGCGGACCCAAGTCCGCTTCCTTAAACATTAGGCCACCAACTGAAATCTGTCAGGATCTGTTTTTGCCATGATCTGGATTCCATCTAAACTTATGAATTAAGGAAAAAGCTTTGCGTGTTATTAGCAATCAGGATTCAGGACATTGTGAGAACATTTTCATTCGGCAGGTTTTCTAATTGTTTGTAAGCCACAACACGCCACTCCCTTTTAGAGCCCAACTATTGGTTAATGGAAGAATAGGACATTAGTGTGTGGCCCACACAGCGGCCAGATGGAGGACCTCCACCACCAGCCACGGAAATGAGGCAAAATGATCCAGGATGATCACAAATGGCTTAAGGGTCCCAGTAATCAGATGACCATTCTGCTGGGGATTCACTGTTTGACTGATTGCACATTCTGTTGTCTTCTTCTCCCTCTCATGGAGCAGACCGCGCTGTTAAGAAGTCGGCTTCTTCTCATTCAAATTGGTTGTGGTGGATATTTATGATGATATTACATTGAAATTTGTTGCAGATATTTAAAAGGAACATCTGAACTAATACAATAAATTGATTTGTCTAACCATTCTTCATTATTTATATTTATATTATATGTATGCCTGACAACAATACATAATGATTATTATTTTTACATACAGGACGCATCACCAGAAGATGCATGAAGTAAAAAGAAAAACTACCACAACTAGTACTTCTTCTTTTCTCCATCTTCTGCTCTGACTCCAACTACCTCCATGTCCTCCCTTACTGCATTCATCAATCTCCTCTTTGTCTCCTACCTGGTAGCTCCATCTCTAGGTTCATTCTTCCACCAATGTATCCACTGTCCCTCCTCTGAACATGTCGAACCATCTCAATCTGGCTTCTCTTGCTTTTTCCCCGAACCTTCCTGTCTGTGTTGTCCCTCTAATCACCTCATTCCTGATCCTGTCCATCCTTGTGACTCTCAGCATCTTCAACTCCTTCACCTCCAGCTCTGCCTCATGTCCTCTAGTGTCTTTAATCCATCCATCATGGCTGGTTTCACAACTGTCCTGTAAACTTTTGCCTTCACCTTAGCTGACTCTCTTCTATCACAGATCACTCCTTGATCCTCAGCATCTAATCTCCTCCACCTTCACCACCTCTTCCCCTTGTAACATCACCGTTCCACTGTTCTCCCTTCATTCATTCACACTCTGTCTTGCAACCAACCTTCCGCTTCTTTTCTATCTAGTCCAAACCTCCACCTCTCCAGGTTCTCTTTTATCTGTTTTATCTGCAAACATCATCGTCCATGGAGACTCCTGTCTGAGCTCATCTGTCAATCTCTACTACTACTAAAAAACAGCATATCTATTGTTTAAGGATTGTGTCTTTAAATGTCTTATATCTGATGATGATGTGCATGTACCCATGTGAAATGCACCTATAAAGTTCAGAAAGGTGACAGAGAGATACAGTATATAGAGAGGTGTATGAAGTCAATTTGTTTTATTTTTCGATGCATGGCACACTTTTTGAGGAACTTGTGGTTCTTGGTCAGTTCCGCACCATCTGTAAGGGTAAATTCTTACACAAGGCCATATCTATAGAGAGTAATCTAAAAACAGTGGTTGCGTTTGTGAATGCAGAGGCCTGAAGAATCTCATCGTGTGGTTAAATGGTAAATGTCTGTTTTGAATGTCAAATGACTGCGAACACAAAGGTCTTGGTGACATTTCTACGTTAGACCAAGTGATCTCTCTGCAACTGAGCTGTTCAACAGTCGGAAACTGTCACCACAGCTGTGACTCCTCCTCGTCCAGATGTCCACAGTCTGCTTGTCTCACTTCATTTTCAGGTTAAGGCACCCCTACAGCTCTGACCTGCACACCTTCATGGAAAGTGAGACCAAAATACAATAGTGTGTAGTGTGTTTATCTCTTTTCAACATCTCTGTTCTACACATTAAAGTTCATAAAATAAGGAGGATGTTGGAGTTTCTGTGTGTGGCCTGGCTTTGCCACAGATCCACTTTATGAAGTGTGTTTGTGAACTGGTAGAAAAAGTCATTCATCCATCTTCAACAGCTACTTCCTTGCCGGATCTCAGGGGCTTCAGTCTCCACCACTGCCACCCAAATCACATTGCTCCATACTGTACGTCTCTCTGTGGGTGGTGAGCCCACTGGCAATTTATGTGGGTCTGGATGGTGCTATGATCAGAGCAACTCAGTGGCAACCTGGCAGCTGGCAGTTGCCTTGGTACAACATTTTACTTTTTTATTATTTCCCTTAAGACTTAAATGCCCTTTGTTAGCCAGGTTGCTGTAAACCAGTGCTTCTCAAAGTGTGGGACGGGCCCCCCTGGAGGGGCGCATGTTACCCTAGGGAACATGCTTTTCCGCCGTACTACAATATATTGTAATTGCACATCCTTGTAGGTTGAATTATATCTCTTTCTTTTTTTTTTTTTTTTAATATTAACAAGGATACAATATTTTGCAGAGGTGTATCCATAACTATTTTATAGACAAATGCTGTTATTTATAATTGTGGCAGAGAGTGGTTGGTGGGGGGGAATTGTTTTCTTCTTGCTGGGGGGACAGTTTTCTTCTTGCTAGGGGGGGCGTAACAGAAAATAATTGGGAAGCACTGCTGTAAACACACTTTTTTTTGTTATATAGGACGTAATTTTCTGAGAAATACTTACACATTTGGAAAAGTGTCATAACATTTTTCTTAAGTTAGATTTTTTCTACCAACCTGTTTTTATTCTTAGACCACAAATCACTTCATCCATCATGCTGCAAAAATGTCTACTTTTCAATCTGACTCACACGGACATTTGGGAGAGGCCCAAGTAAAACCTGTGATTCAGAGGAGCCAGATTCAATAGCACGAGAATATGCTCCACAGATCTCCTGTTTACCTGGTTTAGAAATGTTAAGAGAGCATTGGTTCTCGAAAGAGTGGGACATAAACCCCGGCAAGAGATTTATCTTGTCTTGCATCGTGGTCCTCATCGTTTAAGTTCATGACAAGAACAAGTTACATAAAGCTTGCAGCAAAAACATCGTCGCAAATAATTCTGTTGAGTCTTTATGGTAAAGCATCACATGCAGAAATAGCCTCAAGGGGCAATAAGATCTTGTTTATTGTCGGCTTGGTATAACACGGTTTGTGATCATTCTAGGCCAATCCAGTAGCTGATTGATGACAACAGTCCATCAACATGGCTGCCTCCATAGTTTTACTGAAAGTCACTAACACAGAGGAAATCTGCTAGAGTGAGTTAGCGGTCAATAATTTGGACGTGGAAACGTAGCCAGAAACACTATTTCTTTTATTTGAGCCAGAGTGGACAGAGGACTCTCACTCAATTAGACAAACAAGTTAGACAAGTTTTTTTAAAATGTCTTCAGTGTGAGATGAAGATGATGAAAAGATTATTGTCCAACAAAGTTCGACTGTAGTAAGAGGAGTTGGTTCCCACAGAGAAAGTAGGCGAATGGTCTGCCTACGTCTGTTCTCCTGCTGTTGTTTCATGTGAAGCAGACAATCTTCAGCGTCTGTTCAAGACATGCTCAACGTGCTTGTTTTAATTAGAGGAAAAAAGCGCAAAGTAAAGTTTTAATACACTGCTTGTTTCAAAATATCACAGTTGTGTGAAAGTTGACATCAAGGTGAACTCCTGGGATCTTCTGTTGGGCGTCTTACACCTCCTCAGGCCCAAGCATTTGAATATTTCAAATGCAATTTCTGCATTTTCTTCAGAATTAAAGATTGAATAATTGACGAGAAGGTTTGAATTATTCAACAGCAGCTGGGGAAGCTGAGGTCATTGTTGTGAGGTCACAGCTCTGAGACTGGAGTAGCTGTAGTTTGATTCTCAGGTGGAAACTGTGCTATAATCACTGCCGGGATTTAGGTACAAGACTCAAAGACAGGGGTTCATTTTCCTTCCAATTTTTGCATGTATTTAGGAATAATCACAGATCAGGGTGCAGATGGAAAGAAGAACTTGTCTGACTTTAAGGGTGTGTTGAATTAAAACCTAAAGTAGGATTTTAACTTTAGGAGTGGTGGCCAAGCAGCTGAGGAAGCGGACTTGGGTCACTGAGAATAGGACGGCAGTGGTGGAGACAGATGTGGAAAGGAGTTGGATTTTCACAAGAATCTGGTTCAGTGCAAAGTTAACTACACCTGTAAACTCATGTTGTTTGTTGGGGCACTTAATCAAAATTGACATTATAATGGCCGCATTGAAAAAAAAAACAAAAAAAGAGATTATTTAACCCTATCTCCAGCCTCCTCCTCCTTCTCATGCATAGGCGTAGCCATAGGTGGGCCCGGATGGGCCTGGGCCCGCCCACTTGTCATATGCCCGCTTGCAATGTCATAACGAGGGATGATGTTCATTATCAAACTTAGGCTGTAATATTAATGGGGTTAGGCCCCCCTGATTTTTTCGGGGCCCACCCATTTTATGGGTTCTGGCTACACCCCTGTTTCATGTTTCTACATGTTTATAACATAGGAGCTACCTAGTTGCTAGAAAAGTTTTCAAAATTAAATATTTCACTTTCTTCTGTTTGAGCCATCTGTTGTTCTTAAATATTGACAGATTATTTTCGAATGAAGGAAGTAAATGTATATGACTTAATTCTTTTGAAGTGAAGTAAATAAGTAAACCTGAAATACATTTATTCACCATGTTCCAGTGCAGCCTGGTACTAAATGATTCACAGACTGACCACAGTCCCTGGACCAGTGATTAGGGACCCTTGGTTTATGCCATACATCATTGGTAATTCTGACTTCAATGCTTTAAAAACTCAATGTTCAAAGTACTATACCTTCTATACGTCTGTACTATACTGTACTGTATATGGCATTGGACAGAGCTCAGATTACTTTTTTAGATGACCTTTTATACTCCCATTCCACCTGGTTGCAGGTGGTGAGCCCACTGAAAGGAGCCAAACTCCTTAACACATATTTAATCTTGTCCAGGAGGTGAATTCTGGAGTTCTACAACAATGACAAATAAATATAGAGAGATGTGTCTTTATTTTTAACACAAAGATTGAACATCGACTATTTCTCACATATTCACGCATGCACACACACTTAACAAACACATAACACACCCTGAATATGTATATTGTCCTGTGCTCGTTCCCCACCTTCTCATCAGGGCTGAGGAACAGGACGTGTTTTCTCTCATTAACAATGTTCAGACTTAACGCTCTGTGGCTTCACAGAGAGATTGACCTCAAGGGATTGAAGACGTCCTTCATATTAGTGTCCTTCAGCGACTCTTATGCATCCGGCACCCCCCCCTCCTCCTTTCAAAACACATTTGGGAGGATTAGTCTGTACAAAATTGTTGCATTTTTTTTTAATTTCAATGAAAAAAATTTAAATCTATGAGATAATTCAGTATATGTGTTTATCAGTAATCCTTAGTTACGTCAATGATTTGAAGTGTATTTATTTAGTGCTATTATGCAGTGTTCTTTTGGTTTAGATACTATATTTTGTGTAATTGGTGTTGGAATGATAAGTAGGTTTTAACCTACACCGTCTGAATAATTAGTTATTTAAATAAAAACATTAGTAAATATAAATAATAAATACACTTTAAAAAAGAAAATTTTTATTCATGTGATTGGTTCCCTACAAATAATTACTTTTAAAGGCACCAATGCTGTTTACTTGCAAAAAACAAACAAACAAAATAACAACAAACCAAAAATAATCTATGTAAAATTAGAATCTCTTTCTATCTAACAGAGCTCATGGTTGAAGACGTGGCTGTGTTTCCAGCCCATCCTGACACTGTATAATAATTATTATCCAGACTGTCTGCCTAAATAGATTTCTCTTTCTGTGAATCTGAAATTGGATATTTAATCGTCTCATCTTGGCACTGACTGAGCCTGATGCATCTTCTCCCTAGAGGAACTCCAGGCTGCTCAATATTCCAAATACCAATCCCATTATTGGCTGGATTTGATGGATTTCAGTCTTTAGTGGCAGAAAAGGACCAATAGCAGGACTGAGCTCACATGAACACTGAGTTTTTGTGTGATTTTTCTTTCAAAATTAAACCTTACAGTTCAGATTTTATTATTTTTTTTGGTGTACTGTGTTGGCCTCTGATTTCCTTATCAGGAGACATCTGTATTTAAAACCACTATGCAGAGACACCAGTGCCACAGCGTTTGATTGACCTCCATGCATCAGGTCTGCGGTGTGAATCCTTGTTGTTTTGTTTCTTCTCTTAGAGCTTTTGGATTGTCAATTTGTCTCACAACTGGTGTATTATTTGCATTTAGATTTTTTTGGATGGTTTGTTTTTCAGAACATTTCTCTTGCACTTACATATTTACAAGGGTTGCACAATTCTGAAGATCCCACTCTCTGATATTGAATTTAAGCCTTTTGAGTCAAACAAAATCAATTGTGGTGTATTATTGTCATCATGGAGAACAGGAAGTCATTCATTTATCATCATCCTGTTATCCAGCCCCTGGCCTAAGTGGTATCAGTCTCCTTGACCGCCACCCAAACCACACTGCTCCATACTGTTAGCCTTCCTGTGGGTGGTGAGCCCAAGGGAAGTTAAGTGGTTCTGGACGATGCTATGATCAGAGCACCTCAGTGGTAACCTGGTAGCTGGTGGATTAGAACCTGAAAGCCTCGAAGACCAAAGTCCACTTACTTAACCCCAACGCCACTTCAGAAAAAATTTTATTGTGAAATTTCTTCTTTTAAAATTCTTTTATTCTTTAAAAATGCAATGCCATTGGTCTCTTCAGTGTTTCCGTAGTTCAGCCCATAGGTGTGGCCACGGGTGGGCCCGGATGGGCCTGGGCTTGTCATTCAGTCAGTCAGGCCCGCCCCGTCCAATGAGAGGGCTGACCATGTCATAACGAGGGTTGAAACTAATTATCAAACTTTGCCTATAATACTTCGGGGTGGGACCCCCCTGATTTTTTCGGGGCCCACCCATTATATGGGTCCTGGCTATGCCTCTGCTTCCGCCGACATGAAGGGGTTAATCAGACATGCAATGATTTTATCTCTATATTTGTCCGTGAGTATTGCATGTTCAATTGCGTTGATATGTTTGAAACAGAATGTTTACGCTGTACACTTCTGTGGAAATAATAGTTCACCGTTACTTAACTGCTTTCAAGTGAATGGGATTTTGTATATACGCTAGTGCCAAGCTAGCACATTTATCTCAATGGAAATGTATGTTTGTTTCTCGGTAGTTATGATTCTGAGTGTAATGGACAATATAAACTACTTTTTATATATATTTTCTTTTTTTCAAGTTTTTTTCAAGATTCAAGATTGGGAAAATTGCTAGGCACCTGGCCAGACCACGCCACACAAATAATTGGCGACAAAATATGGATGTTCACAACTGAGCATGCTCTGTTGTGCCTTTACTCTGTTGCTAGCAGTTGAGAACCATCTCTTTGATCGAACACTAGTGCGACCAAGATGGCTTTGGCTGTGCTTCGCTAAATCAGCCAGCAGGGGAAAAACATCTTCATGGTTCCTCCAACAGACGCCGCCATATAACACTTACATCTGTTTTATTCAATTAGGAAGAAGCTAAGAAGGGCAGTAGTGGCCAAGCGGTTAAGGAAGCAGACTACAAGGCTTCAGTTTTGTGCCTACTGCCAAGTTGCCACTGCGCATAGCATCATCCCGACCCACATAACTTCCAGTTGACGAGACAAAAAGATCTAATCAGTGAAGACTAGATTTATTTTTGGATGGAAATGCTCTTTAATTTTCTTGTGGTTTTAAATCAAGTGTCAACTCAAGTCATGATACAATGTGACAGCAGGATGAAAACAATAAATAAACCAAAATCCCAAATCATGTTTTTGCTTATTTGCCATTATGGAAGAGTGCATAGGTTTGAGTCTTCTCTAAATGACTGGTAGATTTTCAATGAGTAGTGGTGGAAAGAAGCAGTTTAGAGGAGTGTTTGATTCATAGTTGCGTAGGAGGTGTCAAAGCAGTTGAACAGAGCTGAGACTTTTAGATCAGACAGATGGAAAAGAACATGATAACTGCCGATGATAACTTTCCACACAGTGTCAACTTTACCACAGGAATAAAAAAGGAAAAAAAAAGAGAAAAAAAGGGAGATTTTGATTATAAAAAGCTGGTCGAAGGATGACTTAAATATAACAAAGTCAACAAGTTTTTTTACATGACATGAGTCAGAGCTGGCTGTTAAGTGTCAAATGTTGGATAAAGAGGAAAAAGGATAAGATGGACACGGACACAAGCCAATGCTCTGACTTGTCTGAGGGTCAAAGAGAAACTGTGCATGTTTGTATTGTACAAATGTGTCCTTTTTTAATTCTCATGGAAAACAAACTTTTTTCAGGTAGGCTGTGTGTATATACGCATGTTTGTACACACATGCGTATTTGTATTTGTATATGAATAATATATGTACAGTATATATGCATGTATTTGTATATATATATCTATATATGTACATATATAGATATGTATATGCGCAAAAGACAGATAATAATACCAACTTACTGCAGTAGTAATTTTGACACAGCTGGATATTATAATTCAATTATATTATATTATACACTTACAATATTATATTATTATACAATAATAATTGAGATTGCAATTACTCAACACCACACACAGCAACAATCATGCCTTACATCCACTGTTCAAACGTTCACTGCAGGTATTAATTACCTATTTATTGATCTGTTTGTCAATCTTTCTAAAATATTTGTGTTATATACAGTAACACACTACATAAACCACTAATACTTCAACTCCTGATATTATATAGGCCCTACATACAGAGGCCAGTATACAGATTCTCAAGTTTTAGCTTTATGTTGATGATGAACCACCTGTTTTTGACGTTAAATGTCAAAGAGGTTCATTTAGATTTTGGTGGTGCTGTCTTTGTAGCCAAGTGCATATGTCTGCTGGTCTGTTTCTTCCTCCCACTTCCTGTTTTTAGTTGTATTGATTGTATTGCTCTGTGTACAACCAGACATTGTGTGGGTGTGTTGGTGCACACAGTGTTCTCTCGCGTACATGTCACTTCAAAAAACTTGGGAGTGACGTCTGAATGCTGCAGCTTTGTGGTCATGAAGACATCACGTGGTGTTTCTTTAAAGGAAGTGAAAGAGCAGACCGAGGCTCAGACCCCTCACGGAGTTGGTTCTGCTGTTCAGGGACTGGAGCCGGAGCTCGTCGGTCGATGAAACTCTGTGGTTTCATGCTCCTCTAGTGGCAGGTGTTCCATTAACCCAACTGACTCCTGACATTCAGCTTGAGTCGATTATTTGTAGTTGTAACCAACCAACAGGGTCACTTGGTGATTGAAACTACATATAGGGGAAATGGACAAGAGGTTTTTGGTGATTATTTCTGCGTTAATCATCATAAAAATATGATTGTGTGTTACTGTTTACATCTAGAATCACTATATTTTCAAAATAAAACAATCTTTCAGACTTTACGACTATTATCTTCTTCTTCTCCTTTTAGCCTATCCCCTTTCCATCTCCTCCTGTTCTCTGTATCTTAAACTCTGACTTCAACTCCATGTCCTCCATGTCTAAAATGGTCGGGAGATGCAAAACAATTTTACCAAATGAGAACCACTTTAACACTTTACATTTTTAACACAAACATTTTTACAGGCCTCCACTTTGGAGATCACATCCTTGTTAGGGTGGTTGGAAGGTACAGAGGACATGCTTTGGATGGCAGTTGTGGAGGCCACAACCTGGTGATGGATAAGAATGATATATTGTATAGTTGGATAAATAAAAATATTTACAAATAAGAAAAGTCAGTCAGGTGGTGTTATATCCATTTTGTGGTGAACATTTGACCGACTAGCGCTGGCATGAGCAAACTAAGGCTCAGGGGCCACATGTGGCCTGTTGAGTTTAGTAATCCGGCCATCAAACTTCTCAAAATTATGTTACTGGTTTGTATATTGATTATATTTATTTTTTTCCTGCAGTGTCTACATTTCCCCTATATCAACTTCAACTTTTATTTGTTTATATTGCAAGATCATAACAATTGTTATATCAAGGCACTTTACAAATAAGCCTGCATAAAAACAAGAATAAAAAAAGAATATATAAAGATAACCCCTGCCTTTATAGACCCTCACACCAGCTGAGGAACAACTCCCAAAAACCCAGAAAGGGAAAAAAAGAAAGAAACGTCAAGGTGATGGACAGTGGAGCGGATCCTCACCCGGGACGGACAGGCGGGCTAACTAAACAATAGCAAGTAAAAACTAAAATTTCTTTAAGTCTACAAATACAAGAAGGGCTCTATAATGTCCAATCAAGTTCATATGCTACATAAGACGAAGTCCAGGGTCCAGATCAGACAGTAGGGTGCTAGGGGAGTTGGGCCAAAGATGTGCAGGCAGAGGCTATATATGGTGTAAAGAATGCAAAAGGCATTTTTTCATTTACACATAACTTTTCCATGCCATATAACTGAAACTCTACCTAGTCCTAACTGGGCCCTGTGTCCAATTTTAAGACCAATTGTGGCCCATAAGTAAAAAGGTTTGTCCATGCCTGGACTAGTGTCAGTTTGTGTTATATTTGAAGTTTTTAAATGCCACAGCCCAAGCAGAAGGACCAGCTGAAAAGGGGACAGATTGCTTGTGACCATTGGTCTTGGGTGGATGGAAGTTGGTTCATTCCCACTCCGGTTAAAAGTCACTATGTTCTTCTCTCAGGGGTCGCCTCAGCAAATCAACGTTTTCCATTCCCCCCTGACCTCTGTATCTTCTCCTTCAACTACCTCCATGTCCTCCCTCACTGCATCCATCAATCTCCTTTTTGCCTCCTACCTGGTAGCTCCATCTCTAGAATCATTCTTCTACCACTGTATCCACTGTCTCTCTAAAGTATCTCTAATCCATACATCATGGCTGGTCTCACAATTTTTAAAACATTGTCTTTTAAGTAAATTAGGTAAACAGAAGTACATTTTTTTTCACTGTCACAATACCAATTGCCAAGAGGAGCTGTTGGTGTCCATTAAAAATAGGTAGAAAAACAGCTAAAGTGCAAAGTTGGTGACATGGAAAGGCAGAGGTTTTTTATTTAAATTTCATAAAATGATTTGTAAAAAAAAAATCAGTCTAGAGATCATTTTAATCCAATTTTTATGATCAATATTACAGAAAGATTAATTTGATATATCTTCTTAAAACAATTTTCTATCACACACAAAACCTGAATTTCCTAATAAACTCCTTACATTCTATTCCTCCAGACTAATACGGTAGAAGGGGCAAAAAACTATAAATATAAAGCTGCTGAAAATCGGTTTAAAAAACCATACATGTGCCTTTGAGCAAAAAAAATTGTAAAAGGTAATACAATTTTTGATAAATGTATGTTGGACGTCCCCTGGTGTATTTGAATCTGCCAAAATACCACTTTAACACCTTATAAATGGGCAAAAAAGAACTTGAGGCACAACAGTGTCTCCAGTCAAACCCGCAGCCACATGACCCACAGTTAGAAGGCATTTTTTTTTTACTTTTTATGCTACAAAACATTCTGATAAAAGCTCCAATAGCCAGTAGCTCAACTGTGATATGAAGAGATTTTTTTCTTTGACACTATTCTAAATATTCTTCAATAGATTGTTTTAAGACAAGTATAAAAATCTGCTTTTGATCACGAGAAAAGGGCGACGTGTAGCTATTTTTATCCTGTTTGTCTGCTTCTCAAATGAACCAGTGGAAGGTTTGTTTTTGCAGCGCAGATTCCATCAGCTTTATTCCCCTCTCTGTTTGCCTGTCGGAGAGACTGATGTTTGAGTTTCACTCACAGCAGAAGTGGGTGACCCTCGAAGGCTGCAGCAGGGTGACTTTTGCCATGGCAGTGACATCATCATCCGTGACATACAGCAGACCTGAAAAGACAGCATCCACCTCTAAACTGACCACTGGCCTCCCGGAGTTATCAGGGAATGTCTCAGATTCTTTGGGAAATGGTAGAAACGTAGGGGAGGTCGTAGTTTTTCACATTCCACTGAGATGTTTGTGTAGTGTCGCAGGGGAGAGTGACTCAGAGATACTTTTAGTTTGTTAATGCCAGAGATCATATGTAAAAAAAAAACCTCTCTGGTTTACAAAAGCAGTACTTACTTAAAGGAGACGTTGAGTTGTTCTTTATTATCAGTAAAAATTTGACAATAATTCAAGGGTTTCCTATAGTCCTACATACCGTGCGTCCCTCCCCCTGTCACCAACAGTGGTAACATAATTTAGGACACTAAAAAAAACTATAGAAGAACCTGAGTTGTGGGGTCAGCAGTCTCCACAACTGCCACCCAAATCACATTGCACCACACGTACCTTTCTGCGGGCGGTGAGCCCACTGGAATTCAACCGCCCTAACTGGGTTTTGAACTTGCCCAGTAGGTGAACCAGGGCCATAGCTAGAACCCATAAAATGGGTGGGCCCCAAAAAGATCAGGAGGGGCCAACCCCAAAGTATTATAGCCTAAGTTCGATCAGCCCTCTCATTGGATGGGGCGGGTCCGACTGACAAGTGGGCGGGCCCAAGCCCACCCGTGGCTACGCCTATGAGATGAACCAGGGAGTTTCACCACAGACATTGTCTCTTGGCCAAATGAAGCCCTGACTTACACCTGTGAGACAAAAAAAGGGCAAATAAGTGCCCAGAAAAATTACAGAAATGAATGTTACAATAACAATGACAAGACTTTCTTAAGATATATGGCTGTGTTCACACAGTTGCTCCAGAACCTAATCAATTGACGCACCCCCTAGTGTTGTATTAGGTATTGCAACTTGATGCTTGGTGCACTTTCAGAAACTTAAATAACAATCTCTTCAAAGCAATACTGTAGAATTTTTCCATCCATCCATCCA
Organism: Paraplagusia blochii; assembly: GCA_016785265.1. Taxonomy (NCBI): domain Eukaryota; kingdom Metazoa; phylum Chordata; class Actinopteri; order Pleuronectiformes; family Cynoglossidae; genus Paraplagusia; species Paraplagusia blochii. Next base: position 63,322 of record JAFBJS010000123.1, read on the forward strand.
TTTTCACTGCCACCCAAATAACAATACACCGTACCGTACCTTTATCCAGGTGGTGAACCCACTGGAGTTTGAACTTGCCCCGGAGGCGAACCCTGGTATTGCACACCAAAAATAGAGACATTCCATTTACTTGTAACTTGTCTTTAAATTTAATAAAATCTGTTTGAGAAAGGAGATTAAGACATTTCTATGACATCAAATGTGTGTTTGTGCTGTCTGAAACAGTAGCAGCTGGACAGACCCTGGTGTCACTGCTCAACAGGGACTTCACCACAAAACATTCCATCAGCATCAAAAGGAAAGCCATCACAGTGACACCTTCAGTCATGTGACAAGCGACAGAGGAAGTGCTTTGTTGGGGTAAAGATGAGCAGGACGGAAAAATAAACAGCCACAAAGATAGCAGAAAAGTGACAGAGAGTACACTTTAATGAGTTATCTTTGACCAGGATTTCTCTGTAACTGTTTCTTTTTAACACAAAAACGCATCAATTGAAATGTTGTAGAGAGGTCTTTCTTTATAACAGGGTTCTTCTTTTGCTCCATCAGTGCATTGTGGATTTTAAAGTTCTCTTGCAAGAGTATATGGATTTTTATTTTAAATTTAAATACATTCATTCATCTTCATCCTCTTATCCCACACCAGATCTCAGGGGCAGCAGTCTCCACGACGGCCACCTAAATCACACAACTCCACACTGTCAGTCTTCCTTTTGGTGGTGAGCTAACCCTGATTTACATGAATAATGTAATTTTAAGTAATAATCACGTATCAGTATTTGTCTCTCATCAGTCACTTTTATAGTAGTTTTTTTCACAGACCAACAACAAAATAACCAAATTTTAAGTGCTACAACATAGCCATACACCACTAACACTACCATTCCTAAAATTCTTTTTCTATGACATCCATTGGGTTAATGTGAGCAGAAATATGAGGGCAGAAATATAGTGTAGTTTCTAGTAACTTGATTGACTAAAAATGTCTCAGTCAAAGTTCCACTATACACTGTAGAAGACTACAGGGAGTATTCCTCCGTATTATAAACGTTCAGTAAAACCATGGAGACAGCCATCATGATGGACTGTTGTCATCAATCAGCTACTGGATTGGTTTAGAACAGACCTGAGCAATTATTTTGTCGCGGTACTTTTATTACAAAAAAATTGAGTCCGATCAGGATCAGAAAGATTGAACTTGAACTCACGCGTTCAAGTTATTTTTTTTTCAAGTTTAACAAAAAAAGATAGAAACCAACCAACCCTATATAATTTTTCATGTTTCCAGAAACACAAAATAATAACTGATCAATGCGTGGAGATGATCAGTGTCATCACTCTCACTTGTGTCTATCTATAGTTTCAGCAGTGTGACCTGGTGGCCCTTGTTTATTGACGTCTCCCTCACTCTGTCTTGATTTGATCATTGTCCACGTGGTTTGTGACCATGATGCAGTGGTGTCCAACTCATTATACCAGGGGCCCATATCAACAATACAATTGCTCTTGAAGAACTGCTAGTAAATGGGAGACTTCTTCTTCTTCTCCTTCTGGCTTATCCCATTTTTCAGAGGTTGCCACAGCGAGTCAACAATTTCCATCTCACCCTGTCCTCTGCATCCTCAACTCCAACTCCAACCACCTCCATGTCCTCCCTCACCGCATCCAT